>OW203726.1:5900859-6465859 GCA_934045075.1 Yponomeuta sedellus | reverse complement strand
ACTTTAGTCGTAATTACTACTAAAAAAATTAAGCAATAACTACATAATTATATATTCAACGGGTCACGAAATATAGGACGCTGATAATTGTTACATCTAATGATAAGAAAAGTTTAGGTTGTGCTCGGAAAATATGGGTGTAGATATTTTTACTATATAGTTTGGTTTAATTGCCAAAAAACATATATTCATAGTACTCTGCAATTATTCCCCAAATGAAAACCGAGTACCTATTTCATATTGTCAAGAACCAAAGAGGTAACTCAGACACTCAAACAATCAACAACTCGTAGACATGTAAGAAATTCTTGAATAATTTCGCATTTAACATCGGCATGTTGAAATTGCTTGAAACACGTCATACGTGAGTTTAACAGAGGATGGCAAGCTGACATCTGTTCACAGCATCACGTTGAGGAATACCTTTCTTCGGTAAGCGAATCATCAACTTACTTCGTAATCACAAGTAATAGACAAGATTACAAATGAATTAAGAAATTAACAATTTTTTGCCAATATGATGTTTTTATGGGACCCTCTGCAGGGCACAGGCCTCCTCTCGAAGAGGGAGTATAAGATAGATAGATAGACAGACAGACAGGCAGGCAGGCAGGCAGGCAGGCAGGCAGGCAGGCAGGCAGGCAGGCAGGCAGGCAGGCAGGCAGGCAGGCAGGCAGGCAGGCAGGCAGGCAGGCAGGCAGGCAGGCAGGCAGGCAGGCAGGCAGGCAGGCAGGCAGGCAGGCAGGCAGGCAGGCAGGCAGGCAGGCAGGCAGGCAGGCAGGCAGGCAGGCAGGCAGGCAGGCAGGCAGGCAGGCAGGCAGGCAGGCAGGCAGGCAGGCAGGCAGGCAGGCAGGCAGGCAGGCAGGCAGGCAGGCAGGCAGGCAGGCAGGCAGGCAGGCAGGCAGGCAGGCAGGCAGGCAGGCAGGCAGGCAGGCAGGCAGGCAGGCAGGCAGGCAGGCAGGCAGGCAGGCAGGCAGGCAGGCAGGCAGGCAGGCAGGCAGGCAGGCAGGCACGCAGGCACGCAGGCACGCAGGCACGCAGGCACGCAGGCACGCAGGCAGGCAGGCAGGCAGGCAGGCAGGCAGGCAGGCAGGCAGGCAGGCAGGCAGGCAGGCAGGCAGGCAGGCAGGCAGGCAGGCAGGCAGGCAGGCAGGCAGGCAGGCAGGCAGGCAGACAGACAGACAGACAGACAGACAGACAGACAGACAGACAGACAGACAGACAGACAGACAGACAGACAGACAGACAGACAGACAGACAGACAGACAGACAGACAGACAGACAGACAGACAGACAGACAGACAGACAGACAGACAGACAGACAGACAGACAGACAGACAGACAGACAGACAGACAGACAGACAGACAGACAGACAGACAGACAGACAGACAGACAGACAGACAGACAGACAGACAGACAGACAGACAGACAGACAGACAGACAGACAGACAGACAGACAGACAGACAGACAGACAGACAGACAGACAGACAGACAGACAGACAGACAGACAGACAGACAGACAGACAGACAGACAGACAGACAGACAGACAGACAGACAGACAGACAGACAGACAGACAGACAGACAGACAGACAGACAGACAGACAGACAGACAGACAGACAGACAGACAGACAGACAGACAGACAGACAGA
Source organism: Yponomeuta sedellus (assembly GCA_934045075.1). NCBI lineage: Eukaryota > Metazoa > Arthropoda > Insecta > Lepidoptera > Yponomeutidae > Yponomeuta > Yponomeuta sedellus. The sequence goes on along the minus strand of OW203726.1, from coordinate 6,464,205 downwards.
CAGACAGACAGACAGACAGACAGACAGACAGACAGACAGACAGACAGACAGACAGACAGACAGACAGACAGACAGACAGACAGACAGACAGACAGACAGACAGACAGACAGACAGACAGACAGACAGACAGACAGACAGACAGACAGACAGACAGACAGACAGACAGACAGACAGACAGACAGACAGACAGACAGACAGACAGACAGACAGACAGACAGACAGACAGACAGACAGACAGACAGACAGACAGACAGACAGACAGACAGACAGACAGACAGACAGACAGACAGACAGACAGACAGACAGACAGACAGACAGACAGACAGACAGACAGACAGACAGACAGACAGACAGACAGACAGACAGACAGACAGACAGACAGACAGACAGACAGACAGACAGACAGACAGACAGACAGACAGACAGACAGACAGACAGACAGACAGACAGACAGACAGACAGACAGACAGACAGACAGACAGACAGACAGACAGACAGACAGACAGACAGACAGACAGACAGACAGACAGACAGACAGACAGACAGACAGACAGACAGACAGACAGACAGACAGACAGACAGACAGACAGACAGACAGACAGACAGACAGACAGACAGACAGACAGACAGACAGACAGACAGACAGACAGACAGACAGACAGACAGACAGACAGACAGACAGACAGACAGACAGACAGACAGACAGACAGACAGACAGACAGACAGACAGACAGACAGACAGACAGACAGACAGACAGACAGACAGACAGACAGACAGACAGACAGACAGACAGACAGACAGACAGACAGACAGACAGACAGACAGACAGACAGACAGACAGACAGACAGACAGACAGACAGACAGACAGACAGACAGACAGACAGACAGACAGACAGACAGACAGACAGACAGACAGACAGACAGACAGACAGACAGACAGACAGACAGACAGACAGACAGACAGACAGACAGACAGACAGACAGACAGACAGACAGACAGACAGACAGACAGACAGACAGACAGACAGACAGACAGACAGACAGACAGACAGACAGACAGACAGACAGACAGACAGACAGACAGACAGACAGACAGACAGACAGACAGACAGACAGACAGACAGACAGACAGACAGACAGACAGACAGACAGACAGACAGACAGACAGACAGACAGACAGACAGACAGACAGACAGACAGATAGAGAACACTTTATTGCACAACCAGAAAAATATTACAACCATGATTCTTAATAATTCATGATTATAAGGTGTCCCCAGTAAAGTTTATTATTATTTATCATTAATAATACATTTATTATTTATTTTTTATATATTATATATATACTATTCTGTATTTTGACAACATTTCAGATAACTTTTTGAGTTTAAAAACTTAAAACACATCAGTTACTTTTTTATAGGACGTTTTAGAGGGCGAATAAATTACTTTTAGCGTTCTTTTTTGAAAACTAAAAGAGCGCAAACATGACTAGGTCAAGGTTAGGCATAAGTTAGGAAGTACTTTGTAGGCATAAGTTAGGAAGTACTTTGTAACTAACCGAGGCTTATTAATCCCCACATCCAAGCGTGTTAATTGATAATCACCTATGTTGAGAGGCTTCGCAAACGGATTTGGCTCGGTAATATTCCGTTCGAGAACGTTGCGGACTGAAAGAGTATGTAGTGACTAGAATTGAGAAAGGAATATTGGGTTGGTTTGGACGTCTGGCGAGTATGAAGGAAGAAAGATTGACGAAACAAATATGTATCGCGAATGTGAGTGGAAGGGCCGGTAATGGACGTCCCACGCGGACATACGTCGACCAAATAGGGGATGTACTAGCAAAGGGGAAGATAGAAAGTACCCGAAACCGGCGTGCGTGCATGCAACGACTCATGAACGTTGATGAAGCCAAGCTGATCTGTCAGGATCGTGGCAAGTGGCAGTCCCTTGTCTCTGCCTACTCCTTTGGGATACAGGCGTGATGTTATGTTATTTTCGTACCAAACATCATTAATGTAGCCAGGCGCTACTTTAAAAACCTTTCTTAGAACCCCCTTTTCTACAAACTAATCCTGGTAAACCCTAAGCAACTTCGTTGTCAATTTCCTTATTCATTAGTTTAACCAGAGGATTATCTGCCTATGGTTATGGTTGCCTGCAAAAAAATGTTTCTAGTAAAGGCAGCCAATTGTACTATATTTCTGTTACTGTAATTTCTGTGTACAATAAAGAATATTGTATCTACCAATATCAGGTTCGATTACGGTGACCCCCTGGAACCGGACCCACGACTGTTTTAATCGACAAGCGCCAACCAGGCCCTAGAGTCTAATACTTATATAGTTTTTCAATAGAATGATATAAGAACGACAATGGTTGTTATTTGCCTCAATTTGGTAATCTAAAAAATAAGTAAAATAAATAAAAAATAAAAGGAGTATAACCCGCGCAAATTAAATAGGCATCTCTCGCGAAAAAGATCGAAACGCGCGAGATGCCGAGTTGAGTAGCACGGGTTTTCCCATTTCAATGCGATTGGTTACTAGACTATCGATAGTAACATTTACATACAGGCTCAAACATTGCTTCTGGCCCCACACTAGGATGCCCTGTGTCGTGGGAACCAGAAACATCGACATCACAAACATGTAAACATCCAAGACCTGCGTTGTTTTTTGGTCGGACCCGGGACCTCTCGCATGGTAGGCAGATGCGCTACCGCTGCGCCACAGAGGTCGTCAACAAATGAAACGACCGACTTTTAAAACGTAGTGTGAATGAAACGACCATTTCCGGACTAATATGACTCTTTTAAAAACCTATTTAGAGGCTAAAAATTCTACCCATGCCGGGATTCGAACCCGCGACCTCTGGCTATCCGTGCCAGATAGTCAGAGGTCGCGGGTTGGAATCCCGGCATGGGTAGAATTTTTAGCCTCTAAATAGGTTTTTTAAAAATGTCCTTAGCACGGGTTAGTGCTCTAAAAAGAATATAACAATATGACTCTATTGAACAACTATGCATTTTAGAGACTCACCCCCCAGGCTGGTAAACGTTCACCCCAGTTTCGCTCACAATCTCATCGATCTCACACCCTCACGTCTCAGCCTAGTAACAATAGGTACCTACAGCGCAACAGTTAAAAGGCTTCTCCGACCGTGACAATGTCGCGTTGACGCAAATAGAACACCCGCGTCGGCTCCAACCGCGACAGGGCGGAAATAATGGGTTGAGTTTGTGTCTGTGTATCTGTGGGTTTGTGTATGGCACTATAATATTACAAAGGCGAAAGTTAGTGCGTGTGTATGTTTGTTACTTCGTCACGTCTGAACGGCTGGAGCGATTTTAATAAAATTTGGCATAGAGTTAGCCGACACCCTGGATTAATACATAGGCTACGGGAAAATATCTCAATCCCATGGGAAAATCGATAAACCGCGGGTAACACTACGGGGCATACCTAGTAATATTGTACAGTAGGGCATACCTAGTAATAAAATACCTTACGTGAACCAAAATAAAATATTTAATTAAAAATTTAAAGAAATTTTAGTGCTAAGAAAGACTAGGGTGTGATGTAGTGTAGCTTGCATTGACGGAACTCTACACCTGTAGGTATGTACCGAATCAGAATAAGTATTCAAATTAAAACAAATGACAATAGTACGCGTCGCAGTTCGGAGTGTAGGTTTTAGGTACAGTCGCGCGACTCAACATTTATGGTACAACGTCGCCCGGTGTGACGTTGATACTTTCAACGTTGAACTTATATTAATATTATAATTATTATAAGGGGCCTAACGGTTCGCTAACGGTGAAGGAAAACGTTCTAAGGAAACCTGAGTGTCTGAGATGTTTATGAGTTGTACCTAAAAAAATTTAAATTGCCAATTCTAACAGAGTATGAATTGAGTAAGTATGGGCTTAATTGCTTAGCACAGGCTTAGCACCTGTAACAGTTAGCACCTGTAACAAGTCATTTAGTTGTACTTAGTATAGGGCTAATGAGATCTGTGTAATATGTCCACGAATATTTATTTATTTTATTCAACATTTTCATACTAAAGTAACCAGCTGAAGAAAGTGCTGTATTCTTTTGCAATTTCAATTGTTTCTCCATAGTAAAAGTTGTTTCATAAGACTGAAACTCCAATCCAAATGTTGATTGTAACCGCTGTCGACTGTACGGAGCGATTTAATCGACCTATTGTTGAAGCGACGATGACAGTATAAAAATTATTGTGGTCAGTAGACAACGCTTCTAACTTCGGCCTAGGATCATGATATTATAATAGCCGCTGTAATTTGTATAGCTACGTCTGTGTGTAGCCTTGGAATAGACGTAGACCATCATTTCTAAGCTAAAATTATAACTTCCAATTCCTTTTACACGTTTTTTTAATTGGAACTAGGTATTTGCACAACTTTTTTTGATTTTGATAATTTGAAATTGATAAATATACTTTGTGAACCTAATAAATAACATAACATTTACATACAAGACATACATTGCTTCAGCTGTCCCTACACTAGGATACCCTGTGTCGTGGAAACCAGAAACAGCGACATCACAAACATGTAAACATCCAAGACCTCGGGTTGGAACCCGGGACGTCTTGCATGGAAGGCAGATGCACTACCGCTGCGCAACAGAGGTCGTCAAAAACCAATATAAAACTGACGATAGCGGCTCTATTGTTTTTAACAAGTTTCCAATTTAGCTTGTTTTTACACTAAATCGCAACGCTTGAATGTTTGATCCAACCTTATCGCGTAGGTATGCTACCGAACTAATAAATTTGTTGTACCAAATATGTACAAGGTTTCGGGAAAACCATTCAAAATCTTTTAGGTAATTATTAATTGTTTCGTTAGACCGTAAAAAGGCCAAGTGCGTGTCAGGCCACGCGCATCGTAGGGTTCCTTAGTTGGTCGTCAATAATAAAAAAAAACTACAAGCAAAAAAGCAGGATCCAAGCCAGAAATGTGATTTTTAACGGCCACGGAGATCACAAAAAGCACCAATGCGATGCACCGACCAGATTATCTAACATTGACGGGCCATCGCAGGAATGCAACAGTATTCCTGCAATATCTGAGGGAATGACAGTTCAATCACCCTAGGAATGCCGATGACATTTAATTACAAAAATCCTATGAATAATGAAGGTAAAAAACAAAACTGCAAGCGTATTTTGTATTAATATATTTATACATACTATTACGTAGTTTGTAATAGTATGTATAAATATAAAATATAAAATTTTTAGCCTCTAAATAGGTTTTTAAATATAAAATAGATAGAAAGACAATGTGATTAAAAGTTCTGGATTTAGAGCCTAGATTATGTAACTTTTAACATTATATGTTTTAAAAACCTAGTATTTAGAGGCTAAAAATTCCACCAATGCCGGGACTCGAACTCGCGATCTCTGGCTAGCCGTTCCAGCGCTCTCCCAACTGAGCACTGGTACGTTCGAATCCCGGCATGGGTGCAATTTTTAGCTTCGAAATATGTTTTTAAAATTGTCCTTAGCACGGGTTAGTGCACTAAAAAAAGAATATAATTACATATCTGTGTGCGAAAGTGCAATGTTTACTTACTTAGCTCTGCTGTGCATATATCAGGCGTAATATATATCACACATATTGGAAACCGCATTTCAGTTGCATTTAAGACGTTAGTGATATTGAGACTCAATAGTACGACAAAGTCCAGTAGATACGAGTATGTCGTTTTTGCACACAGAGGTATACGTTGCATAATCGAGGTGCCGCTGTCATGGGCAATTGTATAGGCTGCCATATAGAAACTTCAACTAACCTTCAAAGATGTTCTGTATGATGAGGTAACTCTGTGTGACCACGATGAGCAGCGCCACATGGGTCCACGCGAACAGACTGAACTGGCGCATGTAGTATCGCTTCACCAGAGACAGCACGAACCAGACAAAGCCCACGCAGTAAAGACTGAACGAGATGAAGCGATGGTAGGTGACCAGGAACTTGAGGTAGTCCTGGAGAAAGAGGTGAGGATTTTAACACAAAAACTTTCGTAAGCGTCACAGATTTCGTTATGTTAAAGATATTATGTAAAAGACACACCGGGACCCCGTTGCAATGAGAGATGGTACGTAAGTCACAAATATAAAACATATTAAAGAATCCCAACCAGCAGAGGTCCGGATGAAATGCCCACCAGTGGGCTCTGTTTATGGGCTGTAAAGAGGTGGGACCAAGTTTTAACAAATGAATGGCCAAATATATGTGTAAAAAAGATTAAAAAGACTTAATAAAAAATCCTACTTCCTATCCTACTAATATAATAAACGCGAAAGTTTGTAAGTATAGATGAATGGATGTTTGTTACTCTTTCACGTCTACTGAATGGATTTTAATGAAACTCTACAATAATATGTACATCAGAATTACACATACCTAGGCTACAATTTATAGAGATATTGTGTCATATTTTTCAAATGCGACCCAAAAATTATTTATGCGATTATTTAAGTGATTATGAAAGAACTAAAATTATAAATGTCATAATTTTAGTTCTTTTCTACGTCACGCTAATACTAGCAACTCAAAATAGAAAGTGAAAGTGAACTACATTTATTTCCAAAACACAAATTTACACAAAATAAAACAAAAAAATTACATATATGTAGACAGACAAGATCATCTAAAACGGCATTTCCTTAATGTTTTATAAAAATCACAACATAAAGAAGACAACACCTTTATTTGTGTACCTCAAGAATATTATTTAAAAAGGTATTATTTAATACTCATCCTGCGCAGGCGAAGCCGCGGACACCAGCTAGTTGTAAAATAAATAGTAAAATTTAGGTATGTATACTCGTTCCCAATGTCATCCTCAATATGAATTCACCGTGACCTCCTAAGCTCAAATCAATCAAGCCGTTTAGGCTCCGTTTAGGACGCAAAGGCCAAAGTGGATTAGCACTAATTAAACAGACCGAACTGATGAAAAATAAGTCCTCTTCCATCTTGCAGCTTCCAGAAACATCCCAAAATGCGGTTGGATAGGCCAGTCGACCATCTTTTTGGGTTCTGCGATAGCGAATGCTACACGCAAGATACATAAAATATGACGCAGGCAATTTGTATTATTCTGCGGTTTACAAACGGCGTCTTCCGTATAGAAACGTTGGCTGTTTTGAAATATGCCGAAGGTAAAATGTAAACAGGCTTGCGAACCGTACAATTGTTAAAATTTTGACAATGATTGTTATAGTTCGGTGACTATTATTTGACAAAACAGATTTATTTTAGCAATCAGGTGCATTAACTCAAGCAACTTAAATACTTGTACTTGAAAAGATTTTCAATATTTTTCTGTATCAAAAAAACACTACTCCGACGCCATTTGTCTTGATTTGATTAGTAGCGCCGCGAATGATAAAAAAATAACTATTTAATTTTTACATGTAATACATATTTAACATTTTGCAAACGGCGATCGAACTAAATATCTTTCAACTTTACTTGACTATTTACATTTTGCGATAGGTATATTTCAAAACAGTAAAAATTACTAAGAATTGCTGGAATCAACTGACAGCCTGTCAACGCAACTGCCAAGTTTCCAATTCATCACCGGATTAGACCCATTTTGGGTTTATAGAACGCATTTTCTTACGTCAACAGACTGTTGACATGTGATTTTTTAAATTAGAGATTATCGAGCAATTAATATCGTGTTATCACTTACATATCCCTTTAATTTTATACTTAAAATTACATGTGGCGATGTCGTGTCGGCGATTAACAGACCGTTACGTAATTTCAGGAAAAAATGTGTACAGGAAACTATGTGTTGGCTGTTTCAATTGCTAGTAAATTTGTGCCTGTGTATATTTAGCGAATTTGTAGAGCAGTACCAGTTGCTACAATTATAATAAATGCAGCCCATAAGTCTTACTGTAGGGCGCAGGCCCTCTCTCAGGAAAAAAAAGTATAAACTTAATCACTATGCGTTCCCACCACGAATTGGCGATTTCAAGTGCAGAGGTATGGGCACACTAGACACTCAGGTTTCCTCACGACGTTTTCCTTTAGGCTAGGCGCGCACGGGTTACTTTTGTCACTGTGACTGTTTCGTCACTGATCTTATCAAGACCGTGGATATGAATGGAGATGCGCGCATGTTACGACGTGACAACTGGGTGACATTTCGCGCATCTTCATACAAATCTACGGAGTGACGAAACAGTCAGGGATACATTTCTTTCGCATAATTTTTTATTCCTAATTTTCTTTGTCATAATGAATGTCGCATATTTTGTTTTTTCATAATAATACTTTTGCATAAACGTTCTTTGGCATAAGATAAGAATATTCTTTATTGTACACCAGAGCACATATTATAAAACATGTAAAGATACAGAGTACAATTGGCGGCCTTATTGCTAAGAGCAATTTCTTTCAGACAACCTTACGACGGAAAGTTGCTGAAGGAAATAAGAGACGGATAGTCGGTGCAAATATGAATATATTAATACACTACTTGTATAAATAACAATATACATACATAAACAGTTACACACATAGTTATGATAAACTTACATAAATACGTTATAATAACAATCTACGCGATGAGGAAATAAATACAATATTGTGTACCCATGTGGAGACATACGGAAAAGACAAAATTAAAAGGACAATGCACGAATACTAAACTTGCGTAGGAGCGTGTTAGGTTGAACATGTAAGACCAAAAACAGACTCAACTTTGTTGGGTAGGTACATATTGTAAATTAAATTAACAACATAATCTCAAAACTTAGGCGAATATTTTAATTTTACATTGGTCACCTACGTACTAAAATTAGTGAGTTATGCTTACCTTTTAATTAAATTATAACAAAATTCGTTATGATAATGTCGCTTGATGTTTATGCCGATGATCGTAATGCTATGCTGTCGTTATGCTTTTCTCAATCTATGCCTTAAAATATTATGATTTGTTATCCTTATGCCACTTTTATTTATGCTTGTCAAAATTATGCGAAAACAGTTATGCGTATAGTTTTTACGGGTAAATATAATTATGCGTGAAAACGTTATTCCTAATTGGTATCAACCCTTGTATGTCCCCACTTCGGGGCACAGGTCTCTTCCTGGATCGCAGGAAGGTTAGGCCATACTCCACCACGGGGGCCAAGTCCGGGTTGGTGGAGGATTGTAAGACAGTGGCAGGTCTTACTGTCGGCAGTTATCAAGCCGCCCATAAGGCCTCTGACATGGCTTTACGACTGCCATTACATGACAACCGGCGGCACCAACGGCTTAACGTGCTTTGCGAAGCACGGAAGCGCTCGGAAAAAATGCCACTAGCGGTAGTGGCGGGACGGTCACCCATCCTGCACCTGACCGCGCTTGTTGTTGCTTAACCAAGTGATTGATCCCAATCACTCGGTTCGACTAGGCCACGAGCGCTTCCGAATTAAATTATTACAATAGTCGTTATGCGATCGAATATGGACCCAACAGTCACGGTTACAAAAGTACCCCGTGCGCGCTTATATAGGCTTACAGTTAGCGAGTGGTATTGCTGCCATAACTTCACAAATGTAAGTCACATAGGGCAGGTTTCTGAATTAAGAATTTCACTAAATAAATACTTAAGTTACGTTCAGTCACGCTCTTTTCTGGGAAATTCGAAGAGACAGCACAGCAATAAACAATTTACTTAGCAAATTCTCAATTGGGAAATTGGCCATTACAAGACAAAGTTCTTGGTACAGGCCGGGATTCGAACCCACGACCTCCCGAATGAGAAGCCGGTGTTCTAAAGCTCTCCGATAACACCGCACCAGTTGCTTACTTTGAAGAAAAAAACTTGACGGTGAAGCACATTCACAGGCATACACTATCCATCTTATTTTGTGACATAAACTTGGGGCACTTACGGGAAAATAGATTTAAGCATAAACAGCCCATAGTAAACGTCCCACTGTAGGCTATTGGTCTTCTCTCAGAGAGAGAGAGAGTATTGTGCTCAGCACGGATTGAACTTAGAGTCAATATGTGAAATGAAAACTTGACTGCCGTAACTGCCTCTATGTTCTACACGCTTGCTTTACTAAACGTAGATTCGATTCTCGCTAGAGGCCGCCGCAGTGGTTGACTACAAATCGCCTCAGTGTGTTTTCATGTTTGTGGTGTCCTTGCCTGGTAACTACAGCACAGGATATCCTTCTTTGGGACCGGAACAAATGATTGTGTTTTGTGGAAGTCATTATTATTATTGTAGACATTTGTTAGCGAGAGATAGCGATCGCTACCGATTACGATTTATTTGTAGGACATGAACGATAAATAAACAACACGAATAACTATGTGCTGCAAAATGTATAAAGTAATTCGGTAACCATTATCCTTTCAATAGCAGTATACATGTACATGTGCGAAGCGCTCGTGGCCTAGTCGAACCCAGTGATTGTAATCAATCACTCGAGTTAAGCAACAATGGGCGCGGCCAAGTGCAGGATGGGTAACCGTCTCGTGACTACCGCTAGTGGCATTTTTTTCCGAGCCTTCCGTGCTTCGCAAGGCACGGTAAGACTTTGGTGCCAGATGTCATGTAATGGCAGTCGTTAAGCCATGTCAAAGGCCTTAGGGGCGGTTTGATAGCTTCTGACAGTAAGGCCCGCCACTGTCTTACAATCCTCCACCAAAACGGACTTGGCCCCTGTGGTAGAGTGTAGCCTAACCTTCCTGCGATGTAGGAAGAGACCCGTGCTCAAGCATTGGGGACATACAAGGGTTGATATCGATGTCGATACATGTACCAATTACGATGAAAACGAAACATTACGTTCACTAAAGTAATTGATTAGAGCTAATGGAAGTAGGTTGTAAGGGCTAATGGAAGTACGTTGGAATATTGGCGTACTGCGTCAATAGAAACATGGAAATCTTTTTTTTTATGTAGTCTATAGCCTGACGACCTCTGTGGGGTAGCGGTAGCGCATGTACCTACCATGCAAGAGGTCCCTCCAAGAGGTGACTCCAATTACTATGTACCGAAAAATAATGAAGATAAAGAATAAAGATTTTTGTATTTTTTTTCCCGGGTTCGAATCCCGGCTGGGAACAAAAAAAAACCCCAGGTCTTGGATGTTTACATGTTCGTGATGACATTGTTTCGGGTTCCTACGACACAGGGCATCCTAGTGTGGGGCCAGAAGGTATGTGCCTGTATGTAAATGTTATGTTAATACGTCCCACTGAAAGGCACGGACCTTTTCTCAGAGAGAAAGTATGGGTTTAATTACTACGCGTGCCCTTCACGGATTGGCAATTTCCAGAACTGAGGTAGTTGAACACCACTGACACTCGGGTTTCCTCACGATGTGTTTCTCTATAAAGAAACACATCGTTATAAAGTTTCTTCAAAGAGTTTTTACAAAGTTTCAAGGGAGTTTTTAGGCAGTATATTTATGAGAATCTTATGTACGCACGTCAGCAAAATCCGATCATTAGACGATTTTGCAGACGTTATTAGACACGCAAGCTTAGGCGACTTCCATCACTTTTTTAAATGTGGCTCAAGTAGCATTAGACTGAAATTCTCCACACAAAAGTAATTTAAATGGCCAGTTAAGTGAACATTAATAAGTGGTGAAAATCGGCCTTGAACTTATAAACATAATCTTTCGTTTCCAAGATTTAGGGACCGGCAAATGTCAATACATCCTATACGTGGCATAGTATACGATTCAACTATAAAATCCCTGAAGAAAACCCTTGCTGCTATATAATAAAGAGTAATTTTTAGATTATTTTGTTAAAGCGGTGGTAGCTCAGTGGGTAGAACCATAGACTGGCAAGCGAGAGCCCCAGGTTCGATCCCGAGTGCGGGCATGTACCAATGACTTTGTTTAATTTCAAAGTTACGTACATTTGCGAATTTGCAGTCGCAATACCACACGCTAACGGCGAAGGAAAACATCGTGAGGAAACCCGCGGCTTGGTTGGCTCCGCACGTATTGACTAGTCTTTCCTGTGGGCTAGGCCGACCAAGTTGTCAGGATGGTATAGGTGCTGGGCAAGCCTACACCATCTATAAAACCATGACCCAGGCACTACAGCGTCGGAGTGGTCCCTTCACCCATCTAGTGTGAGTGAAGATACCACTGGACGCTATATAAATCATCTCATTAAGTAGATGCAAAAAGGCCAATACTATTTTGTTGACAAACATGTCTGTGCTCAACAGAGTTCAATACATGAGTTCCAAGTTTTATAATAATAATTTATACTCTCATAATTAAATCCCAAAATTGAAAAGACTCGGGTAACCGGGTCTCATAAACTAACAGACCCTAGTCTAATAGTCACATAGTTTTTCATATATAAGCACGACGATGGTACAAAGCAATTGCAGTATTATGTCATTCCAGGGGTACTGCTATTGGGTATTGCCCGCGATAATTTAACAGGCATCTCTCCCGAAGAAGATCGAGTCGCGCGAGTTGCCGAGTTTAAGTAGCACGGGTTACCATTTCAGTACGATTGGTTTCTAGACTAGCGATAGTGTGAACAAAACGACCATTACAGGACTAATATGGCTCTATTGAACAACTATGCATTTTAAAGACTCACCACATGTTTTTTTGTGTGCTCTTTGGACAACTGACACCTCTTGACAGTTTCACTATAACTCTTATCCTGCGATTGGAGTTGTTTTGTCAGAAACGATCTCGTTATTCTAATTGAGAGCTATTTTATTAAAAAAGATATTTGACAATAAAATATCACCTCACCGTTTGTGACTACCCCACCTTCTCCACGTCACCGGTTGGTTGGCTAGAATAAAATACTACTTAGTATTAAGCCCGCCAATTGTATAATCTTTACAGGTACAGTAAAGAATTTAATAATAATAATAATTAATAATAATTTAGTAACTCATTCTCTACCGTCTAGGTGACATTGTTTTGAAGATCATTAGCTCAAATGTCGTTTTTGAGACCTTCTACGCTTCTATTCTAGATAGAAATATCCAGTTATACGAGTAACACGAGTAGTTGTTACATTTAAGTCGCAGTTTCTGCGCCACTATAAAGACATTTCGACTTTGACATAGCGAGTCATTCACGAGACACAGGCCTTCTCCCATCGTTCGGTGTGTCTTCGTTAGCAGCTGATAAATCCCACAAAACATAAAAATCAGAGTCTCATATCTTAATGTTCATTAAGTAAAGCACCTAATCAATTTAGTTATCACGACAACTACTATCAGCAGACAGATAGAGTAAGGTACCATAGTTATATAATAATTATGTTATCCACTCGATTATCGGTCATATTAGTGACAGCGTTTCTAAAAGCAGGTTTTTCAGGCGCGCACTGAAACTCTTCATAAGTGTCAACGTTACCCTTGAACGACTGGATACTTGGATAGGCTTCGTTACAATAGGGGTTTACAGCCAGTAGGGGCTTCCAGCAAACAGGACCTTAGTCATAAATGGGAAACTAAATTACCAAACACTTCAAGGCCATAGCCGGATAGTGTAATCAGATCAGGTCGAAAAATGAGGCTGTCTGGTTACAGAGTTGTTCCGCAATAAAACAGACGTAACCAGGATTTTGTAGGGGTGCACACATAGGAAAATGTAACGATAAGTACAGAAGCTAGTGTAACCAACAAAGTATATAATTTTTCGGAAATGTTTCTGGTTTGGGCCTATAAATGTACAGTTTTTTTGTTTAAAATTCAAGCATTTTTATTGTTTGCGTCTGTAGAAAGCGAATATCAGGCACTTTTCATAAATCATTATTCTTTATTGTATGTTGTAAATGTTTCAACGGTAGGCAGAAACCCGGATTTTTGTACCTATTGCGTTCCAATTAAGAATGTTTTGATTAAATGTTGATGAGGACCACATGTTTATTTTTATTGAAAATTCCTTTCTCATGTTTTGTTTATGAACCATTAATTGACAGCAAATAAAAAAATATAGTTTTTTTTAGACATGTTTATAGGATTATTTACTCTAGGATGGAGTAGGCATCACTTTATTAACCAAACTAAATTTTTTTAACTTAAGTTATTTTTTGTTGTACTTTGCAGTTTAGCTGAAACTGGAGGTTGTTTCGTCATTAGTAAATACAACCCCTGTACATGACGTGAAATACTTCGCTGATTATATTTTATTCACTGTTATTTAGGCATGTATTTATATAGGTACCTACCTACCTCTGAAATTATCGTTTTATATGTTTTTTTTGTACATCTACTTTTATATCCTTCTCTAATGTATTAGTCCAGTTCATCCAAAGGTTGTCTGGAAGAGATCACTTTTAGTGATAAGGCCGCCGTCTGTACTCTAAGGTTAAGACATATCTGTGTACTTTCCATTTTTATGTACAATAAAGTGTTCTCTATCTATCTTTATCTATCTATATTATATTCGGTTAATTAAAATAAAGTTAAAACCTATTTTAAAAGCAGCATATGAAGTTTATTTGTTAGCTTCAACCCCACATAATCTATTAATTGTCAAACTAACAATTCCGATAAACATTTTGTTTATTAGTAAATAAAAAAAATGAGTATGAGTTTGAGTTTGATTAGACAGGCAAACCGTAGACGAAAATTTAATCATGAATGAAGTTTACGTGAGGCATTATCTAGTTATCAAGTCGGCAATAGAAATGCTACGTTGTTGTTCGACATCGCATAAAAGTCAGACGATCGTACGATATCGATAATATAACTGATTATACTTTTAGAGGTACATTGATTGATTCATTATTTATTTTCTATCTATTCATTTTATTAATAAGAAAGAAAGGTAACGTTTATAAAATGCGAATATGGGCATAAATGCGAACTATTTTATCCAGCTTCAAATGGAAAATATAAGAATATTAGCACAAAATAGAGGCCTACTTTTCAGCGTTCTCCTGGTACAACGTTAGTTGAAACTAACGCTACTTATACGATTTTAATTGACATCTCAAAATCGTTTTCTAAAAAAAAACTTCAATAAGTCGATAAAGTTTTCGTTACGAAATGTTTGGTATACTGATATACTGTATATAGTATGAAGAAGAAAAGCGATAGTACTCTGATAAAAAAAAACCTTACTTTTTGCCTTTGTATAGAACGAACGAATTGCTAAATTAATTAGTTTCTTCTTCTTCAGGCTATATTAGCCCACTGCTGGACATGGCCCTCCCCTAATGAGCGCCATAGCGCAAGGTTATTAGTTTAGTCATTCATAATACAATAAAACAATCATCATTTGTATGAATATGCAATGCAACTGTGGTAGGTAGGCAGGTAAGTACCTTCATATAACGGACATTGTAACTGTAGTAAACAGTAAAATCAAAGGCTAAGTGTTGTAAGCCACAGCGCGATTGTTGCACCAGTCGCGGTATATTGGTTCAGTTTGCTAGGAGGAAATAATCATTGCTATTTCAGTATCAACCCTTGTGATATCAAATCACTGCTGGGGCAGACCTCTTCCTGCATCGCAGGAAGATTACGCCGTACTCCATCACTGGGGTCAAGTCAGGGTTGGTGGAGGATTGTAAGACAGTGGCGGGCCTTACTGTCAGAAGTTATCAAGCCGCCCATAAGGCCTCTGACATGGATTAAACTACTGCCATTACAACAGCCGGCACCAAGCAACGGCTTAACGTGCCTTACGAAGCACGGAAGCGCTCGGAAAAATGCCACTAGCGGTAGTCACGGGACGGGCAACCATCCTGCACCTGACCGCGCCTGTTGTGATTAATTCTAATCACTCGGTTCGACTAGGCCACGAGGGCTTCGCAATTGCAATTTATTTATTCTATATTCGTTTCTTTCACAAAAAAAAAAACATCGGTTAAGATTTTGGACCTGCACCAAGCACAGGAGGTCGGATAATGTATGGAGTCAATGCAGTCCCCTTTGGGATGGTTCAGTCAAGTACCGGCTTGCGGCTTTGGATGCTCTTGAGCGCCGAAATATCAGGCTAATTGGAGATGAGGAATTGACAAATGCAAGGCTACGGCCTCCAGAGCACCGTCGTAAGGTCGCTTGCTAAAAAAACGCTAGATTTGCTAAAAAAAACAGTGTTCCGTCTTCTACAAGATGTATTTTGGCAAGTATGTAACGGGACCACATGAACTAATGTACCCATTTTCTTTCATGGGACAACCAGACGGCTGGCTGATATGCACGTATTTGTCATGAAAATTTCGCCAATACGCACAAAGCGATAAGTGAACCCTCTTATAGTAAGAACGGCAAAGATGTGAAGCGCGTTGCCATCTTCTGTTTTTCCAGATACTATATCCTAACCTGCGTAACATGGACCTCGTCTTCGTTTACCATCAGGAGTGACTGGGGTAAGGTGTCAAAAAAAGGCATCACAAAATACCAACATTCACAAAAAGCTTCGTAAAATAAACATAAAACAAACACGGAACATAAAAATAAAATACGAAATCAAAAATATTGTCTCGCGACCACTGTATTGAGAATTTCTCAATGATTCTGAATTTCTCAAAAGGGAGAGAGTGAGACAGATACTTAGTAATTACTTTATTTTAAAGTAGAACTGTTTTTCGCCTATTTTGAAGAAATGCATCTATTTATTTGATTGCCGATCATTTCTTGAACATTTTAAATTTCAATAAGTGACTTATCAAAACATTGGGATCTTAAACAAGTGTAAAACTTACACCCTCTGCTATAACGGTGAAAATTGTACATCCGAATGTCTGTTACAATTTTCATGTTGCTAGTAAACTAAACAAAATTAAATGTAAATTGATTTTGCTGGATTTTATAATGAATAAAGTAGTTTTCTTTTAGGTCTAGAACTAACACCTGCATGTGTCAGTTTCTTTAATAATCCGCTAATTCAATGCGCTGTTTTAATGAGGTGAAAGAATTTGTGAAACATGGCTTTCTATGTGCTATATCATAATTATCTAATTTAAAAATCTCATATCACAGTGTTTGTTAACCTTCACCAATTTTTATGACATTTTATTATGTATATTTAGTAGGTCTGAGGGATAAGTTCTAGGCCAATTACGGAGGCCAAACTCCCTGAAGAAATAGTGACAGCCACAAGCATTAATATGTTTAAAAACAAACTGGGTAAATATCTAAAGGAAACAAAACAGACAAGGAGTTAAACACAAATGTACATCTGGATACAGGCTACACCAGTTCTATAACTGGCTGCCTGAATTACAAATAATAATAATTAATATGGCAAAACAATATTTGCCGCTAGGGTCTTTATAACGCATACACACAAGTTTATGAGGAAACCTGAACACGTGAGGTATTTGGCTCAGCACTCGACAGCAATGACATAACATCACATTAATATTATAAAGTTGAGGGTGTGTGAGTGTGTATGTTTGTTACTTCTTCACGTCTAAACAGCTGGAGCGATTTAAATCAAATTTGGTATGCAGTTAGCTGACACCCTGATTTAACACATAGGCTACGTTTTAGTGGGGGAAAATATCTTTATCCCTAACAAGCCGCGGGATAAGTTGGCTAATAGCTAATCTCCAATATTCCTCTCTGGGTGCAGGCTGGGACGGAACAATTAGATTTAATATGGCTGCTTATATAAAGAGTACTCACCGTTCTATTGATGACGACACCAAAGTAGTCAATGAGATTTTCCCCATAGAAAAAGTAGTTGGATGTCAGCAAGAAGTACCAGGAAAGGGACCGGAACCAAGGAAGACCATGGACTCGGTACACAGCATAGCCAATGTTTATGATTTCTTCGAAGCACTTCACTTGTACACACAGTACCTGGTGACACAGACAGAACATCATATACTTACTATTTGAATGTATGTTATGTGGGTATGAATGAAGAAGTAAATCAGAAATCTTGGGTTTCTCTACATTTTAACTAAATATTCTTCACAAATATCTAGTTCCATAAAATAAAGCTACAAGTTTATGTGCCGTTTTTAGGGACATCATGTTGTTAGCTTTTGATTGGTACATTTTCCTTATGACCGTAAGCTTTCTTAAATAAAAACTAAAAATAAATTAAACCTACCGTGATCATTAGAGCCAGCGGACCACCATAAATAAGCAAACAGAAAGCTCCAATCATCAGCCAAGTGAATATGCCTCGAATCACCCAGTTTCTCCATCTAAAAAAAAATTAATCTTTATAATGCTAAAACTTCTTTATTTTACTTACTATTTTAACATACGAAGTTAAGAAATTAGACACCTACCTGGAAGATAATCCAGAAAGAGCGGAGTCCAGAATCTCAGGTGTTTTGTCAGTGCCTTGAGGCAGATTCTTAGCCATTTCATCGACATACTTCTCTTCTATGTTCTTCTCCTCTTCCGAATCAACCTATAGGAAGAAGATTAGTTTAGGCACAGGAAAAACGCTTACAAACTAAAATAAAATATGGAACTGAAAATACATGATCCGATTCTCCGGCAGTTTCCACTTTGTCTTTGTCATTGCCGTCTCCCTCTCCGCGCCGCTGTCGCAGCTCGCTCATTTTGGTCGAAAAATAAAGAGGACTAATGCCACTTCAGTGAGAACTTGTTTTACACGATTTCATTAAATTTTATAAGTACTATTTTCTCGCAAACGACGTTAACCGAGCGATGTTTTTCGTCAACACCTCCCTTGTCAACGAAAATCAATCAATAAACTTTTTTTTTCATTGTGTGTTGCCAACCTATTTAAATTATTCAATCGATTGCTTAGATGATAGGGATGTCCAATGAAAAGGGAAAATCTGACAGATACCACTCAGGACGTTTATGCGACGACCTGCATTTCGGCTCCATTGTTGTGGTTATGTTGTTCCTTTTCGCTGCCAAAAAATTACGCGCGCGCGTCGTTATTATTGACACTAGCCCGGCTAGTGTCAATAATAGCGTAAGTGGCACATCGTACTTTCTAGCTATGAGCGACCTTGCGCTCTCTGCGATGTCTTTGATGCTAATCTGCCTTTAGTGATGATTTTTGCTCACCTATTTGGGCCCATACAGCCTACGTAGGCCGCTTTATGCTACTTTTTTTGTTTTCCATAGTCTGAAAAAATAATTACATATTTTAATCAGTGTCAATGTCGCCAAACTACGGTGCAGTTTATTGACGTTGCGCTGTTATAGGTTGCTAACGTTTCAAAAGTAAATAACCTACTTTTCGCAAAAAAATATATAAATCAGATCTGCAGGAAATATAGGTGCACATAAGTTTTTTTTTTCTGTCTGTCAGATAGCCTTATAAACGGGTTTTTCTTTTTAACAGTCTTAGGTGAAGATGAATGATTTTTTATAAATTCTACAATATAATATATAATAATAATAATAATAATAATAATATAGCCTTTTATTTCACAAATTATTTTACATTTCATAAAATATCTCTAAAATCTAAACTACTTAAATTAAAGTACATAAATCTGAAGTACTTAATTTTCTATTTACGTTGATAATTTAGGCATAATTTAATAATTTGGGAGAAATCACAAAGTTAATTTTCGTCACAATTAATAAAATTACATTTCGTGCATTTATCAAAATCCAATTAGGTTCTCTTACAATGAATAGGATCTATTTAAATTGTATGCATGCATCGACAAAATTTAAATTCTTTCGAACGACATTAATTATTCAGATCAGACAGATATGATTCTTTCATTCTATAAAAATACGTACCAGCGTAAAAGTTGGTGTGATCAAAGTGCGATTCCCATAATGTAACAACAAAATAATAAAAAGCTGCTAAAAGAGGGTCAACCTCCAGATATCAATCAATCAATAATGGGTTCCCTATGTAGTTTTGATAGCCGTTGTTGCGACAAACGTTGTATCGATTTTTTTTCCCGCTGCCTCATAAGTTCGAAAGCTTAATGAATTCGAATGCTGTAGTGGCAAAAGACGCTGTTTCGAAAAACATTTTCACTGCCTCATGCGCTCGAAGCGCTCGTGGCCTAGGCGAACCAAGTGATTGGAATCAATCACTTGTTAAAGCAACAACAGATGCGGTCAGATATGGGATGGGTGAGCGTCCCGTGACTACCACTAGTGGCATTTTTCCGACCGCTTCCGTGCATCGCAAGGCACGTTAAGTCGTTGGTGCCGGCTGTCATATAATGGCAGTCGTTATGCCATGTCAGAGGCCATATGGGCGGCTTGATAACTTCTGACAGTAAGGCCCGCCACTGTCTTACAATCCTCCACCAACCCGGACTTGGCCCCCGTGGTGGAGTATGGCCTTCCTGCGATGCAGGAAGAGACCCGTGCCCCAGCAGTGGGGACAAGGGTTGATAACGAATGATACGCTCGAATGCTTGTCATTTCGATTCATTCAGTCTTAATGCGTATAAATAAATCAAGTAGTGAATAAAACAAAACAAATTTACTTTAAATCTACATTTATTATTATTTAACCAATTTTCTACATGTAACACAAAATCTAGTACTGATCTATAACAATTACTACTGAAGTGGTATCAAGTTTCGAGTATTTTTAAAACCAGCATTACAAAGAAAATGTATCTATGCACAAAAAAGGTTTATAAGGCTATTAATTGCCAACAATAACAGAACTATATGACTATTGAACGTTGATGGAGCGAAGGTGTACGAGTACGTAATTGTTATCACATTGTACGTTGTTTGAGTTTTATTGTGCAATAAAGTGTAGAAACAAAGTTAAAAAACAAACAAGCATTCGAGATAAGATAAGAATATTCTTTGTTGTACACTGGAAAAACAACAAATACAAAACAATTGCAAATATACATTGTACAATTGGCGGCCTTATTGCTACAAGCAATTTCTTCCAGACAACCTTACGATGGAAAGTTGCTGAAGGAAATTAGAAAGACGGGTAGCCAGTGCAAATTTGAATATTGATACATACTTATACTTAATAATAATACACTTACATACCGTTACTTATATAAAAGCATTCAAGCGTACGAGGCAGTGAAAATGTTTTTCGAAACAGCGTCTGTCGCTACTACAGCATTCGAGTCCCTAAGCTTTCGAACTTATGAGGCAGCGGGAAAAAAAATCGATACAACGTTTGTCGCAACAACGGCTATCGAAACTACGTAGGGGACCCATCAATAATATATTTATTGTCATAAATTACATGTGTGAGGTTGTTTATAAGTAAATTAAGATATCAACTTTCTATGCCCCCCACTGCTGGAAAGTCCCGACTGGTTTTCCTGCATCACAGGAAGGTTAAGCCATACTCCAACACGAGGGCCAAGTCCGGGTTAGTAGAGGATTGTAATTAATTACATACATCGTCCAAATAGGGGATATATTAGCAATAGGGAATATAAAAAGTACCCGGAACCGGCATGTGTGCATGCAAAGATTTATGAACATTGATGAAGCGAAGGTGATCTGTCAGGATCGTGGCAAGTGGCAGTCCCTGGTCTCTGCCTACCCCGCTGGGATACAGACGTGAGATTATGTTATCCCTACTAATATTATAAATGCGAAAGTAACTCTGTCTGTCTGTTACGCTTTCCCGCTTAAACCTCTCAACCGATTTTGATGAAATTTGTCACAGACAATCTTTGGACCCTGAGAAAGGACAAAGGCTACCTTTTATTGCGAAAAATAGGGATAAGAGGTTGAAAGTTTGTATGGGATTTATTAAATTTAAAAGATAAAACCATGAAACTTTATATTTAAGTACTTGATAAGAAATAATTAAACATTTGTTCTAGCGTTTTTAAAATTTCGACCAGCGAGGGGGTGAAATAAGGGTTGAAAGTTTGTATGGCAGTTCGTAATTTTTGGGTCCCTACTATATATGTAATATAATATAATATAATATAATATAATATAATATAATATAATATAATATAATATAATATAATATAATATAATATAATATAATATAATATAATATAATATAATATAATATAATATAATATAATATAATATAATATAATATAATATAATATAATATAATATAATATAATATAATATAATATAATATAATATAATATAATATAATATAATATAATATAATATAATATAATATAATATAATATAATATAATATAATATAATATAATATAATATAATATAATATAATATAATATAATATAATATAATATAATATAATATAATATAATATAATATAATATAATATAAAATAATATAATATAATAATATTATTAATGCGAAAGTAACTCTGTCTGTCTGTTACGCTTTCCCGCATAAACCTCTCAACCGATTTTGATGAAATTTGGCACAGACAATCTTTGGACCCTGAGAAAGGACAAAGGCTACCTTTTATTGCGAAAAATAGGGATGAAGAGTTTGAAATAGAGGTTGAAAGTTTGTATGGGATTTATTAAATTAAAAAGATAAAACCATGAAACTTTATATTTAAGCACTTGATAAGAAATAATTAAACATTTGTTCTAGCGTTTTTGAAATTTCAACCAGCGAGGGGGTGAAATAAGGGTTGAAAGTTTGTATGGCAATTCGTCATTTTTGGGGATAAAATCATGAAACTTTATATGAACAAACTTTATAGGAACATGATAAGAAATAAAATAACAATTTTTTCTAGCGTTTTTTAAATTTTGACCTGTGAGGGGATGAAATAGGGGTTGAAAGTTTGTTTGAAAGTTTGTATGAAGTTCGTCATTTTTGAAGATAAAATGGATCAAGTTAAAAAAAATGGCTTTGAAGTTAAAGTTCCTTTTAACGAATACTCTGTACCGCCGCCGCTGCCGTCGGTCGTCGTCGCGCACATTCGCGGAAGTGTGGCGGCGGGCAACGGCGCTGTCGTGTGGTGGGGCAGCGCACAAATTTAACTTTGACTACGTTTTTGTCGGACGCATGCGATTAGAGAAATTTGCGCTACAGAGATTATTCGATCCAGTAAAATTATTTGATTGTTTCGTATAACTTTTTAAGTAAGTATTTTTTATTAGTTAGGTCCTGTAAATTAATTCCCCGCATACACATGGTCCCTACCAATTTACCTTTTCAGTTAAAAAGAATCCAGTTTCCCCTCAAACCAGCCTTCGCAATGACCATTAACAAAGCGCGAGGGCAAACACTTAAAGTAGGAGGTGTCCATTTAGATAAAAACAGTTTTTCGCATGGCCAACTGTCTGTACTTGGCCGTGGGAGTGTCGAGTCCAAACAATCTCCACATTTTAACAAATAATAACAAAACAGCAACTTTGTGTACAAACATGTTTTAAATTAGGTCATTTTGAAATATTTTTGTACACAACGTGACGCTGGCCCCTGTAAGTGTCTCTTGGATATAAGGGACCAATAAATTTTCCTAGGTACTTTCTGCCACTCAATGGAATACATAGGTAACTTATACCTACTGTAAACAGTTTTTTTTTTTTAAATATACCTACTGTCTTTTAACCAAATGCTTTACCCAAATCTATACCGTTCCTTTAATATAATCCTTAATATTCAAATTAAAAGTACGCAGACGACGTCGCGGGTACCAGCTATTATTTTATATTTTATCCTACTAATATTATAAATGTGAAAGTTTTTATGGATGTTTGTTACTCTTTCACGCAAATACTTCTGCATGGATTTTAATATTTTTAATGAACCTTTACAATAATGTAGCTTAAAAACCTATTTAGAGGCTAAAAATTTCACCCATGCCGGGATTCGAACCCGCAACCTCTGGCTATCCGTGCCAGCGCTCTACCAATTGAGCCAATGGGCGACTCACCGGCATCAGTGAAATTTCGAACCTCTTTACACTATTCTCTGTATTACGTACAGGCAGCGACATCTGGCTTAAGCAAATTGCATCACTTACAGCCCCGACCACCTACTTTGCAGTTAGATTTTTAGCCTCTAAATAGGTTTTTAAATTTGTCCTTAGCACGGGTTAGTGCATTAAAAATAAAAATAGTACAATAATGTAGCTGATATATCCGAATAACACATCCCCTACAATTTATAAAGATATAGCGTGAATTGTCCAAATTCTTACCGCGGAAACCGAAATCCACGCGGACGAAGTCGCGGGCGGCCGCTAGTGGTTTATATGCCCATCCCTATCTCAGATTACACTGCGAATTTAATTAGTGCTGGCAACCCAGCTGGCAAAAAAAAAAAACTAACAATAAATGTCAGTGTCAAGACTGTCAAATATATAATATAAATAAAAAAAATAACAAACAATGAGATAAGAAAACAATGTCGAGCGAAGAAAGTGATTTCGATGAGTTTATTGAAAATGTAAGTAAATTCATTGAGGTAAAGTGTTATTTTTCTAACAAGGTAAGTAATAGTTAACAGTTTGGAATATTTTATTTCACAGGTGAAAAACACTGTGCGAAAATCTTTCGCCCGAATTTCTGCAAACCTTGAAGCGAGAGAGTTGGAAACTTTACGACAACTCAATGCTATTCGAAAACAATGCCACGTGAATGAAGAACTGAAACGGAACTGTATTCTTAATCTCAACATTTCTTATGAAAACGAGTCCAAGTTGTTAGATAGCATTAACAGTTATGGAATTATTAATTTGGAGAGACTTAACTTCGATGTCGGTTTGTTGACTGAAGACAGGAATAGCTCGAGCAATATTAGCGGGGAACATGTATTCTTATTCAACTCTATTAGAAACCCAGCTGTTAATTTGAAGTCCATAGAAGAGATTGTAAAAACTAGAATAAGTAGGAGTCCTTTCAATGTGAATCCTAATAGTGAACCTTCGTCAAATAACACAAGAACATGTTCAGACGCAACATATACAGATGGACCCAGCCCAGATAATGTTACAAATTATGCAAATACTCTTAGAAGAAACTCAAAAGGAGAAAATATTAGAGATGAACATAATTTTAATAAGCTAACAACGGATTTAGTTATGAAGAAGGAACCAACGGATGATTGGTTAGAAAGTATTAAAACAGAAACAGATGCTGAGCCTGTGGCAAAAGACATGATGGAACATATCAACATATCAGGATCGTAGCTGCGACTAAGTTAGTATTGATCACTTGTTTTGTATTTATTCAGATATTATAAAATTTTATACTATGATGTGAAGTTTACTTATAAAATAAATAAAATACAGGCTTTCCATGGCAATAAAAGACAGATCTTAAAGCATCAACTTTAATTGTTAATACATTTTTACAAATGGCGTTACTGAACATTTAACTACTAATATGCATTGACTTCCGATTACAATCCCTAAACAAATAAATATTACCCTTTATTGTTGCACCGGCACACATGTACAGTCATACAAATTTCTTAAATGATTACTGAAACCGATCCCATTACCAATTCACTTTTACTACGTTGCATACACAATGTTTCTTACTATTATTCTGTTTTATGGCACTTGGAAATGACATACATTATGTTGTACAAATACATTCCCTGAGAATGTTTCAAAACTGGATGGACTCTGATTTTACAATTTGTTAGGTATTCTAGTTTGTACTCTTCTTACATGTTACAGGAGGAAGGGATGGCACAATGTGCTGTTTGTTTTCGTATACGAGACATGAGAACTGTTATTACATTACTAGTGCTGTGTAGGTAAGCTACTGTAGTTGTGACAAGTTAACAATTAATTGACAACTTCTAAGGAATAAATTTTAGGCCACATTGCTAATAGCATGTTTTTTTATTGTCAATACAAAGTCAAATAAGTTGAGCTACAAACTTAGAAAAGTGATTATGTGCGTCTTTATGCGATACATACGTTTTGGATAATACTCGTCTAATAATATTTGATGATAATAAGTTAGTAATGGTAATAATGACAAATTGAACGCAAAGTACTATTGCTAAAATACTCGAAAAGTTGAAGTACAAATTATTGAATGAGTACAAAGTTTCAAACTAATGTTACGCTTACCGAAGACAGGTTTTAAACTACCTTATAAAATATGTTAATAGCTACTCTAATATTGTACATTTTAACAAAATTAACAAGTCCTTATTATACAAGGCCGAAATCGGTGCAAACGGCTGCCACATCTCTGTTGTTTTGCTTCTCAGTGTTGTTGGCTGCCATGTTCAGCTCAACTAATGTATCCACGCTGTTGATACTGACACCTTTCAATATCTTCTGTGCAGCTAAACTAGTAAAATTAAAGCTCAAATCACTTAAGCTCGGAAAATTGTAAAAATCCTGGTTCTCCTTCTTGCTTTCTTGGCTTAGGCTGTACCTTTTCTGTTTATTTTCGATGCAGTTAATTTTCTCCGTCGATGTATTTATGTCTTTGTACTGGTCTTGATTTTTCAGAGCCAAGTTTGGCTCTGACCCCAAAACTATGGGTTTTTGTTCAATGCCTTTTGTCAGCAGGTTTGCTATTGAGTCTGAGCTCATTCTGTTGTTGACCATAGGTATGCCGTTGAGCATTTGTAAGGCGGCTGCTTTCTTCAACAAATCGACACTTTTTAACTCGCTATTCGAGTTTAAGTTGCTCTGAAGGCCGCTGTTGGCAGATGAAAGCGAATTCTTCTGGTATTTCAAGCTACCTAAAGATCCGATGATATCGTAACTTTTAGTTGGTGTGGACGGATTGCTATTCGTGGTAGTGTCTAAGCTATGGATGTTATTGTGTATGGCAGGAGAGCTGGGATTAGAAGCTACCTCATTGGTATTGTTCAAATGATTTTTGTAAAAATTCTTGTTGTTCGTCGCACCAATTTGTAAAGAAAGTTTGCGGTTGTTGTTCATGTTTGTATCATTCATGGAATTCTTGTTGAATTTGTTTTCTTGTTCCCTAATGGATTCTGTTTCTTGGTAGGCGTGTTGTTTGTTCTTCTCAACGCATGTATCAAAGGAAGTTTCCGTTGGATTTTTCGTTGCTTGGCTCGTCACTCCGTTTTGAGACACAGACACTACTTGTCTGTCGTCATTGATAATATAAATGTTGCTGCCGTTGTTAGTTTCGGTGACTTTGCCATTTTCAAAAGTAATGACAGATCTTACAGGCGAATTCTGTACATAGACCTTAGTGTTTGTGCCACCGCCGTTCTGGGATATAGTATTTGTGGTAACTTTAAGAGTTATGGAATTGTTGGAATTGGAACTTTGCATCATGGTAGTCGAAGGGTTTTCTGCCTTCGGTCCCAACGTTCTGCTATGCAAGGGCGTAGCTGTTTTCTTGGGTGTACTTGGGCAGTTTTTTGGCGAGATTTTCGGTGGAGAGTTATTTTTTATATTTTTCACTGTTTCTCCTCCCACTATCGGTGGCTTACTTCGGTGTTTGTGGAGGCTTTTAGGTGAGCTCTGCAGACTCTGAACTTTGACGAGTGATTGAGCTCTGCTCATTCCTGGGGCTCCGTTGCTATGACTAGGTGAGGGCTTCAAAGTACGGTCTGATATGTGGGATTCAAGGCTAGAGTGGCCACTGCTTCCGCTGGCGTGATAGTTTCTTTTTAAAGGGGAGTTTGGGTTCTCCAGGGAAGAGGGACCGCTTTTGCAGTCTTTTCTTGGCGTGCGATGTGTGCTTGAGCTCTCCAAGCTGGAAGGGCCGCTTGTAGACATGATATGGTCTGAGTGAGAGTAGTCCACTCTCCTAAGACTGCCGCTGGGGCTGTCTCTGAGTTTGGGATCGCTGTTTCTTTGCGATCCGAAGTGATCCAATATTGTTTTGTGTGTCGAGCTCCGGCTGAGGGTGGATCTCGGTAAGCTTCCAGAGCTAGGGCTGGAGTGGCGCACTGGTGAGTGATCGTAGTGCATGGAGCTGGCCAACCCCGACTCCGTCGAGAGGTGGCGTTTGTGCCTGCGCGGGAGCGTCGACGACCGATTACTGATCTCTGAACCGTCGTAGTAAGAAGACACGTATGATGTTTGACTCTGCAATGACTCCTGCGGGCAAAACATAATGTCGTTAACTATAATAAACAGTTTTGTCAATAAAGGGCGTCACAAATGGCAAAGATACGATAATATTTTTATCAATTTTTACAATTTACGTATAAATATGAAAATGTATATTATCTTCGTCGTATGATGGTCTATTGAATTGTATGACGAGCGATATAGTATCTCAAGATAATATCTTCGCCGTGCGTGACGCTTTTAAGAGATCGAGATCGGTTGGTTTAGGGAGATTAGTGTACAATGATAAATAAATAAACCCATCATCCACTGCTGGACAATCATCCTTGAAATATCTGAAGTGGATTTTCCAACGAGCAAGCCATTTCTCCATTCGGCGGCTGCAAGCAACCTGTCTTAGATCGTTGGTCCAGAACTGCTAGGCTTCCGGGGCGCCTTTGCATTCGATGTTTCCTTTCGAAGTATCTTTCGAGTTTAGTTTAGTTTTCGTACTGTATATTGTTAGATATCCTCGTTACAGAAACGAATTTAGCACGTTTTGCATTTTAGCTCATGTAAGTAAACCCACATCTGTTGACAAATAGTTTTTCAAGGTACCTTGGAGTTGGTCTGCGTGGCCACACAGTGCAGGTGCACCGCCTTCGAGTTGAACCACTCAGTCGGCGGGAACTGTGCAGAAAACGTGCTCATAGTGCGCGCTTGCTTGCTGCGGCCGCTTCGTCTGAATAAGCGGGAGAGCAGGGAAACTTTCTCTGAAACACGAGAAAAAATTGCATTAGGGAAAATTACTGCTTGGAGTTAGCGGACTACAAGTGACATACTTAAGTACTTGAAAGTTTTGGTAATTAACGCGTCAATGTTCGAAAAAAGTGAATTTATCGTTAGGAAGTAATCTCCCGGGGCAGAGTTTCATAAAACTACAATTTCGAGGTACATTGCGTAGTGTAAGTAAGCGGTGGTAGCCCAGTGGGTGGAACATGGAATTAAATTTAATTTCAAAGTTACAAATATTTGCGAATTTGCAATCGCCATAACACACGCTAACTGTGAAGGAAAATATCGTAAGGAAACCCGCGGCTTAGTTGGCTCTGCACGTATTGACAAATCTTGCCTGTGGGCTAGGCCACTAAGCTGTGAGGATGGTATATGTGCTGAGCAAGCCTAGGTATACCATCTAACACTATGTCCTTCATCCATCTTGGGTGAGTGAAGATGGCCACTGGACGCTGTATAAATCATCTCCTCACGTAGATGCAGAGGCGTAGTAGAATCTGCTTGATAATCAGTGGGTAACCGACTTTGCGCTCGTGGCCTAGGCGAACCGAGTGATTGGAATCAATCACTTGATTATACTATTTTTATTTTTAATGCACTAACCCGTGCTAAGGACAATTTTAAAAACCTATTTAGAGGCTAAAAATTCCACCCATGCCGGGATTCGAACCCGCGACCTCTGGCTATCCGTGCCAGCGCTCTATCCAACTGAGCTAATGGGCGACTCACCCATGGGTGGAATTTTTAGCCTCTAAATAGGTTTTTAAAATCAATCAGTTAAGCAACAACAGGCGCGGTCAGGTATGGGATAGGTAAGCGTCCCGTGACTACCGCTAGTGGCATTTTTCCGACCGCTTCCGTGCTTCGCAAGGCACGTTAAGCCGTTGGTGCCGGCTGTAATATAATGGCAGTCGTTAAGCCATGTCAGAGGCCTTATGGGCGGCTTGATAACTTCTGACAGTACGGCCTCCCACTGTCTTACAATCCTCCACCAACCCGGACTTGGCCTTCGTGGTGGAGTATGGCCTAATCTTCCTGCGATGCAGGAAGAGACCTGTGCTCCAGCAGTGGGGACATACCTACAAGGGTTGATAACGAACCGACTTTGCAATGTGGAATTAGACTGCTTATGTATCCTTGTTTGCCGCTTATGAGGAGTCTCATGGATTTTTAGCCTCTAAATAGGTTTTTAAATAGGTTTTTAAAGTCTCATGGACTTCAAACTCTGTGACTTAATGACGTTAATGACTTACTAGGCGACGCGGATTCAACGCTCGGTGGGTAATCGGTTGAGGACGAGCTGTCCGTAGTATTGGCGTGCTTGTGGTGCAGGCTTCGTGTAGACGCGCAGCGCTGCAAGTATTTGCTGGAGGAGCCGAAGAGCCGCAGCGAGTGGCGACGGTCTAGCGAACGTGGTGCCGGAAATGAAGCGCTGCGTCGCTTGTTCGGTCTGCCGTAGAGGATCTTGTCATTGGGGTTGCCTGAAAGTCAGAAAAATACAAACTGTTAGAAATGGGACCTCTCTGGGACTCAGGCACCTATATAAATGGCTTGAAGTTATGCTTTGACATAATGCATCGAGACATCAACAAGTTAAACTTCGAAAAAAGAAAAGTAATTAAGTACCTAAAGAAAATCACGGTGAAGGAAAGATGACGCAATGACTAAATTGGAGCGTTATAGGTAATGTAACTTATAACTATGTAATCATAATAAAACCTGATAGGATAAATATAGACGGGGTGCAGCTTAAGTCAAAGCAAAAGTCGTTAAATTCGAAATAACTGACCGTGGCAAATAAAGATTTAAGGTATATAGGTACGCCACCCTCATCATTTATTCTTACGGTTACTATATCCTTCAAGTTTCAGTCATAACAACAGGCACCTATACGCATAAATTGCCCGCTGTAAATGACTAACAAAGAGGATTGCCGTTCGGCGCAGTTGGCGTTAATAAATCTGTGACTAACTTGACATGGACTGATCCTTCCCGAGCATTCCGAGCGCCATTGCTCAAGTCGCGACGCTTTTCTGAGCCGTGTTTACAAATAAACAGCGGTTTGGTTTTAAAACAATATAAACCGCATTATATACAGCGCCAACGCGCGATTTTGACACGGTCCCTATATCGGTTTGTTTGGTTTGATTGCTCACCAACGCGGAATCTTTTGTTCTTGTTCATTCCGATAGGTACTTATCGTGTTGACATGGAAGTAAACTTCTCTGAAACAGGATTTCCAACCCACTATTACACGCTTCGATACAAGTTAGGTGTAACTTGCCATACCGGTTCTATAATAAAATTCTAAAACACCGGTCCATTAAATTATACTACCAACCGAATGTCCTGTGCGAAAGCATATTCTGGTGCATTACTCCACATACCAAAATAACCACGCACGGTATCATACATACATACCTACCTACACGGTTGCCATAAATAGCTCCAAAAACCGGTTTCCAGTTCAGGAACGGGCAAGATGTCTAAAGTATCTTTTTGGAACAAAAACTTTTCGCCGAAGCGCAACATCAAAGGCAGAAAAACACGCAAGGAATGCATGAGTAGCGGCTCTATCGTTCTAAGAGACATAATCGAAATGGAATGAAAAAGGTTTTATTAAAAAAATAGCTTAGAAACTGCGGCTTAATGAACGTTACAAGTCACACTAGTTATTATTTATTTATATTTAACTATTTCATTTAGCTTTTTCAAAATCTTGATCACTTTGGAGAAAAAATGGACCAAAATCTCCAAACTTAGTCTTTTTGAAGTCCTTAGTTAACAGAGTTTAATAAGCTGTAATTCCAGACATCATTATCATGTAAATAATCCTTTATATTATAGTAGCCCTTTTAGCTCAGGGTGTACTTTACACATTTTTTGAACCGCGTTTTGACAAGCTTAATCGAAGCATTTCGTGGCGCTGATTGTCGAATTCCTAGTCAGAATAGCAATCTAATCCAGATTCAACCTGCCACCGGCCACAATCAAAGGAATTCTGCTCGGAGGAATGTGGATACATTTGCATGGAGCTGGCCGAGCCAGCGCTGGTCCTTCGCGTAATTTCACGATCTTTCGTTCAGATAAGTCTGTAATGGGCTGCATTCTGTTATGGCCGGCGATATGCAGAGTTTATTTCTGTTATTATGATGAGCTGCACTTTATTTTATTGATCATATCAATTAAATGGGAAGTTAAATCCTAGGATTAAAATAGGTACCTACGTATACAAATTAAGAAAGTCGAGTTTTTACTTTGAAAAACTCACCTGTCACTCACTGAATTAGTTCGAGAGTTAACAGGTTTAGTTTAATATTCTTGTTAGAAATCATATCATACTTACGAGGTCATATTTGCCTACTTTTTATGGCCAGGCAAGTAATGTAGAGACGCTGTTTTACCCGTAGAAATAACAAGCACTTTTCTATCTTATCATCACCGTATAGCATGTTTCGATACTATCTCAAATGGTTATGCCGGTTACTTCAGAATTGAGTATAAACAGTAAAATTACATTACGGAGATAGGTGAATTGATGCATTTACGTGTAAACAAAGGCAAAAGCTTTCAAGAAGGTACCTGTGAAAATCATGTAGCCGATATCCAGAAATACTAGTAATAAACCAACACTAGGTAGGTATGTAATAGGTACACTTATGAGTTATGTATGATAGCTTTTGCCCGAGCATTTGTTTGCGTAAATTATTTTTTGTTGCCTACAAAATTAACCACCACTTTTAGAAACGAAGAGAAGAAACCTCTTGCCTCTTTAAGAGTGGATAAAAAATCTATATTTGTTTTGAATATTTTAGGTAATTCTTTTTTATTTAGTACGCCTGGCGCACCCTCGGCAACAAACAAAAACACCGAGTCCCTTACGCACGCTAAGAAGATTTTATTTATTCAAGGAGAAAAACTGAGTTGACAAACTAATAGATTATATTTTAAAAAAACTATTTAGAGGCTAAAAATTCCACCCGATTCGGATTCGAACCCGCGACCTCTGGTTATCCGTGCCAGCAGCGCTCCAATGTAAAACCTAACTGCAAAGTAGGTACTCGAGGCTGCAAGTGATGCAAATTACTTCAGCCAGATGTCGCTGCCTGTACGTAATACAGAGAATAGTGTGAAGAGGTTCGAAATTTCATTATAAACATTGCAAAATAAAAATAGTATAATTATAGGTAATTTTTTTTATTGCTCTAACGTAGCACGGGTTAGCGACGACCTCTGTGGCGTAGTGGTAGCGCATCTACCTACCATGCAAGAGGTCCCGGGTTCGAATCCCGGCTGGGAACAAAAAAGCCCCAGGTCTTGGATGTTTACATGTTTGTGATGTCGTTGTTTCTGGTTCCCACAACACAGGGTATCCTAGTGTGGGGGCAGAAGCAATGTATGTGCCTGTATGTATAAATATTAATGTTAATGTTATGTTAGAGCAATAAAAAAAAATAAACTTTAAATTTTTTTAAAAAAAAATTAAAAAACCTATGAAGGTTCGCAAGAAATATTTTTCTTGCGAACCTATAAGTTCGCTATTCCTGGGTTGGATATTGCGTTTTCTGTCAGGCAAACAGTCACTTTGCTGTTGTAAGTGTGGAATAAAAATATTATGTTTTTTTCTTTTGTTCCAAGAATTCGCTGAAATGCTGAAAAACAGCTGAGTACTGCGATGTAGGTGCATAACATTGGATGTAGAAAGTCCTTTAAATTCCACACAAGGCTATTCTTGCCTCTCACTTTCGATCAAGTTTATCGATCGAACACCGAAAATAATGAATTCCCTATCCGGTTCTGAAATTAATCCATTACGGACTACATAGTAGTTGAGGCCTAACTCTAACAAGACAGACAATTTCTCCACGTACTATTTCATGTCGTAAAAGCCATATACGCGATTTACTAGGTAGTTATTAAGTATAAAGTTATGTAGGTACTTACTGGTTTCTGAATTGAGAATGTCATACGACATACTTACAAAAACTCACGGAGCCCTGAATTTGCTGATGTAAAATTTGCAAACAAATATATTTAGCGAATGTAGGTGGACGGGCCGGTAAGAGACGACCCAGGCGGACATACTTCGACCATATATATGATTATTGTTGTATTTATCTTGATGCAAGTGTGTTTTAATTGAAATTGGGTTTAAATCTTAATTTCACCCAAATATTTTAATGTATTTTTGTGTACCTATGAGTATTATTTTTCTGTGTTCAGTGTTAATTTCATCCAAATGTTTAATGTGTGTCTTGTATATGAATAAAGCATTATCTTATCTATCTTATATTCTTTTCTATGCGTAGGTACCTAGATGACGTGTATTTTTTTCATGTTACAAAAATATAATTTTATATAGCTTTTAAACGAATAGTGTTGTTTTTATTAATAAGACAAAACGATCAAATACAATATTCAAAGATAATGCCTACTATTTCAATGTTGTGTCACCATATGTACCTAGGTACTGGTTTGTGGGCACTTTTTTATGGCAGATTCCTAAAATTCTGCAGACAGCGGCTTATCGAGGCTAACCTATTTGGGTGGAATCACTGTCATTATGATTAAAGTAAATAGAGGAATTCGGGAATATTATCTATGAATATAGGAAGTATCAGACAAAGTATATAAGTACTTTCTTACATACGTTTTCAAACTTCTCAGCTTTCAACACAGTTGACCTCATCTTAGATTTTCTTGCATTTACCAAGCGTTAAGCATAAAATCTTCACACCCGGGTGTAAGAAATTGCAATATCAGACTGCGTTATTGCGATCGGGGCTGGTAGCATCCTATTCCTATGACATCCAATATTTAAAAGCAGTTTCCGTGCATCATCATGGGTACCTATCTAGGTAATCCCAAATCAAGACATGGGTCATCTCTCCCTCCATACTCAATCAGACAAATCAGAAGTGGATCTTATTTTATCCACAATAGGAAGTTATTTATGCTCACACGTGCGAGCTGTCATGTCGAATCGATAATGGAACCGCATGGCATGTGCGCGTGCGCCTCTGAGCCGATTATTTCTAGCTGCGCCTCGGTTTGGTCTTTAGGGTACCGTACCCAAAGGGTAACAAGACCCAATTACTTGTCTAAGTATGTCCGTCAGTTTCCAGGCTATATCTTATGAATGAGCCGCGGTAGCTAGGGAGTTGAAATATTCACAGATGATTTATTTCTGTTGCCGTTACAGTAACAAATATAAAACAAACAGCATACAATAAATATTTTACTGGGGTTCCATACAACAAACTTGATATATTTTGCTTGATATTAGTAACGACAGGTAGACACTTGAAATAGTAACGGAGTATTTAGTTGTATATTTACTTCAAAAATTAATAAAGGTACGGAGCCCTTTATCCGCGAGTCCAACTTGCACTTGGCCGGTTTTTTTAATTATAGGATTGATGATGCATTGATGTAAATTATTTATTGACGGGGTTGATACTAAATGTAGGTACAATCAACAGCAAATCTACCGTTACATTCTGAGTAAGAGTGTGGCTGCAAAGGTCGATGTGCTGTCAACTGGACGTTGGGAGGTTTCGAAGTTACACTGTGTTAGCAAAGGCCGATTATACCGATATCGAATGCCTCGTTCTTTATTATGTGTAACTTAAAAATAAAAATCGGCGAAATCGGACTTTATTCATAACTCAATTTGAAAAAAACTAATTTCCTGAAAATAGGTACAGTGCTACACAAGAAATAAGTCTCGCGGATGTACCTGCGCAGATGACCAAATTTTGGATGTGCGGCAAGTTGATCGACCAATCAGATAGTTTCATTTTATGGCAGGCCGTGTTGCTATTGGTGATTCAACGTCATCGATCCAGGTGACTATTAGTTTGGCAATATTAGCGTGAGCGAAATAGGTAGCGCTACTGCGGCAATCAATTATGCACCTTAACTGTATTGGTTAAAGATCATGTTGAATGTACTTATAGCTTCGGGTACTTTCGTTACACTTCTTCCTAGTCTGCGCGAACGTAGATTCCCGAAGGGACTTTTATGATGTGTAGTACTGTACACAAGTATACATAGATACTTGCTGTTTTACAGTCTCTGCTTGAGTATGATAGCAGACCACATAAAACACCAACAAACCGAGACATAGTACCTATAGTTTAAAAACCTATTCAGAGGCTAAAAATTACACCCATGCCGGGATTCTAACCCGCGACCTCTGGCTATCCGTGCCAGCGCTCTTCCAACTGAGCTAATGGGCGACTCACCGGCGTCAGTGAAATTTCGAACCTCTACAATATTCTCTGTATTACGTACAGGCAGCGACATCTGGGTGAAGTAATTTGCATCACTTTGCAGCCCCGAGTACCTACTTTGCAGTTAGGTTTTACATCGGAATGATATCGCTCGTACAGGCACGTAATATTCATCATGTGGGTGATTATATTCTTTTGCTCTAACCCGTGCTAAGGACAATTTAAAAAACCTATTTAGAGGCTAAACCTATAGTTTAGTAAAAATTTAATAGTTTTGTGGTTAATGTGGCGCAAGTAATAATTTCTAGGTTAGGTTTACTTCGGTTTATGTAGGAACCTAATTTACGTATCTTAAGCATAGGTGATGAATCCATACTTGTAAAGAGTAGGTATACCTTTAACTAGCTCATGTGTTTCATGAATTGTGCATTTTAGAAAGAAGAAAATTATACGGTAACTGAAAAAAATATATAAGTACTCCAATCTCCAATCCAATCAAGTGCCATTTCAGCATGATCGGCGAATTCTTGCTCAAAAGAATCCCAACATAAGCAGTTAAACTTATAAAGCAACAAATTATTGCATAAGTAAAGTATGGGACATTGTTTTAGATGGAGTAGGCTTGCTCAGCACCTAATCTAGTCAAATGTTATCTAACAAGCAAAAACTACTAATATTATAAACGCGAAAGTTTGTAAGTATGGATGGATGTTTGTCCCTCTTTCACGTAAAACTACTCTTCTTCTTCTCTTCTTCAGGCTATATTAGTCCACTGCTGGACATAGCCCTCCCCTAATGAGCGCCATAGCGCAAGGTTGTGCCATCATTGGGGGGTAATGCCCATAATCCCCACGCTAAAACTACTCAATGGATTTTAATGAAACTTTACAAAAATATAGTATATACATCAGAATAACACATAGGCTACAATTTACAAAGACATTGTGTGAAATTTTTCAAAT
Source organism: Yponomeuta sedellus (assembly GCA_934045075.1). Classification (NCBI taxonomy): domain Eukaryota; kingdom Metazoa; phylum Arthropoda; class Insecta; order Lepidoptera; family Yponomeutidae; genus Yponomeuta; species Yponomeuta sedellus. The sequence continues at coordinate 6,427,386 of OW203726.1, read as the reverse complement.
ACGACACAAAAAAATATTTATGTGATAATTTAATAATCATACACATAATTTTAGTTTTTTTTTACGCCACGTTCATATAAGCTACTCGAAATTCTAATCCTGCGCAGACGAAGTCGTGGGCAACAGCTAGTATATTATAATAATTCAATACACCGAAACGTAAATACTACAAGTTGACTTTGCCATACGCCATTCATCTCACCAGAGTGCATAGGCGTCGGATTCCTAGCGCTGTTGACCTAATTAGCGCGACTCTCGAACGAGTCTAATAGAATTAGACATACACATTTTATACTGAGACAGTAATGGAACGTTTTAATTAATATATAGTATATTCGTAGCTATTTTGACATACTGGATTGCATTCATTCGGTTTCTAATTGGGACATTCGTCTGAAATATCATTTGAAACTAACGCTTGAGCTGAAACGTCAAGACATAGGCTGATTGGTATTGGTAACAAAACTTGTTTTGTGATTTATGACTATAGATTGTTCTCAAAAGATTGTAGATGCCTGTGTTAGTAAATTGGTGTACTTTATCTCGAATCTACTCTGAAAATAGACTTTGTCGACCTTGATGACCTCGAGGGCTCTACGATGCTGAAAAAAGAAAATTATTTCCTGAAATTATATTATTTTTAATGCACTAACCCGTGAAGGAGAATTTTAAAAACCTATTTAGAGGCTAGAGCTCAGTTGGAAAGACCGCTGGCACGGATAGCCAGAGGTCGCGGGTTCGAATCCCGGCATAGGTGGAATTTTTAGCCTCTAAATAGGTTTTTAAGATTTCCTGAAAATTTTATTAATCTTTTTTCTCTCTTCGTATTTAGTTCACCTATATCAATGGTTCTATTATTTAAACTGCCGCTGAGGAGAGTCTTTGAAGTATCTTGTTGTCTTAAATAAGACCGCTTTACTGGTAATAGCAAAAGAGTTCAGTCAGGATCTTGACAGTAGGTTTTGATATAAACATACCTGTCCTCAATATAGCCCTGTAAGGGCACTAAAAATTTTACACAACATATTTTATAACCCCACGCCTGGATCCCAAAGGGGCAGGCAGAAACTAGAGACTGCCACTTGCCGTGATCCTGACAGATCACCTTCGCTTCATCAACGTTCATTAGTCGTAGCATGCACGCATGGTGGTTTCGGGTAGTTTTTATCTTCCCCTTTGCTAATAACCCCATTGGGTCGAAGTATGTTCGCCTGGGACGTCCCTTACCGGTCCTTCCTGTCCCTTACCGATCCTTCCTGTCCCTTACCGGTCCTTCCACTCAAATTCGCTAATTATATTTGTTTGAAAATTTCACATCAGCTAACTCGGGTCTCTGCCTACCCCTCCAGGAGACAGGCGTGAGTTTATGTAGGTCATATGAAATTCTCAATTCCGAAACCGGGCGGCAAGAATTGCATCATGCGGTCGGCATTTTGCAGTTCAACGTCCCATATCCGATTTAGTTTGGCTGTCTCATAAAATTGGAAAATAAAAATGTACTCCTCCTCAATTTATCTTTCGTTCATGGGCGGAATAACAAAAAAACCGCATGTGAATCATCCTCAAAAAATGCTGCATCTTACCTACATCCAACGGGCGAAGATTGAGACTTAATTAACCAGATTATTGAGTTCTTACTTCAAGCGCTGAAGTACAAATATAAGTAGTGGTAGCGCGTCTGCCTACCATGCAAGGGGTCCCGGGTTTGAATCCCGGCTGGGAACAAAAAAAAAGCCCAGGTCTTGGATGTTTACATGTTTGTGTTGTCGTTGTTTCTAGTTCCCACTACACAGGGTATCCTAGTGTGGGGCCAGAAGCAAGGTATGTGCTTGAATGTAAATGTTATGTTATGTTAACAAATACCTCCTATTTGTTGAGTGTTCACATGCCTCAGCGCTTAAAACTGGGAATCGAACCTGGGCTATCGCTTCAGAGTCCTTTGTTCTACACACTGGGCTACCGCCGCTCTGCTCTTTTTATTTGTTGACGACCTCTGTGGCGTAGCGGTAGCGCATTGCCTACCATGCAAGAGGTTCCGGGTTCGAATACCGGCTGAGGACAAAAACCCCCAGGTCTTGGATGTTTACATGTTTGTGATGTCGTTGTTTCTGGTTCCCACGACACAGGGTATCCTAGTGTGGGGCCAGAAGCAATGTATGTGCCTGTATGTAAATGTTATGTTAAAGATATAGTTTTTTTTTACTTCTGTGGTAGTGTATTATAAGATTTAACAGCTTTTGTTTTACTAAAATAAACATTATTCATTCACATATTTATTTTTGATAACAATATTTCGAACAAACCTTATTTGAATATACAACATCAAAAAATGAAAGGAAGTAGCTAGGCACATCTCTTTGCTTACGTTGATGGCTGTTCAAAATAATACAAAAATGGGACTGTTACTTCTGTTAGGAAGGGGCTGATAAAAATACAACTAACAAGCAATTTTCAGGCTCATAAAAATCAAGATGCCAACCGCGGCCGCGGCGGTTTGAACCAGTTTATTTTTAAAACGATAAACATAAATCAATGTTATGACGAAGCTACTACCATAGAAAGTATGAGCCGTCCACTTTGGAGACAGGAAATTGTTCGACGCTGGCACATCCCGTGCTTTGATCTATGCAACTGGGTCGCCCATATCGTAGTAAAAATATTGGGGATTTTACTATTTCGTGACACCTTCCTTACGCTCTCTCACAGTCACATAAAATTTAATTACGTACCTAGGTACAGTCGACAGCAGGCGCCTGTACATGGTTTACTAAGATAATTCGACGTGTATTGCAAAGTTGATTAACCCAGAGATTAATAAGTAGACTTTGCTAAGCAAACTACCCCGCGTTATCATCACATTGTAGTTTTTATAAAACTGCGCACTGGTGAATCTTTAGATTTTTTATGCAAAGTCGCCCTAAACGTAACTGCTTAAAATCCAGATAAGCTTCACACGCTTGCCTATACTTTCTCTCTGAGAGAAGGCCTGAGCCCTACAGGCTAGTTTATAGGCTACATTAAAACATTTGGTACCTATAGCTGACCGTGCACTCTTATTGGCGGTAGGGGCATGAAATGTTTTAGTTCCATTTTTGATCATCTAACTAGGTCATTAGTTACATAACATACCTTCACGAGTTCAAGGTAGTAAGTATACTTATAGGTTAGTTATAATTATAATGTTCTTACTTATACTTATAATTCTAAGACACACCTATGACCCAGTAGGTATCGATGGCATGGATTAGCATAGTTCGTACATTTGTTACCTAAAAGACCTAAGTATATTAATAACGAGTCGTGCTCCGCGGTGTGATCCACGGTTTATCGATTTTCCCATGGGATTAAGATATTTTCCTGCAGTACAACGTAGCCTATGTGTTAATCCAGGGTTAAACCTAACTCCATACTAAATCTTATTAAAAATCGCTCCAGCCGTTTAGAAGTGAAGAAAGTAACATACATACACACTCACAAACTTTCACTTTTATAATATTAGTGTGATGATTCTGATGATATGATGTGATGCGATTAGTGTGAGTGTGATTATGTTTATAAACTGTGAATCCAACACCTTGTATTGGTAAATGTAGTTCTGCAGTTACTTTAATGGATGTAAAATACAGTGATGCTAAAGACAAATATAGGTGAACTAAAGCAAATAGCAATAATAATTATTATAGCAATATCCGGCGGAAAAATCGACAAAAACTGCCCACAGTAAGCGCCTAGTAAATTTAAAACAAACCAAGGACGTTTACGCTGTTTTCAAGCTATTTGCGATTCTCAATCAGATATAATAAGGGTCACTTTGGACTGATTGTTCTTCTTCAACGCTAGTTTTTCAGGTCCGTAATTTCACACTCTAGCGCTCCACTAATAAGTGAGTCAGGAAACACGCAAGACGTTGTAAAATTATTCATCCACCAAGACGATCTGTCTTAGTAAAAAACCTGTTTTCATTTACAGCGTACAAAATAATGAATCGTGCAATAACTTTGCAATATAAAAATGGATAACCGATGACTTTTTTGCCGCTGGCTTTTAAAGCTCTGTATCTGTTTCAATGTAGCATTTTTCAATGAAGGGTTCCGTTGTCAACAAGGAAACCTTATAGTTTTGCCGTGTCCGTCTGTATTTCCGCGGCTTAGCACAGAGACGTCAAGTATGGTAAACTGAAATTTGGCATAGACATACTTACATATTAATCACGCCGAGAAAACGGTAGATTAAAATCTTTTAAATTTAAACCATTTTTTAGGGTCTCTTCTATGAAAAACGAAATTGCATCGCTAATTTGTAGGGGGCCCTACAAATAAGGGATGCAATTTTTTTTCGTCTACATCATAAAAATATTCTGAGTGTTTGAAAATAAGTTTTTGTTTTAAGGAACTGTTTGCGAAGTATCAAGCTCCCGCAAATTTGTGTTTGAGTCAAGGATGTTATACAACGTTCTTGGTTTAAGTTAGGCATCCCCCGCCATCTCCCGGCTGGACGGTCCAAGTAGAACCATAAAAAAAATCGGGACAGTAGCACATATGACGAACTTAAAAAGCTGCCTATCTATCACGGCTGAGTAGGCTTTACAAGTAAAGGAGTAACGGGTGACCAACGTATAAAAGGGAAAACTCGTACAAAGCCGTAGAAACGCCTACAGCAGAGCACATGCCTTCTCTCAAAGAGAGAGTAGAGACTGAGAGCTAGAGATTGTTTTATTTGAACTAAGTAAAAAATATTTCCTTCTACGGAACTCTACACTGCGCTTGGTCCGACACATACTTGGCCGGTTTTCATTACTCGCGACGCTGGTCATCACGTATTTTCTCCGAAGGTTTTTTGCATTCAAATTTGTTGTTCTCAATGAACATAAGCTAAGCGTAGATGTTACAGTGGATTTCTATCTCTGATCTAACGACACCGCTTCGTGCATGAGGTTACAAGCATTTACGTGCGCCGCCGAAAATAATCTTGTTCATCAACAGAATTTTCTATTCCATTATTTCAAAAGCGCAAGAAGGGAAAAAACTCGACAACGATGTGGAAATTTTGTGCAATAGCAACAGAGTTTAGTCCTGAAGTTGGCAATGATATTTCCTTAAGGCGGTTCCCTAAAAACTTCGAGATGTTACTCAACTGCTAAAGATAAGAAGATCGTCAAAGAAAATGTGCGGTTTTACTCGTAAAAAAGCTCGGTCACTTGTAAACATTATTCTAGATTCATGTCACGTACGTCGTGCTAAGGCGTGGTGTGTGTCTGATTATGTCAAATAGAAGCGGTGGATGCGTGTGATTTTTACTGCACCTTGTGATGTTGTAAAGCTAAATGTGAAGTTCGTTCGTTATCAACCCTTGTATGTCCCCACTGCGGCACGGGTCTTTTCTTGCCTCGCAGGAAGATTAGGCCATACTCCACCACGGGGGCCAAGTCCGGGTTGGTGGAGGGTTGTAAGACAGTGGCGGGCCATACTGTCAGAAGTTATCAAGCCGCCCATAAGGCATCTGACATGGCTTAACGACTGCCATTATATGACAGCCGGCATCAACGGCTTAACGTGCCTTGCGAAGCACGGAAGCGCTCGGAAAAATGCCACTAGCGGTAGTCACGGGACGCTCACCCATCCCGTACCTGACCGCGCCTGTTGTTGCTTAACCAAGTGATTGATTCCAATCACTCGGTTCGCCTAGGCCACGAGCGCTTCGAAATGTGAAGTAGTAATGCTAAAAATCAGGGAAATCTCAAAAATGGAGGACGTAATTTAAAATTTTGAAAACGTTACACAGATTTAAAGAAACATAAAAAATGGATGCAAGAGGTTTGCACCGTTACAACCTTTTAGTTTTAGGTTGAGATGGTTAGAAAAACAAAACATGAGCTTTGGGCGGGTAAACAAGGCTGGTGACTTGTGGCCAAAGTTGCAAATGAAAGGTGTTACGTTCTAAAAATGACACCACAGTATATAGGGTTATTTCCATACTGCGCAATTCTCGCAACCACTTGTGTTTTATCGCAAGTTTTGTGTTGATAGGTAGTATTTTCTTAGGTTTATATTTTCCGAAATTCTGGGTTTACATAATTTTCCGTTTTGTGCCGTTTTTGCCGTTTGTGCGCTTTATTAATGTCACAGCCTTTATAAAATCATTCGTCTACATAGAAAAAAACCTATAGCCATCTATGAAACTGCACTACTTCAAATCAAAAAAACCTTGAAATGTACAAAAAATTTAATTGTTAATAGAAACTTTAAAAATTGTAGACAAAAACTGTTGTACAATACAAACGTTCAACCGACACTTTCATGCACGCAATTTCTGAAACGTGTCGGTTACGTTACATAAATTGCGCATTCAATAAATAACCTTGTACTTACAATACCAAAAAATCGCTAAAATGCCAATAATTTTCTAGATACAAATTTTCATATAAATAACAATATAGGTACACTAAAACGAGGTGATTGGGACGTCTCTTGACAGATATGATCAGATATCAAGAGACGTCACTGTAAGTCTAGTGGGTAATCAGTGACGACAAACAAATTTCCTGTTTTTGTTTCTATTCATACTCCAGTTCCAAATCACCTGTTTCAGGGCAGCTACTTAAACCAAATGAAATAAACGAAATATATTTCAACATAAAGAATCTACATTCTGTTTGCTGATGTACAATGTAGAATGTAAGCCGCAAATGTACGTATGTTACAGAAGTCTTAAAAATTATCTTAAGTACTTATTAATATCTCCCATGTTTTTCAACCTTTGAAAATATGTCACACACATTTAGTTTCAAATCTGAAATCATAAAATTTCGTCGGTAAGAATTAACATTCTGTTGCGTGTCAATGCACAATGTTATTATATTACTTCTGTCTTCGGGTCGAGTTGTTATGGAGGAAAAGACAGCGAGAAAAAAGTCCACTCTTGCCTAGTGCGAGTTTGACAGATCCAATCGAATAACTTTACTACCGCGTTAATCGAGCATTGAGTAGTGAGTATGAGTAAGTTAACCGTTCGAACTGGCAACACGCTGTCACAGTATAACTCGCACTCGCGTGTATTCGTGTTTTGGCTAGTAAACGTGTTCCCTTCTCAACGTAAACCATTACAACTCGCACTCAGCAATTTTAATTTCCATACTTGTCGCTAGGTGGCGCTTCCTCGATGCCATAGAAATATGAGTTTACGTTAACGCGATCGAGTAGTTAAAAAACTCGCACTAAGCTCTCTGACCATGTTTTCTCAAATCATCTTCAATGTAGAAATAGGTTTGGAACGAGTTCGTTCCAAACCTATTTGGGAGCTCCCAAGAGTGCAATCAACAACTTGCAGTTCTAAAACATTAGTTACTATTTGAGTCTTACAAAGTCAAATCCATGGTTGATACACGTCGGCACATTCGGATTGAGAGTAATTACTTGCAAGCGAGTAACCTGCTGGCATCCTTAGGTACCAGAAATATGAACGAGTCATGCTGGCAAATTGTAAATAGATATGGACGACTCGGTTTACTTTCGTTTCCATTTCACTTTCCTAATTTATTTGGTTTGGTATTGACAGGGCGTCGATGAGTGTGAGATGGCCATGTTGCGTTACACATTAATAATAATAATAATCTTTATTTCTGATATTGTATAGAATCAGGCGTTGCTTTGCGGAAATCCAAAATAGAAATCTCTTACAGATTGTAGACTTTTAGTCCGGATTTACTTACTTATTTGATTAATCTCTGCGAATCGGAGCGAAACCTGGTCGGACTTTTCCGATATAACAACACCCGTAAGTAAATTCGGACTAAAAGTCTACAATGTGTTGTGCTTACGAAAGTTTTAGTTCAAAAATCTCTTACAGAGATAAGCTCGCCTTTGTACATGTTATTTCTTATGTAATGTCCTTTTTAATGTTTCGTATGCAATAAAGTATTATAAAAGCATTAAAAAGTGAAAATTAATTTGCTAAATTCCGCCAAAAATCTCACAAGCACGATGCGGTTAGTTAATGCACCGCCCTCCCTTCCGCTTCTTCAAATACGCGAAATTTTTGCGTATTTTCTCACACAAGTATTGGTGTCGGTAGTGGTGTGTTTGTGTCTTGCTTCTGCTTTAAAAAGGTGGGAGGGAGGGCGGTGCATTGCAATGGTGCTTGTGAGATTTTTGGCGGAATTTAGCAAAGTAATTTTCACCTTTAAATGCTATCTTTATTTTTTTTAAAAAACTTGCCAAAATAGTGTTGTTTACAAAAGTCAAAAGAATTTTATTTATTATTAAACAAAATATTTACTTAATGAACGTCAAAGTTGTTATATTCACAATTCACAATTAATGGATTATGTGGAGAGGAAATTCCATACTTATTATTATCAAAAATAGATTTCAACTTTAAGTTACTTTACACTAAACTTAATCGACCCCGTTAACATTATTTTCATACCAGACATCTTTGTCTTCCAAATAATTGTTAATAATGTTATAACAGGCTTTTTTGTACAGAGTTTTCTTTACACGCTAAGCAGTTGGTGCCGGTTGCCGTCGATAGATGATTGTCGTCAAGCCAAGTCACCTCTGGCTTAGGATTTTTAAAATAGTAGAATTTCTGACAGTAAGCCTAGCCACTAGTCTTGCAAGCCTCCACCAATCCGGACTTAGCCCTCGTGGTGAAGTATAGCCTATACCTTTTTAAAAACCTATTTAGAGGCTAAAAATTCCACCCATGCCGGGATTCGAACCCGCAACCTCTGGCTATCCGTGCCAGAGGTCGCGGGTTCGAATCCCGGCATGGGTGGATTTTTTAGCCTCTAAATAAGTTTTTAAAATTGTCCTTAGCACGGTTTAGTGCATTAAAAATAAAAATAGTAAATAGCCTATACCTTCCATAAGGAAGAGACCCGTGCCACTCGGTGGGGACATGATGGGTTGATGATGATGCTTAAAACATTTGTTAAACCACGTCGGTGGTAAGTCTAATATACGAGGGGCGGCTGAAAAATTTTGAGCCTAAGTACTTCTAAGAATCACTAATGACTCGCAATGTGCATCACTAATTGCGCGTATTCTAAGTAGTATAAATACCAAGTTTCGTGTCATTATCATCATTACGCTTCTAGTAATTGAACATTAAACAACACCATGTCTGAGTCATCCGCGCTTTGCACGAAATTGGAGTACAGAGCTGTCATAAAATTCCTCACCAAGAAGAACAAAACGCCGACAAAAATATTTGAAGAAATGTCTACAGTTTATGGGGATTCTGCACCTTCATTTGCCGCCGTAAAACGTTGGACACGTGAATTCAAACACGGCAGGGAGTCGCTCGAAGATCATCCCAGGTCAGGACGTCCAAACACCGCCGTTACCGAAGAAAATATTGAAAAAGTGAAAAACCTTGTTCTCAAAGATCGGCGAATCAAGATGTGGCAGATAGCTGAATCCATAGGCATCAGCAAGGAGTGAATTGGTGACATTTTGCACAATCATTTGCACATGAAAGAGGTGTGCGCGCGATGGGTGCCAAAAATGCTCACGCCACTGGACAGGCAGCGTCGAGTCACAACTTCGAAGGAGTTTTTGGACATCTGTGGCGATAATCCTGACGATGTTTTTTCTCGCCTCGTCACTGTCGATGAAACATGGATCCGGCAGTACGATCCGGAGTCAAAACAAGAGTCAATGCAATGGATAGCAAAGGGAGAAAAGCCGCCACGGAAATTCAAAGTGGAAAGATCGGCTTCCAAGCTCATGGCCACTGTTTTTTGGGATTGCGAAGGAATTTTGTTCATCAACTACCTTCCCAAAAATACTACAGTAAACGGAGACTATTACGCCGTATTGTTGACAAAAGTCCGTCAAGTGGTTGTCGAGAAAAAGAGAGGCAAACTGGCGAAAGGAGTCCTGTTTTTGCAGGACAATGCGCCCGTGCACACTGCCCGAGTTGCGAGACGTGCCCTCGCCGAAACAGGATTTGAAGAAATCAACCACCCACCCTACAGTCCAGACCTGGCTCCTAGTGATTATTTCCTTTTTTCTAATTTGAAAAAGGACCTCCGAGGACGAAGATTTTCCAGTGACGAAGAAATGAAGGCGGCCGTAAACGAGCATTTTGAAGGCAAAGACGGCGAATATTTTTTTACCGGGTTAAAAGCTCTTTTAAACAAATGTAAGAAGTGTATTGAAATAGAGGGAGATTACATTGAAAAATAATTTTTTTATACATTTCTATCAGCATTTTTAATACCTTAGGCTCAAAACTTTTCAGCCGCCCCTCGTATCTTATGGAATCTTATTGTAGAACCGCATACCGCCCAATAAATGATGGAAATGATATTTTAGGAGGTATTATACTTGCAATATTTCAGGCAAAGCTGCATCGTCTTCTGTGCCTGAACTAAGCTCTAGACCTGAATCAGGCGACAGTGCTTTTCAGTACAATCCATTTTATATACAGAGGTTTTTTCAGTGGAGGTAGAATTTAATCCTTTTAATCGAAAAGAGTATTTTCTTATTGGGCTAGCGGTTAACACGGTTATTGTGGTCAGTCCGAGTTTATTTCTATGTTTGTGATGTCCTTGCCTCGTTACTATAGCGTAGGGTATCCTAGTTTGGGACCACGACAAGAGCTTGTGCGAACCGCGCCCTATGTAAGTAGTGATCGGTCATCAACATACAGACAGAACTGAAAATTCATCTTTAATATGGTAAAAGTAATAATATATACAGTGTGTCTCATTCAAATCAGTCAGTATGGGAAAGTCTGAAACTATAAGACATACGAAGATCTGTTCTGAGGAACCATGTCATCGATTTTAATAACAAGAAAAACTGCATTCATACATTTTAAAAAACATCTGTACTCCGTTCGGGGATCGAACCCGGTTGTTTTGAAAAAAAACCTACACTATTTCTATTTAGATATCGATTGTGTAGGTCTTAAGCAGTAAATGTATGTATGAAACATGATGTCTAAAATGAATAAAATGCATTGTTTTCATACAAAGTGCAATCGTAAGATCGTTACCTAAACGTGTTGAATATTGTATTAAAAAAACGGTGGTCAATTCGAGCACCTTCTAAAATAAATTGAAGTATATTGTTCGTATGTCTTATAGTTTCAGACCTTTCCATACTGACCGATTTGAATGAGACACCCTGTATAGCAAACTCTGGAAGCACTATATTTTTATATGGAAGATTTTTAGGTTCCAGAGCTAGAATATTTAGTGCATTTTTTTCTATGAAATAAACAGTTAAAAATTTTTTTTACACTGAGATTTTATTGAAAGTAGTGCAATTGCTCGAACTCGTTTTACCTTCACAGTTGTAATTCAGTGTTAATATTTATTTATTTGGAGGCACAGATAATGAATATTTTTATGTTTTTTTATGTTAGATTATAAATTTGGGTACGGACTTATCTGTCCTATGGAAAAATTCTTACTTCTAGTTAAAGCAGGTAGTGTAAAAACTACTGTATTGCTAATATTGTAATGCTGTGACGCTAATAAATTCATTAATGTACGTAACTTATAAAACAGAGTCATTAATACATACCGAGATCCGAACCTATGACCACCTGAATGAGACGCCAGCGTTATATCGCTATGTATATCATGTTATTAAACCTCATATCTAATGTCATCTGCATCACTTTGTGAACCTGCCATTAGAGAAATTTTCATAAAAACAACATAGGTAAGTCGACCACACGCTGGTAATGATAACTCATTACCTACCGACAAATTAAAGGTGACAAGAGAAAAGCCGAGGCATCCGTCGTCTGCAGGCATCTTTGAGATTTTCATTCAGCGGGCACTTTCAAACGATTACCGATGTTTGCGAGAACACTAAAGCCGGCTTTTGACTATGGGAAGTAATATAATATAATATATATTACATTTTGAGATATAATAATTTCTTCTTCTTCAGACTATATTATGTAGTCCACTGCTGGACATACAAGCCCCTTATGAGCGTCATAGCGCCCTGTCTTCAGCTTGCCGCATCCAGCATCTGCCGGCAGTTTTTTGCAGATCGTCATCCCACCTGGCCGGAGGGCGTCCTACACTATATATTATATTACAGCCCATAGTGAAGAGCCGGCTTAATAGTTTGCTTGGTAAACAGAAGTCGGTACGTAATTATAGGTTTTAGATAGTGAGTATCTTTAGCTTGGTGTTTTCTATCTTCAGTGGTCTAAGCCCCGGCTTCTGGTATACTAACAACCTGTCAGTTGACCAAAGTCCATTTAAAAAAACATTTGACAGATGTTAACAGCAGATTAACAGACTGTTAGTGTACGAGAAACTGGGGGTAAGTAACGTTTGGATGTATGAAATGTCGAGTTTCATATTTAGATAAAAATATTTTAGCTGAATTTTTAGCTTCTAAATAGGTTTTTAAGGTAGGTGAAAGTCATGACGTCACCTGTGTGCGATAAAATACTAAAGACCGCTCCAAGCTACCAGTGCTGAATTCTTCCTTAAAGCTTCGCGCCCATTAAAGCCTAGGTGTTGGTAATGGCGCATGTTAATTACCCTTATCAAACCGGCAGATCGTCTGGCTTTCCTTTATTGTGGTTGGTAGTCAGGGACACGGTTCCGTTTTGCCTTTCGATTTTCTATACAGGTATAGTGTGACTAGCATTTCTATGTCGTTGTATAAATAGAGTATGAAGGGTTTCATTCGTGGTCGAGGATTACAAACGATCAAATTACTACCCACTATATGCTGTTCGCAACAATCTGCCCTAATTCTTGGGTAACAAATAGTTACGGGATAATCTATTGAATGACCAGACGTAACATAATTGTAATGTTTCCTTGTTGACAATTAGTGCAAAGTTTGAACTGGAACTAATAGCTTACTTAGTCCAAAGAACAATGCCTATCTACTAGGACAGTTGTTTGTTGACTAAGCGTTAAAGTACACTGCAACCGTAGGTAAACCAAGCCCTAGATTCTGGTAATGCATTGTTGTACAATGACTGCTCGAACCTGGCGATTTCAATTCATTGCTGCTGTAAGTCTCAACCCGCACACGTATCAAACCTTCTTGGCGCCAATGGCATAAAAAACACGTCACTACACGTGACCTATCCATTTATTTGTCATTGAGTGTAAATGCACTAACATAATTAAGGCCATACACAGTACGTTTCTCTCTTAGTGTTAAGGATTCTGAGCATTCCTGCCAAAGAAGCCATTCATGTATCTAGGTTTCCAGAGGGAGACTGGCGCCTAAAAAGCGTTGGACTATTGACACCGAATCCCGGAGTAGGTATGTATGCAATAACGCAACATCAAAAACTAGTCGAAATACCTACTATTTTATCAAAAAATATAAAGAATCTGGAGCCCGTTTTATACCCCTTTAGTCACTGTATTGCCTGTGATAGACTCACTGAATAGACGGCACTGAAAACTTGGGGTACGTACGTCCTTGCGCTCTGCTCAGTTACATTACCATTACGAGTGACATTGCAAAGTCGATAGATTGATAAGCTATCTATCAACTGTACGAAAACCAAGATGTTTCAGTGAGTTCCAAAAAGTACCAGCTTCGGTTTTACTTTTACCGAAGCTTCGCTTTTTAGTATTATTGGAGCATACTTTGCGACTAAGTTAAATAATCCACTGATTAAGGTTTAAATGAGGTGCACTTAATCACTGTTAGATATTAAGTACTAAGTTTTCTGTTTAGTTGTTCCTAACAAAACATTCGGCCACATTCTTAACAAAATGTTATCAACAGCGGTGCAATGTCGGTCTTTATTTAAAAGTTGTGTGGATAGATAGGAATTGGATTGAATTTACCGGTACCAGTGCACTGATACTTTCATGTCCAGGTAACAGTTTATTGAGTGGCTGGATGTAGGCTAATCGTATTCAGGTTCACTTCTTGGATCTAAAAGAAGGTGTTCTCTTCCTAGGCTTGTGTGTGTACCTGAACTTAAGTTTCATTAAACGATAAATTGACGGTACTATTGCGCACTTTGATGCGCAAATATGTTTAAGTGTTTGGGTGGTATTTGTCGATGTCTTAAAAACGTATCCACTTCCTATTCCGGTCTGAGTTATCTAACTTAAAACTCGGTGGTTGGTACCTCGGTGATTGGGTGGTGGTTTATTTAGTATTGTTGTCTGCAGGCAGGGATCTAGAGGAGGCAATCAGGGGCACCCGCCCCGGTCGGCCACCTAAGGGGGCGCCTGTATGCACTTCAGTACCTTGTGAAAGTCAAAATGGTCAATTTCTCATAGAAGAGGTTAATGTGGAAAGGTTCTAAGCTACACGTTAGTGCAAGTGATTGTACATGTTCTTAACATTAATATAGTATACTAGTTGGTGACCCCGACTTCGTCTACGCAGGATTAATATCTGGAGTAGCTTTATTTGCGTGGCGTATAAAAGGTTTTGGCAGCGCATGCCAGAATAGCTCGCAGATGTTAGATTTTTCCTGCTTACTTGATACTTATCGCCATATTTTGGACAATTCACACAATATCCTAATAAATTGTAGTCCATGTGTTTTTCTGAAGCGCTCGTGGCCTAGTCGAACCGAGTGATTGGAATCAATCACTCGAGTTAAGCAACAACAGGCGCGGTCAGGTGCTGGATGGGTGACCGTCCCGTTACTACCGCTACTGGCATTTTTCCGAGCGCTTCCGTGCTTCGCAAGGCGTGTTAAGCCGTGGATGCCGGCTGTCATGTAATGGTAGTCGTTAAGCCATGTCAGAGGCCTTATGGCCGGCTTGATAACATCGGACAGTAAGGCCCGCCACTGTCTTACAAACCTCCTCCAACTCGGGCTTGGCCCGCATGGTGGAGTATGGTCTAACCTTCCTGCAACGCAGGAAGAGACCCGTGCCTCAGCAGTGGGGACATACAGGGTTGAAATCGAAATCGAATCGTGTTTTTCTCATGTATAAAAGCTATATAATTGTGTAGTTGCATTAAAATTCATTCGGTAGTTTTCACGTGAAAGAGTAACAAACATCCATCCATCCATACTTACTTTCGCGTTTATAATATTAGTAGGATTCTGCCAGCTATTTTCGGTTATAGCGGATGCTATCTGGCTCTCGATTGTGATTGGTGAGGGTTTCGCTGATGTACCCTTAAGTGACCATGTAGCCGATCTTCTCTTTGAAGACGCGTGCACGTCAAGACAGAGTACACGTCATGACACCGTTATGAAAATCATACTGCACGACCGCAGGTGATCAGACCTTCGAATCATCTCGTGAATGAGTATCATACAGCGCTTCGTACATTTGTTACGTGTAGTTAGAATATTTTCGGGGCTTAGTCGCGTAGTAATTTATTGCTATTTAACCTCGACGTTTCGACGACGTTACAGTCATCGTGGTCACGAGAAGACTGATGACTGGCACCCGTTCGCATCTTCGGCTGATGAGGTTTCAGAATATCCTCAATCAGCCATCACAAAGCACTATTAGGGTTGCGACACAAAAAAAAGTTGTTGCGTGAATTTGGAAGAATAGGGCCACGAAATGCAGTTTTGACCCCGGCTCATAAAAATCGTAGATTCGGAGCTGGTCGTCTGTGAATGCCAATGGGCCGAGCTAGAGAGTATTGTGTGCCCCTACATCCACCCATCAGGCTAGCTTGTGCAAATTACGTCACAGAGCACCGTCGCGTGCAAATGCCTAGTTCCTGCACGCAGATTATGGTTCTTAACTTCTCGAACGAATCTCGTTAATTTACAGGCTTGCATTGTTAAAAGGTGGTCGGCAGTTATCTTGGCTTGTTTGTGGGAAGCGGATGCTCGAACGCAAAGTAAGCTCTACTAGAGGGATCGATTTGACTATACTGCTGTGTCCACTCTACAGGGCTACTTTTAAAATAAACTATGCCCAAAACATCCGCCATAAGAGTTTCAGGGGTTCCTCACGATATTTTCTTTACCTTTAGTGTGTTTTATTGCTTTTAAAAAAACCTATTTAGAGGCTAAAAATTCCACACATGCCGCATGCATATTTTATTGCTACCAAAAATTTACTCATGTACCGACCCTAACATAGAGAACAGTAGTCAGATTCTAGCCCAAGACCTGTCGAATATGCCGATGCGCTGCTACGGTCTAGGTACCTCCAGTTTCATTTTAGTCCATCCTAGAGTTGTCTTAAAGAGATCGCGTCCAGCGATAAGACTACCAATTGAATACTACTACGAACTACACATTATGTACCTTTATCTCTGTAAATTACTGGTGTGCAATAAAAAATATGTATTTATGGATACTTTTCTAGCATTTGCGTAGATACGTAACATGTGGGTTAAAATTGGGAGGTAGTTACTTACAGATGTTTAGCTTCTGTTGCATTCATAACGTGATCTGTGAGAGCAGTCTTTGGTCAGATTTATTGCCTTGGATTGATTGATTTAAACTGCGTTTAATTGTCTACAGGTACCTACGTAATAGCGAAATGCTTTGCCCGTTTAGGTTAAATGTGTTCGAACTGAAATTAGCCTTAATGTAACATTTAC
The DNA here is from genome assembly GCA_934045075.1 of Yponomeuta sedellus. NCBI lineage: Eukaryota > Metazoa > Arthropoda > Insecta > Lepidoptera > Yponomeutidae > Yponomeuta > Yponomeuta sedellus. The sequence goes on along the minus strand of OW203726.1, from coordinate 6,410,893 downwards.
ATTGCCTTATTTTGGGTATTTCATAATCTGAACCTTTACGATTGCCTTATTTCGGGGTCTCCTGAACCTACTAGGGGAGCACAACGTCACGATAAAAGTATTATTGACGACCTCTGTGCTATGATAGCGTATCTGCCTGGGGAAAAAACCCCAGGTTTTGGATGTTTACATGCTTGTGATGACGCTGTATCTGGTTCCCAAATAAATGTCTCTCTCTCTCTCTCTCTCTCTCAACACACAGGGTGACCGGGCAAGAAGCAATGTATGTGCTTGTATGTAAATGTCATGTTATAATTCCATTATCACTATATCGGGTTGCTCGCTCATCAATTCTGAGGTGCCTCCGGACTCTGTATAAATCCCTTATCATCTAACCACTCAGATGCAAAGACCAAACTTTTTTTATATATACTCTAAATTTTGCAATTCTTAAAAAATCCAATTATCGAGCTTGTGTTTATCATCAAATGTTTTTCTTTATTCATTATAAAAATAAAATGTTTACTTAACGAACGTCAAAGTTGTTAGTTTTTCATCATTGCATCAACCTCTCTGATCATTATCAATATCGAGGAGTACCTATCAATGATATAATTTAAAGTATGGTTTGATTCAAGTTATGGTTTGAAGCGGTGGTAGCTCAGTGGGTAGAACCATGGACTGGCAAGCGAAAGCCCCAGGTTCGATCCCGAGTGCAGGCATGTACCAATGACTTTGTTTAATTTCAAAGCTACGTACATTTGCGAATTTGTAGTCGCAATACCACACGCTAACGGTGAAGGAAAACATCGTGAGGAAACCCGCGGCTTGGTTGGCTCCGCACGTATTGACTAGTCTTTCCTGTGGGCTAGGCCGACTAAGCTGTCAGGATGGTATAGGTGCTGGGCAAGCCTAAAAACCATCTATAAAAAAACCATGTCCCAGGCACTACAGCGTCGGAGTGGTCCCTTCACCTATCTAGTGTGTGAGTGAAGATACCAAAGGACGCTGTATAAATTATCTCATTAAGTAGATGCAAAAAAGGCCATTAATTAATTATTGATTCACGGAAATCTTCAAGTGGATGTGTCTATTAAATCTAGCTATGTGATCATGTCTCTACATTATTTCCGTCCGCAGATATAATTACGGATAGACGTTATAAACGATCACAAGGCCGCTGATAATCAATCTATCTACCCTTTTAGTACTAATTGATGGTAATCTATATTAGAAGAGTTTCCTGTATTTACTCCACTTAACATTAACCTTAAACACACACTGATAAGAGCTACTTTGCATTGTCGATGCAGGTGTGCACTGGCTTTCCACAACTCTCATTTCTTTACTATCTTCACCACTGATACTGCCATGTTATCGCTGCTTTTTGTGTGACGCTTAAGACTTTAGTAATAAGACTGGTATTAGATAGTCGGATGTTAGTTTGATTGACAAGAGTGCGGCCTTCGAGGCCGGTTGCTCTACATGTCTAGAGATGTATAAGGAGTGACCTGAACTGGCACGATGCTTGTAGAGGATATTGATCCGAGTAGTTTTTCATTCATTTTGACTGCGCTGAGGCCAGTTAATTACTACATTAGTACTAGAAAAAAGGGAGACTTGGATTCGTCTCTCTTTTTTCTAGATCATGGTTAATTAGTTTGCGTTAGAACGCTAAATATGGTCAGTAGATGTTTACGTTTCTTTCTTTATGGAGAACTTTTTGCTTCGTGGCTGAGATTGATGACTATCGCCTATGCGGTGGAGTTACTTCTAAAATTCATTCGATATGGTAAACTCGTTGAAGTACAGAGTCTTACTTATCGAACTAGACAATTTTATGTTAATACTAGCTGATCCCTTAAACTTTGTTTTGAAATATTAATTAGCACCTTTGGTCAGTTCTACCAAACACACTTAACAAAAAAAACTTTAAAATGGTGTAGCCGTTTCAGAGGAGTTCGATAACAAACACTGAAACGAAATTTTTATAATTATATAAGACTAGCTGTACGCCGCCGCGGAGTTACCCGCGGTTTATTAGGGAATAAGATATTTTCCCGCAGTAAAACGTAGCCTATGTGTTAACCAAAGGGTGTCAATTAACTTCATACCAATTTTTATTAAAATTGCTCCAGACATTTAGACGTGAAGAAGTAACAAACATACACACTCACAAACTATCGCCTTTATAATATGAGTGTGATGATATGATGTGATTAATATCATAGTTCTCGACATCAGTCGAATCTCCTTAAGTGCCCTCATTTTAGGTACCTATAACTGTAGCCTCAAATCAAGAATTCTTGAATACTAGCTGATCCCTTAAACTTTGTTTTGAAATATTAATTAGCACCTTTGGTCAGTTCTACCAAACACACTTAACAAAAAAAACTTAAAAATGGTGTAGCCGTTTCAGAGAGTTCGATAACAAACACTGAAACGAAATTTTTATAATTATATAAGACTAGCTGTACGCCGCCGCGGAGTTACCCGCGGTTTATTAGGGAATAAGATATTTTCCCGCAGTAAAACGTAGCCTATGTGTTAACCCAAGGGTGTCAATTAACTTCATACCAATTTTTATTAAAATTGCTCCAGACATTTAGACGTGAAGAAGTAACAAACATACACACTCACAAACTATCGCCTTTATTATATGAGTGTGACGATATGATGTGATTAATATCATAGTTCTCGACATCAGTCGAATCTCCTTAAGTGTAGCCTCAAATCAAGAATTCTTGAATGGCAACCTTTGTCCAACATAAAGTCTAAAGTAGGGCAAAGTTCTCAGCTTTGACTTCATTGGAAATCATTTACTTAGACTGAATCATCTTGATCACGATAGCCAAATCAAAACTTCAGTAACGTTCGAGTTAAATATAGTGACTTCGCCGAGAATGAAGCTTTACATTGTGTTTTCAAACTTAGCGTCGAAAAGGCCGTCGACTTGGAATAGAACAAAGAAGTGTGAAAGAGTTTTGTCCAAGATCCTAGGAGACAAAATGAGCTTATAAAAGGAGCCCAGATTGCCTAAAACGCAGCGGCTGGATGAAGCGTGAATTTCTTAATAATCTATACCCTGATATTCGGAAAATTTTATCCTAGAGAACCTCCTACTCTAACTGGCGTGTTTCAGGAGTTGTGCATATTTGAGATAACCTACAGAGTTATACCTACTTATGTTCCTAAGGTTCTAAGTGTCAGCATCTAAACAAATTTACTCGACCGCTTCTTACCTAAGCTGGAGCCGAGGATGGCTCACAGATTGACAAAAAAATTATAAGTAAACGGTGACCGTTCATTGGGATAGTGGTATTCATAATAATGTTACAATTTTCGTGCACCGTTACGATTGTTTCCCAAATGGTCGGAAATCAAGTCACGATCGTGGCTTTGATCGACGTGACCTCGACCTTTCTTTTTGTACTTAAAAAAACATCCAGACAATACTTACTCCAAAATAGGTACCTATCATTGTTCTTATCACAAACTATCCTGCCTGCTATGACCACCGGCTATATTTTCTTTTAAGTAGTCTTTATAGGTTCCGATTCTGAGCACTATCCTTTTCTCAGAGAGAAAGAGAGAGAGAGTATGGCACAATTACCACGACATGCCCACCGCGGATAACAATACCACTCACAAACTGAAAGTAAACATCGTGAGGAAACCTCAGAATCTCAGGTACCTATCTATCGCGCTTTAAATTACGAGTAGGTACTTATGTGTTCTAGGCTTTTTAGAAAATTACTCTATGTTATCATATTATTGACTTGGAAGAGTTAATTTTTTAACAGCCTCAACCTAGACTACTTTCTCGAAGTATATGGTAGTTCTAGCCTTGAACTGACCCAACCTAGATTCGCTTATGCAGTTAGCTCAAACGACTTCAGACGTTCCTTGACTGCAATGCATCAAAGACAAAAATAGACAAAGCTTGCACCTTCCCACTTACCACCACTACTTGGTTTAATTTAAGCGCTAAATAGTTCTTCATATGTTTTGCGAATAGTACGCCAAAGAATAGAAAGGAGTAAACGATGAGGTTGCTGATGGAAGTAGGGATTTAATTTTCGCCTTTTCAACCTTTTACATGTGTAAATTTTACTGTAAAAACTAAGAAACTCGGCAAATTCTCTATTTCCTAGTGAGGAGGATTTCCCATCTACCGCCATTTCGGTTAGTTCCAGCTGATTTAAATAGTATTTTAAGAGATGCATCAATACATGTAGGCGTATTTTCATCTCCAATTTACTAGACTTCCCATAATTTCTGAATAAGACAAATTAGTATTTACTTAAGTAACTTTCTCAGGTATAAGTAGATGTAGCATCAGTAACATCACTTATGTCTTATTCACTATTAAAAATTTTACAAGCTCAAACAAATTAGAAAATCGCGTGCTCTTCTAATTCAATTTATTTTCTGTTATTTTGAGAAACCCGCAGAATGACATTATGAATGTTAAATTAGTAGAATCAGAAGTTCAGGCTGGGTATTGAATAAACCAGCGCTAAAAACCTTAGGATAGTTACTCAAGAACACAAATGTGGTATCATCGCTATTACGTAAGCTGTGCAAAAACAGTGGCGCCGGCACGGGCTATTCTAAGTGCTGCAGTGGAAGCGGCCCGCTGCAGCTGTGACCTACATCGAGCCTACTTTTTGCACTAAAATATTCGTCAAACTAAGCCGACCTAAAAGCGGTTTTCGCATTGGCATTTCGTGATTGCCCGCAGTAGACTCGTTAAACTGGGGTTGCTAGAATGCTGCAACAGGATTAACGTAGGTATATTTCTAATAATTTTGTTTGACATACCGTTCCGGAAAACCCAACTTATTTAAAAGAGTACATAAAAAATTTTTGGCAGTTGGAAGTTCTTTAGAAAATGGCAGATCGTACGCTGTGTCTGCTTCTTCATGGTCTTCAAATTACTGTAAGTTCTCCCTATATGTGACCTTAGCTTGTTGCCATTTAAAAGTCACCTTTGTTTTAAGTGGATTTAACATTTAAAAGAATAATCTCCACTTACCTCCGCAAATGACATCAGCCAAGTTAGTCTGCACGCACTGGTGAGTGACGGCGCCGTCTCTGACGGTCGTGATTTCCCCATAGAGCTGATGCAGCGCCTCCTGGTCTGACATGAGCAGGGTCCGGGGGGAGGGACTGCCGTCATCGGCCCCGTTGCTGTGGTGACGGGAAGACGAGCGCGACCGGGAGCGACGGCGTCTGGAATAGAGGGAGAGAGGCATGAGAGGGCTTTATCGGATGTTTGTGATAGACTGGTGTAAGTTGAAAGGGAAAGTTACCCATTGTCAGTTAGTGAGTTTATCTATCGCCTCTAATTACAACTGTTGACAAGCAACAGAATAGGTTCCTATCAAGGTGTTTGGTGCAAATTAGGAACAGTTTCAGAACTCGCATGGAATAATTAGTTTCGTAGATACGCTATAATACTTACACATACTCATAACGTTCGGTGAGAATAAAAGTCGCATTTACAGATTAGATAATAGTTACTACGTAATTAGAACATATTTTCATACTCACACGAGAACAATATCACGAGATCCCGGAATCTCGTGACTTTTCTATGAAGCTGTTTTCGTCCGTCATATTTTCTAATCGTGTTTCACCATAAGATCTGTTTTTGTAGTAATTTCGAAACTTTTTTGTTCTTACCCGGACTGTAAGCATCATTTATAAACACCTTAGAATATTGTATTATATTTAAACAAAAATGAACTAAAGAAGTTCTTGTTGCTTCAGTATTAAACACGGAAATCCATTAAAATACACTTTGATTTATTTTCGTAGCAGTGTATTCAGTCAACTCTACATTCTTTTTTAGGATACAAAAACTATAATAAGTATCCACTTGTTGTTATTCAATTTGCCCAAATTGATAATTATGTATTACAAACTGTAATAGTCATTAGATTACAACAAAAAGAAATAAGTGTTTATTTCTTGAATGAATACGAAATTATTATTCACCTCTTTTGGGCCTCTGAAGGTGTTGAATGTTAGCAGTGGCTCTGTTGAAATGATTGTTTAAAAGTAAACATACAAGGAGTCAATATTACCAAATCAACAATCGAGAACCTTGGCTTATCACTTAACGCCACACATTAAAGACCAAAGTAAATAATTATTCCTTTAAGCTTTGGGTAATTCTCACGTAATTATAAATTGATTCGACCTTACATACGTATTGAAACTACACCCACGTTTCGGTAAAACTAGCACCTACAGTTCTGTTGGTAAAGAAATAGTAATATCGATGAAACGTTGCAATAAAGATATCAATCTTTCACCCACGGGTGAATGAGCATCTGTTTTGTCTAGCCACGAGCCAATGGCCTTCACAACTTCAGTGATGTCGAACGACACTTTCTTAGTTCTCAAGTGCCTAGAAAGGGCATAAATTATGTCCTCATTAGCTCGCCCATTAGCTCAGTTGGAAAGAGCGCTGGCACGGATAGCCAGAGGTCGCGGGTTCGAATCCCGACATGGGTGGAATTTTTATCCTCTAAATAGGTTTTTGAAATTGTCCTTAGCACGGGTTAGTGCATTAAAATAAAAATAGTATAAATTATGTGCTAACTTGCGAGCTACTCCAAATACACATATTGAGACATGGGATCATTATTGTTTTTGGTACGTGACTGCCTTTTTATTCACCACCCATTTTTCACACCTATTAAAAAGGCCGGTGAAAATAACAAGACCATTTAGTATTATCTACTTGTGTGAAAAGTTGATGGCGGGATTAAGTTGTATTCAAAAAACCAGTTTGTGGTGATCAACTCACCAAGCATTTTTGTACCTCTATATGTGCTAGGTATGCGTCCGCGTATAGCCCCTTTCTTTGGGTATTGGACTCCGTTGTTGTACTCGTAGCTATGCTTTATTTACAGCCCTTCAGAGAAAATATTTTATAGCTAAAAAATTATTGCCACAAAATCTGACTGTTCAACTTCATTCTGAACTTCACTCACTAGTTCCACGACTTAAAATGGATCTGTTCTGCGCTATTTGTCCAATAATGTACCTACATTGCCTGGAGTAGGATGATGGGGATCGAGACGCTTAATGACAATATTTAAAACGAAGTGTTGATGCTAATGAAATCAGACAACGCGGTGAAGATAACGGTGTGAGAGTATACTAATAATATTGGCCTTTTTGCATCTACTTAATGAGATGATTTATACAGCGTCCAGTGATATCTTCACTCACACTAGATGGGTGAAGGGACCACTCCGACGCTGTAGTGCCTGGGTCATAGTTTTATAGATCGTGTAGGCTTGCCCAGCACCTATACCATCCTGACAGCTTAGTCGGCCTTGCCCACAGGAAAGACTAGTCAATACGTGCGGAGCCAACCAAGCCGCGGGTTTCCTCACGATGTTTTCCTTCACCGTTAGCGTGTGGTATACTACATAAAATAATATACAGAAGATTTGGGAGGTCCTTTTCTATTTTAAAGTCGGTTCAAGTTGATAAATCCCATAATTTTGACGGAAATTTATTCACGAACAATAAAATTCATAGCATTCACACACAAATCCACGCTCCAATCTTCTATTAGTCTGCACGCCTACTTTTGATTTACGACATGCGATCGAGCGTGTATGCAAAGTCGGCGCCCATCGTGGCGGCTTACTCATCACATGACAGCGGTTATGTTCCTTCCAGGCTTGTTTCCAATGATGCAAAATAAAGGGTATTCCTGTTTCCCGAATTCGTACCTACCAGGTTTCCCTTCCCAAGATAAAGTATTGAGACTCATCGCTTTTCTAGCATCTGTCTGACCGGACCTCTTTCTTGCAAGGAACCTTCGAATGAATAAGACTTCTTAAGTTGTAACGTTTACTATTCCCATTAGACTACACAGAATTTGTAAAGGATTGAATTTTTGAAACTAAAATTATATCTAAACTGTGTTGCAATAAAACTGATTCAAGCACTTGTTACAGTTCCTATTACCTACGACCTGATGATACACCGTTTTAAACAACACATTTAATTTAAGAAACAATTGGGACTAGGTACATTCTTATTTCCCAAGAGCAATATGGTTGGCTTGCTGTAGGAATAAACCGTCCTGAGATGTGAGTAGCGTGCGCGTCCGGAATGACAAATTAAACCTGCAAATTTGCAGGCCCGAAATTATCCAGTTGTGGGTGACCTTTTTCACAATGGCTGCAGTGTTCATCACTGCAGTCACCAGGTCGGAAGATGTTATAAGGGACCATGCCCATTTACTGGAGCATCCTAAAATGGTTCGGTGATTCATCGGACTACAGAGTTTAATGCATTAACTCTGCATGGGTGCAGAAGAAATAAAAGTTTAGAAGGCGAAGATGATTCTTGGAAACTTTATAGATATCACTTGTCTATCAAATGAAACTTTTGTCTATACTTGGAAATATTAAATTTAAGAAGTAAGGTACTATTTGTTAGCGTTATTGATAACAATATGTTAAACACGCATCAGCGCATAGATAATATAATATGTCTATACATTGAACTAAATAAACTAGGTGTCCATTTCAAAACATTTTGGAGAAAAAATGGACAAAGAAATCGCAAAATTAGTCTTTAGGGAATAGGGGCTGATCCGTACTTCTGTCAGTTTGTCTGATGGTATGGCAGTCAAGGTTCGCGCTTTTAAAGTGTGAGGGTTGCGTAATCAAAGCATCGAACATGCATCGCGCCACGTGGGATGGTTTTTATTGCCCGCGCACTAAAGGACAGACTCGTAAATGACAACAACAATTACCTCTGACTGCAACGGCACATAAAGGCTGAATACCTTAGGTCTGAGCTGAGTTAAGTATATTCTTAACGAGATGCGTTTGTTCATGATTGCACAGCGTCAAGACTTTAAACAAGCGGTTAGACAAGGACCATATCATGGGTTTTACGTTTGCAGCTAGGCTGATATACCTTAGCTTCATCGATATTCATGAGACGTTTAACGCACGTATTATTTGGCCCTTTCGGCAGTCCTTCCACTTATCACTGGGAAACGAGTCATGTCCCTGCTTTATCTTGATAGATCATACTTCGTCAAACAAATTAGGACGATCTCATGACATTATATAAACTCACGTCTGAATCCCACAAAAAACAGACACACCATGATCCTGACAGAGCTCTTTGGCTTCATCAACATTCATTAGTCGTTGTTTGCATGCACGCCCGTTTTGAGTACTTTTTATCTTGCCCTTTGCAAATGCATCCCCTATTCGGACTTCCGTTACTGATTCTTTCACCAACATTCTCTCCATACACTTCTTTCGTTAATACTTCTTCCTTCATCCTCTCCACAATTATGTCATATTATGAAGATCTCATTATTTTTCATAAAGGTCAATTCACATTACATAGAACCTTCACCACAAACCACAAACCGACCGTCGAACCATACCGACACAAATTAACTTAAAATAATTTAGCAACTCACTCAGGCGTGACAATGAAGAATCCTCTTGAGGTCTGGTAGATCTTCCGCTCCTGCATTAGCTGCGCAAGAGTGTCGTACACCATCTCTTGAGACGGTGTCTGCATCGACGGGAACTTGGACGAAAGAGACGTGCGGATGCTCTCCAGCGTCGCTGATTGCCCCTGAAATACAATACAACTATAAGTTATTGTCCTATTCTATACCCGCAAAGTTACTGCATAGATAGGTAGGTGGACAACACTTTATTGCACAACCAGAAAAAAGAATACCACCATATTATGTCGGTTTGGGTAAAAAGTGTATTTTTACTGTAGGAAATAAATATACTTTGCCTGTATTGATCTGTCCACATTCGATATCAACTCTTGCATCTTGCAGGAAGGTTAGGGCATACTCTACCAGGGAGGCCAAGTCTGGGTTGATGGAGGATTATAAAACAGAGGCGGACCCTTACTGACAGAATTTATCAAGCCGCCATAAGGCCTCTGACATGTCTTAACGACTGCCATTACATGACAACCGGCACCAACGGCGAAACGTGCCTTGCGAAGCACGGAAGCGCTCGGAAAAAATGCCACTAGCGGTATTCACGGGACGGTCACCCATCCTACACCTGACCGCGCCTGTTGTTGCTTAACTAAAGTGATTGATTTAAATCACTCGGGTTGACTAGGCCACGAGCGATTGTAGGTTACAGAAGATAATCGTGTATTGATATGAACAACAATTGTACGACTACAATACATGAATAAAAAACCTTTTTCTCGTCATTTTTATTGTTAAAGAATATACATAGGCTGCTACTTATGTATGCGGAATCTGGGATTCGAATAATTTTAAACGCAATGTCTGACCTCCATGGTCAAATTCGTTCTTTTTTTAAATTCTGGCCGCTAATATTTTTCTCTTATAATATACGTTAGTGTTTTGTTTTTGTTGGGTTTAAAATGTCATATCGCTGAAAAAATGGAACTCACTCGTGAAAATATTCGTGCTATTTTCGACGTGGTTTAACACAACAACAGTGCGTAGATCAATTAACTTCTACTTTTGGTGGTGAAGCTCCATCAAAAACGACTGTGTATCACTGGTTTAGTAAGTTTAATCGCGGGCGCAGTAAGCTCACGGACGAAGTTAAAGAAGGTCGCCCGAAATCGGTGGTTGTGCCACAAAATATTGAAGCTGTGCGAAAACTAATAATGCAAGACCGCCATGTTACGTATCGCGAGATAGAGGCTATTCTGGGCATATGTATGACGAGCATTCATAGGATATTACATGAACATTTGTCTGTAAAAAATATTTGTTCGCGTTGGATCCCGCACAACTTAACTCAGGATCAAAAAGATGCTCGCGTCGAATGGTGCAAGAAAACCTTAAAAAAATTCAACGGAGGCGACTCAAAATCTGTTAATAATATCTACACAGGTGACGAATCCTTGTTCTACGCGTACGATCCCGAAACTAAACAACAATCAACAGTTTGGCTGTTTCAAAATGAGCCGAACCCTACGAAAGTGGCTCGTGCAAAAAGCACTGTAAAGCAAATGGTGGCCTGCTTTTTTTGGTATTAATGGCCATGTGGCTACAATACCACTGGAGAATCGCAGAACGGTTAATTCGAAGTGGTACACGATCATTTGTTTGCCGGAAGTATTTGAAGAAATACGCCAAAACAACCAGCGACGCAGAATCATACTTCACTATGACAATGCCAGCTGTCATACATCTCAGGAAACAACTACATTTTTGGATGGTCAAAAAATAGAATTGATGGGTCATCCACCGTACAGCCCTGATTTGGCTCCCAATGATTTCTATTTATTCCCAAATGTAAAGAATAAATTACGTAGTCAACGATTTTCGACCCGTGAAGATGCCGTAGATGCGTTCAAACAGCACGTTTTGGAGATACCTCAATCAGAGTGGAAAAAGTATTTTACAAATTGGTTTCATCGAATGCAAAAGTGCAGCGATCATAGTGGAGAATACTTTGAAAAACAATAAAAGCATATTTAGTACATTTGTTTATTTTTTCTATTCCGCATACATAAGTAGCACCCCTCGTACCTACCTCCTGGGGGCCAATTTGGAAATAATATTGGCTTGTGCTTTAGAAGGAAAAGGTTTGATAAACGCAGGCTGTTGAGGATTATCATTTCAGTCACATAAGAAAAGTGATATCACATGTTATGATAACGAAGTATTATCTTTATGACATACAAGGACAGGTGGACATAACATGTTTTACCAAATTGGCATGGTTACGTATTATTTGACAATACGCGTCAAACGATTTTGCCTTCGAAAAACCTCAGCGATAATCATTAGGATGCTCAACACGTGCTGCCTCAGGCAATTTGGCTCTGACCATGATATTGACATTGAATATTTACGGTGATGTCAGTTAAGGATTGTGGCAGATAATCATCGCGTTTGCATACAAATGTCAGATAGGAATCGCCTGTTAGCGGACACAATTCGTCTCCCAACTATCAAGATCTTTTGCTGCAATGCGCAATCGAACACCGAAAGCTATACAAACTACGATGAAACAGTTGGTCGGACCTACCTAAGTTTTGTGGGTTCAGACTCGTCCCTTGAGGCTGTTTGTAATTATAGAGTCTAATCGAGATTAGACCCGTTCAGTATAGATAGATAGATAGAGAACACTTTATTGCAAGACCAGAAAAACAATCAGGATTTTTAAATCTAAGTAATGTTATACAATTGGCAGTCTCATTCATTAGAGCAATCTCTTCCAGACAACCTTTGGGTGGAGTGGATTTCGCGAAGAATATTAATATCTTATTAATATCACAGGTGTGCGCAAACATTGCTAAATGTTCGCGAACAATTTGTTCTTGTTCGCTTGAGTGAGTCGACCAAAGCAAACATTTGTGCCGTACCTACCTACGCTGTGCAGCACTGTGCCGCACAATTCCGCACACTGGTGGAATCGTACCTTAACAATCCATGAAAATTTACCAAAACATGGGTTGTAGTACGCGCGTTTTTAACGCCGGCTCGACTATCAGCTAATCTTTATTCAAACAATATTTGCGTTTGTTTTCTTTGTCGCTGAACATTAAGATGTTCCAAATTCAAAAAGTGCGCGGCAAAGATAGCGATGCACTTATAAAGCGGATTAAGAACTCATTACTGCCCGCTAAAAGTTGTATTATAGCAAACACCCTTCGGTGCACTCAAAGGCGAACCAAGTCGTTCGAACAGATGGGACGAAAAATATTTTTCTCCTCTTGCGGGCTTGGCCAGTGAAACTTAAGATAGGCGTTTCGTCATACACACTTTTAAGCGCACGCACATGAAGGAACGGTTCTTTTGTGGTACCTACTTAATTGTTTTTTTTTTTCAATTTTGCAATGCGACCTTCACGACAAGAATGTAGCACCAGATATTAAATGTCCCACCGTTGGGTAACGTCTATTGAAATTATGCACATTTATAAGCTTGTCGTATCGTATTGTAAAAGCTTACAGCCGTCAAAACAAGATATCAGACGGAATCTGAAGTCTTATCACGAACCAAATCAAAGGCCGTTTAGTCCGTTGAGACGATATTATGAAAATATTTGTCTTAGATATTGATTCGGTTGTTTGTTAAATATTTGTAAAAATATTTAGTAAGATTATGTCAAACCCTACCCAACGATCAACAGCAAATTAAGTCTATACAATGTCCTAGTTTTTTCGCCAATTCAAGGTCTTGTCTCTGAGGCCTGTGCACTGCAGTGGGACGTTTATAGGATACATAAAAAAGTAAGATCCTCTCTGTATCTGTTAAGCCTTCTAAAGTTCTGACACCTGATTGACTTGATCTAAGATAAGATAAGAATATTTTTATTGCACACAAGAAACAAAGACACGGAAATAAAAGTATATCTAAATTCAGCTTTTTTGATGTCCAAAAAAGTTACTCCTATAAACATAACAGGTATTGTCAATAGCACATCACTTTTACACACATGCACGTTCGGGGAGGCTGTTCAACAAAAATGTTAGGCTGACCTGCTGTCGAGTGTATTGTTGCAGTAGCGATCGGTTCCTGATAAGCCTTCCGAAGCTCTGACACCTGATTGTGGCCCGTAGGCCATTCACAGAACCTGTTGTGATTTACTTCATCTCGTTCGCCCTCATTACATTAGCTATTACGAGGTATTAAATTCAGCTTTAGTAATTCAGACAGCCTACATTCATAGCCCAGAATTTAAGGACTTGTCAATGCGACATTCTATCGCGGGTTCGGCAGTTTTGCAATGCCGATCTACCCTTTGTGGCAAGGCTGTATTTGAGCATGTAGCCAACGCTACACGTAATTGCACCCGGTATGAGATTACACCTGCTGGTTGTATCCCTTATTCCCGAAAAATAGGGAGAGGAAGTGGGAGAGAGGAGATTCAGAGTTTGGCCTCTACCAACACGTCTCTTTAAAAACTGGCATTTTGCAGATACATCTGACGAACAACTGCTGTTTTTGTATTTGCAAATGGCTCAACTGATTTGGATGAAAAAAGGATAACTTTTACTTGAATTACATGCGAATGAATCTAATACTTACTAAAGGACAGTTGAAATATAGGTACTAACATAACACTACATTTTATTATGCTTAGAAATCAAATCAAATTTAGAGGTATACCAAATAAAAAAATGTTCCTAAAATCGACTAGTCTATCAAATGAAGGAAAAAATTCCGAATTATATTTGGAAAGTCGGTAAAAATCTATTTATTTTGGTGCTTATTTGGTCATTTAGGACAACACTGTTTGTTTTGCACTGTCGTAACCCGAAGATTGTATCACAGAAGACGCTTTGTACCTGTGACCTCACGTCATTTGGACGTGTTGGCAAAAAGACTATGGGCCATGGAATGCCTTAACGAGCTAGCCTGACCACACCATCGCCGAAACCGGTTTTTGCGTTCGTGTTGAACCGTATTTTTATGGTTCCGTAGTCAACGAGGAACCCTTATAGTTTCACCTTAATCATTCGTCGTTCTGTCTGACCGCGCCTTAGCTTTGAGACGACTAGTGCTAGTAGCTAGTCCGTCTAGAGATGGTGTTTAAGTGGATTGTATAGTATACTAGGTGGTGCCCGTGGCGTAGAAAAGAACTAATATTATGACATTAAAATTATCACATAAATAGTAATAATAGTTATGGTAGGATAATGCGGAAGAGCACAAGGTTTTATAAAAAAAATGGCCGTTTTAACGTCTATGGCGGGTTAAATTATCGTCGCGACCACAATGCATCCTTTTTATCCTAATGCTGTGAGAGAAGAAAACATCGACACTATAAGATAAACCTTATTGCATATAAAAGCACATTTTCTACAAGTTTAAGCCGTGCATGAAATAGAAGCCCAATTATTGGGTTTGCCAATGAGAAAATGTAACAGTGATGACAGTAGAAAAGAACAAGAGAAGAATGAATGTCAATATGTACAATGAAACTTAATGCTAATGTAGACTTTATGATAGTTTAGCCAACTCTAGAAAGGTGAAATTCGGCTTAAATGTATAATTGTACATTTTAGGCACACTGACAAAATGGAAGATGTAAAATAAAAAAAAAAGTGTGTACATCCCTTCAAAATAAAGGCACGATTTTTTCTTAATGCCTCTTGCATTAAAAACGCCCATGTACATTTGCATATATAATTAGAGCAATAAAAAAATAAAATATATAATAAATAAACATTTTTGTAGGATAAATCTGCCTTGTTGGTCTAACGATATCACTGGAGGCCCCCGCCGTATATTTGTACCAATGGCCTACATACAATGGCCTAGTCTGGGTGCATTTCCACAATGGCCCAGGACATCCTAGTTTAGGACCACGCTCCTGTCTCTCCTGGTTTAGCCAGGCTGTTTGAAAAAACGCAACTAGATTCAGTGAAGTAGCGCATTATGATGAAGTCTAAAGGAAAACTATCCCTGATAAGTAGGCGTTACAATTTAACGAATCGCGTACTTGTCGACCAACTTACGAGTATAAAAGGAAAACTTCGTACATATTTCATTGAAAACTACTTTGATGATAAAAGAGGAGGTATAATTAAAGAGTAAAAAAATCATACAAAACTCTTCCCTTACGGAACCCTGCAATACACGTGGCCCACGGCTGATAGCCGGTTTTTCTTTAAATTCATGGCCAATGGCCAAGCCGTCATCCTAATGACATTAGACTCTGTCAAAATACGGATATGAATAAAGCAAGGTTCTGAAGGCGCTAATGTAAATCTCATGTTTGGTTAGACTGCCTCCCTGAGTATAAGTACCTATGATTTCCTTGAGGCAAAAATATCTATTTAGGCTTAGCACGAATTGCGAATAAAATCGTCGTGATTTGTTTCTGTCAGATTTTAAATCGCGTAATGATAACTTTTTCGCGCAATTTTTTCTCGGAAGTGCGTGCACCTTAATACATTTTCCATATCTCTTAGATTTTTTTGGAACAAATCGTGCGGTAAAAATTTTTAATGCAAGGTAAGCCTTATAAGCCTACAGCAATTTGGCAATAATATTTTACTCAAAGCGCTACATACCCGATACTAACTAGCGCCACCAATGGAAAAAAAACCACACCTTCTTTTATATCGCGTCTTTGGAAAAGTGAACATCGGAATTCTCAAAAAGTAGATATTTATTAAAGCGCTCGAGGCCAAGGCGAACCGAGTGATTGGAATCAATCACTTGAGATAAGCAGCAATAGGCCCAGTCAGGTGCAGGATGGGTGACTGCACCATGATTACCGCTAGTGGCATTTTCCGAGCGATTCCGTACTTCGCGAGGCACGTTAAGCCATTGGTGCCGGCCGTCATGTAACGGCTGTCGTTAAGCCATATCAGAGGCCTAATGGGCGGCTTGATAACGTATGACTTTAAGGCCGGCCACTGTCAGGAATTTGAGGAGACAGAACCATATTTACACAAAGTATTTACTTAGTTGATCACATTTCCGCACGATGTTTTCCTTCACCGTTAGCCAGTGTTATTACTGCTACAATTAACAAATGCTTTGAAAAGAAAGTCATTGGTAAAACCGGGATTTGAACCCACGTCCTACCGACGTGAGTTCAGTGTTCTACCAATGCGCTGGCCACCGTTTTATTTAATTTTCAATTCAGAAGCCGGTGATAAATTTCTTTAGAGACAAGATAAAAAAAATAGGTTGTCACAAAATGTTCTATATTAAACGCACTGCCCTTAAAACAATTTTTGTAACGAGCACATTAATTTGCTTTACCGACTTTATTACGAAGAAAATAATGATCGTTAAGAATCTAGAGCGGCTAGTTAGTTATACTAATTGTGGTTTAGATAAATAATTATATTACCTTCCATGTAATATACAGAGTTACCTTTAAAATACGCAACAACTATAGCTTGTGTCGAAAATTTGTGTTTACATAACGCTAGTGAATAAATCACTAGCGTTAAGCAACAACAGGCGCGGTCCTTGGTGACCATTTTGTGACTACCCCTCGGCTAGTGACATGTTTTCCGAGTGCTTTGTGCTTCTGTGCTTAGCAAGAGACGTTAAGGCGGCTTGATAACTTCTGACTTTAAGGCCGGCCACTGTCTTACAATCCTTCACTAATCCGGACTTGGCCCTGGTGGAGTATGGCCTAACCTTCCTGCAATGCAGGAAGAGACCCATTTTTCCGAGCGGCTCCGTGCTTTGCAAGGCACGCTAGGCAGGTGGTGCCGGCTGCCGTCGATAGATGGCAGTCGTTAAGCCAAGTCAGAGGCCTTAGGGCGGCTTGAAAACTTTTGACAGTAAGACCAGCCACTAGTATTGCAAGCATCTACCAATCCGGACTTGGCCCCCGTGGAGGAGTATGGCCTATTCCTTCCTCAGGGAAGAGACCTGTGCCCGTCGGTGGGGACATAATGAGTTGTTGATGATGATAAAAATAGTTTGTGGTAGATATTTAACGAGAAAAAGACGTAACCACAGATTAAATCTCTTTGAGGAGTGCTGGGACGGACAGACAGGAGGCAGAATAATAGGGTCCCATTGGCACCCTTTGGGAGCGGAATCCTAAAAATTAACGTTGTAAATGAGAAACTTCAATGGACATACAAGAAGTGATAACTAAAATACTACCTAGGTTTCGTTCATGAATCTCAAATAAAAAAGTCTTATTCGTGATGTACTAATTAGGAACCGAGTAAGTTAAACGCTCAGTTCTTATGATCTATATTACATTGTATCGAGTAAAACAGACACGATTCCTCGATCTCAATTTCGACAGTCATCCTCACAAAATATTTGTGCCGAATATCTTTTATAGTAGCTATCATTGAATTTGAAGTAAAATTCAATGGTAGCTATACAACTCGCTAACCGTGAAGGAAAAGGTCGTGAGGAGATCTGACTGTGTAATCTGTGACCTGGCTGTGTGGTGTCGCTAGAGAATAGCACCAACCCAAATTCTTCCCGCGGGTGTCGTAAAAGGCGACTAAGGGATAAAAACCGGGGGGTGGGCAGCAGCGCCCCCTGCAGTATAATTCCACCAAACTGCGATCCCCAACCCGCATGCCCAGCGTGGGGATTATGAGCACTACCCCCCAATGATGGCACAACATTGCGCTCATTAGGGGAGGGCTATGTACAGCAGTGGACTAATACAGCCTGAAGAAGAAGAAGAACCTGTTCGCAGCGCTTGAAATGGCCAATCCGCGGTGGGCATGCGTGATAATTAAGCCCATGCTATCTCCTTGAGAGAAGGTCTATGCCCTATGGTAGGACTGCTTCATAGATTATTATTTTCTTTACTGGAATTTTCAGAAGATCTTCTAATATAACACTGCAACTGCAACTTGGTTATCATTTCAAACTATAAAGTAACATAGGTATTAGATTATGGAGAAAGCGGACCGAAATAACTATCGTATCGACCGTTAACGATAATCAAATTGTTTAACCAGAAACCCCAAGTAGAAGGAAATGAAGCAGACAAAAATACTTAATTGTCGTTTAGTCTAATTGGAGTTTCCTAGCTAGGTTACAATTTTATGAGCCCAATTAAACGCCGGCTTTCTCAAGTGCTTATATGGCATCAAATATTCTCCTAAACATATTATAACAAGATTAGGAAAGATTTCATATCCTAGAAATTAATTAACAGCAAAGGAAAGTCTATTGCTGCGAACTGTGGTTAATAATTTTAATACATAATTATAATTTACTATGAGGTTGGTAATTCCTTTGCGAAAATTTTATAGGGACTAGGCTATGTCAGTTACATTCAATAAACTGTTACACTCATATTAAGCAAAGGGATGTATGTGATAATGAGTTTTTACCGTAACTTATCTGAATTTCTATGTTTTAATGTGTTAAAATTATATAAATAAGCTTTTAAGCTTTAATATAAGCTAAACGGCAGACAACAACGCAGGCGCAGGCCCTAGTGTGGGGACCAAACGTAATCTTTGATACAATCTTTAATTTACCCGTTTAGTCACGTCTTTGTCTCTGTAGCAGGTCGTTGATAAACCACTTACACAAAAAAACCTAAATTGACGTGACAAACCACACACACGCCGATTACTTAATTGTAGAGCTTTCAGCGAAATTGAGAGCTAGTTCCAGAAAACTACGAGATTGCATATGCGGAAATACATTTCATAGCACGATAACATACTGTAAATACGTTTTTCAAGCAAAATGGCTGCTTGAAAACCCTACTTACAGTTTGTTATCTTTAAGAATATACATCGGCTACTATCGGCTAGTATGGGATATATTCGTGTAATTGAAATATCGGAACTAATATGACACTTAATTAAATAAACTTAATAAGAAAAGTTTTATACAGAGCAGGAAGTAGTATTACGTGTGCTTTCGGCGAAAACCGAAACATACTCTAGAGCCCGAGGTATATTCTAAAAGCTAACAGACTGTACCATATTCCTATGCAATCTTATAACGCTGAAAGAACTCCGATAAACTGAGTTTAGCTGCAATGGTGAAAGTTAGGAACTCCTAATGAACAATCAAAAATATACAAACTTACATATTAGTGTAGAAGATGTGGATTAAGGCTGATCTGCATACCTGTGACGTAAGATCCATGATGCAGTCACATAAGGCTTCTGGCAGTGGCGTGAACTGGCCCTGGTAAGCTGGCGTTACTATGCAGTCGTCGATGTCTCCTGAAACAATAAGACAGAGAAAATGTTACGAAATTATAGAGAGATAATTGAAAATCAGCGCTGAAGGCTCACTCCCTCAGCACAACGCTGAGTCAGCTGCCTTTTGTGGCAATTTAGACACACCACAGGCGAAACTTACGTCTGTTTTTTGTTTTGTTTATTTGTATATTTGGTTTATTTCTGTTGTGCTTATGTTGTGTTAATTGTCTGGTCTTTGTTTCTGTGATGTGTCTTGTTGGTATAATATTAATATCTTTCTATATTTCTTTCTTAGAAATTCTCAGCGCAAAAGTTTTATCTGACAGACAGTGTCAGATACTTACGACTTTCGCGCTTAGCAAGGCAGGATTAGCCGCTGTTTCGTAGCAGTTACGAGGTTTTACAGCATCGCAAAGGCCTTACATCGATTTGTATGGGATTTCAGTTTGTATCTATGATAGTAATTTCAGTATAATGAGTACGTGAGTCGTACTCTCGCCCGCAATGACCCCGAACTGAATAAAAGATAACCGATTTTTGTCCACATATTATTGCTTTGGTTTATACTTTATTGCACACATAAAAATCATACAGAAAACACAAAATATATCATTATGATTGTAAACAAAAATCAAAAGAAATTTCTTGGACTATGTAGGTATATAAACAGACTATTGTTTAATGAGAGTGTCTGCCGTTAAACTGCAAAACGTATCGTTAAACATTTTTTGGCTTCAGTTTGGCAGAAGGCAAATATTATGTTATTTTGTCACTGTATTTAAGATATAAAGGAAAAATATATATATGGTACGGAATTCTCGGTGCACGTGATCAATGAATGGTGAGGATGGGGCAGTAAAGAGGGCATACATTGGGTTATCAACCGCTTATAGACCCGTTGCCCGCCCTAGATATCGCTGGAATGATAAAGTACCCATTCGCTGTATGTAATACAGAGAATATTGTAAAGAAGTTCGAAATTTCACTGAGCCGCCCATTAGGTCAGTTGGAAAGAGCGCTGGCACGGATAGCCAGATGTCGCGGGCTCGAATCCCGGCATGGGTGGAATTTTTAGCCTCTAAACAGGTTTTTAAAAATGCAATGCTATCCGCGTTTCTGTAAACGTTTGTCTTCTGCTACCATAAGTTTCAATTGTGTTCTCAGCAACAAATGTACCAAGCAGTAAACTTCACTGTCACCAGTCCAGATACGTACCCCTAATTTACGACGACACTGGTGGGCTTCCTCAATACCACAACCCCACACACCGGTCTAACTTTTCAAATAAATCAATTATAATATTTAAAACCGGTAATTCCGCCACTATTTTCAGTCCCCCCCTGCGTTGGATCGCGTTTGGCTGGGAGCCAAAAGCTCTGGATGCCACGAAATCAATGCAGCAGCGAGTGATGCGGCAGAGAGATGGATGCGAGCAAAATAAGTGAAATAGCTGGATCTTTTTTTATTATTATGTGCCTATAAAAGTAGAAGGCGTGTTTTATTTAAAGTTTATAGCAGTTGAACCATTCACTCTTGATGAGCGATAGAAAGCAATACGTGATGATAGCAACGCATAACGCCCTTAGCATGGATATCCCAAAGGTACTCAAAGGCCTGAATTCAGGAAGTGAATGTAAAGATTGCAAATTATAACAAGTTACTATTACTCTTATCAGACATAATGAGAACTTTGGGTCGGTAAAAGTCGATTCGAAGGCCCAAATTAGTCACTGATGGGATATACATAGCTAGTGTGTATTTTTCATATGGCTGAAGAGCGAATATCGATAAATTTGAGTTTCATTCTCTTTTACAATTATGTATGTATACGCTCAACCTGGGTGAGCATGATAATATTATGTTCAGCTCAGTCCTACTATGTAATTAAGAAAAGAATGGAACCGAGACCAAAGAGACATTATATATTAATGTGTTTCAATATAATTATTATAAAATCCCATGCTATCGAGCTCTATACGCAATGTTTCTCAAACTACAATCGCATGTTTATTTCTTAGATCATCGACTTGTCAAATTATTCAGTACCTTTTGAGATGAATTTCGACAAGATTGGCGACTGTGGTCGATGGCTCAATAAGCAATTGGAGTGTAAATTGGCCCTTCGAGCCTGCACGTCAACGTGTGATACCAACGCGGACTTGATAAAAACAGTTATTTTATCGCGGCAAAACTAGCCAAGCTATTATTTTAGTTCTTTATTGTTCACAAAGAAAGAAAGAAACATTTCACACAAAATATAAGCATGATATAAATGAGTACTCAGGTGAATTTATTTCTACAGATTTTTTCCAGCCGTGAATCAATAATTTTTAAAGAGGTAGGAGAATAATGTATGCACATAAAAAAATAGAAAAAAAACATAAAATACATAATAACTATACATAAACTATATATAAATAAGGAATAAACCAAATCTTCTTCTTCAGGCTATATTATGTAGTCCTCTGCTGGACATAGCCCACCCCTAATGAGCGCCATAGCGCCCTGTCTTTAGCCTGCCGCATCCAGCACATACTATAATATATACTACTTATATACTACAGATAAATAGTAATATTAGCAAAGACATAACAGGTGGTCTTTCAAGTTGAAGTCGTCGCAGGCGAATATCCATTCCAGTACATAGCATCGGCTTCCCCTAGAGGACTAGTAGCAAAATTCACATTGTGTGCATGTAATTTATTGGATCTGGCTGCGCCTCCAAAGCTATCATGCCCGTACCTCAACCAGGCTCCATTATGTTACACGGATTTTGAGTTTCATTGCCAAGCGGTCATGTTCTGTTTTCTACGGAAAGTAAATAACCTTTATGTGCTATTTGTCATACTTACTAATATTATAAACGCGAAAGTTTGTAAGTATGGATGGATGTTTGTTACTCTTTCACATGAAAACTACTGAATGGATTTTAATGAAACTTTACAATAATATAGCTTATACATCATAATAACACATAGGCTACAAATTATACGGATGATATTGTGTGAATATCTTTATTAAAAAAGTAGGAAAAATTCTACCCGAAATTCCTGCGTAGACGAAGTCGCGGGCACCAGCTAGTTTGTCTTATCATATCTATAGTCCATTTACTTAGGTAATTAAATAAATGTAAATAATCCTGATTAGTAATTTTATTGAAATATACACTTTATAAATAAAAATATTTATATTTTACTTGAATTTCATGACATTACGTTAATTTTCAGATTGAATTAGTAAAGTGTAAAGATTTTGATTTTAAAACTGTGTATTTCGACTAGAGCCACGTGGTAAAACACAAAAACGGCGCGATAGGATAAAATAAATATTTGGGAATAGCAACGGGGAACATAAAAAGTACCCGGAACCGGCGTGCGTCCATGCATCCACTTAAGAACGTTGATGAATCGAATTTGTTCTGTCAGGATCGTGGCAGGTGGCAGTCCCTGGTCTCTGCCTACCCCTCTGGGACACAGGCGTGAGGTTATGTCATGCTATATTATGTTGGGAATCCTTAACTCAATTGAGCTGGTGCCTTTTCCTACACATCTGGAGAAATCGGCTACGAAGTTATGTTTAATCTTCAGCTGATCTAATGAGGACCTGTGTCACCGAGAAACCCGCCTAATAAAAGCTATTTATTGCCCAAGTACTTAGGAATACGGAACTTTACTGTTTTGCGGACAAGTATCTAATAAGCATTCGTAACTTGATACCTTTAGAGCAGACTGAAGAGAAATAGAAGTACCTACGTCTTGCGTTGAAATTTTAATGTTGGATGTGCAAAGTCCAAAATCGCCAGGTTAAGGGCACCATCGTTTGTAGAGTCAGTGTCGACAAAAAAATATAGAGCATACGTTAGAAAAATTGCAATTAAAATTTGCTAATACGGTTAGAGGATACAAATCGAGGTTTGATCATGCGACAATTGAGAATAACCGAACAAAAAAGAAATTATAGCTTCATAAGTCTCTCATAGAAACTATTCTCAACACTATAATTTAAAAGAAATCCTGAAGTTACGTTCCAAAATAGACAAACCAATTATTTTATATAAAGTAAAATTAAACGAGGAAAACCCATGTAAATACAGTTTTTATTATGTCTAGTGCTCGTTAACTTTAGAAAATACTTTGTAGACTTTTAGTTCGGATCTACTTACGGGTGTTTTTATATCGGAAGAGTCCGACCAGGTTTCGCTCACACTCACGCCGTGTGAGACGAGCAACCGACGACGCGAGCTCCGTCTCTGCTCACCATGATTAAGCTCTGCGAATCGGAGCAAAACCTGGTCGGACTCTTCCGATAAAACAACACCCGTAAGTAGATCCGGACTAAAAGTCTACAATGTGTTAGCTTAGAAAATACTATTCTCTTTCATAAGTTTATTTCCAAATCTAAGACCAAATCTCAATTTCTGTCCTCAAAACTTACTCGTAAAATTTTATTTCAATCCGGCATGTCGTTTGTAAATAAAAACTAAACTACGTTTTTATGGGAATTGTTCACCGAGGCCATAATACTTGGATCACTTACACAGTTGACCATCTGTTTATATTCATAGCAGTAAGCCTGATACGGTAAGGGAAATGCCTTCAATCGACCATTAAGACTTAAAGCCAACTATTTGTTGAACAAACAAAATAAATATCATTGAGTACGCAGCGATTT
Source organism: Yponomeuta sedellus (assembly GCA_934045075.1). Taxonomy (NCBI): domain Eukaryota; kingdom Metazoa; phylum Arthropoda; class Insecta; order Lepidoptera; family Yponomeutidae; genus Yponomeuta; species Yponomeuta sedellus. The sequence goes on along the minus strand of OW203726.1, from coordinate 6,386,596 downwards.
CCCAGCTACAACAGAACTAGGAATTTAAAAGCACCTCGGTAAGAAGATAGTTGACGTTTATTAATTTTGATAAAACTATTCACGAGAAAAATAATGACAAATACAACGTCTTTGACGTAAAACTATAAAATTAACTATTTCCAGCCGTTGGTGCCGGCTCTCATGTAATGGCAGTCGTAAAGCCATGGTAGACCCTATGAGCGGCTTGATAACTTCTGACTGTAAGGCCTGCATTCTGTTCGCTGAATTTCAATGTACAATGTAAAATGTAAGCAGCTGCCTTCGGGCCGTATTGTATTGGAGAAAAAGGCAGCGGAAAAATATACGCCATGTTAAAAATGTGATTTGTCGAGTGCAATGGCTCTAAATCACCTGACATAGATCTATCATCATCCGGGACCACGGCACCTGAAAAAGTGCCGAAACGTTGGAAAATTGTAAAAATGAAATAAACGAGCATAAATCCGTATAAAACAGTTTTAATCATAGATCTATGATACTTAAATCTAGATAAAATGCTTAACGCCTATGATATTACTAGAAAACAAAGGACCAAATTAACTGGCTACGAATGTAAGGGAAATTGCACGAGGGTCCCGAGGGGTAAAATACAATGGTCCCTTTCCAACCATAAACTTTTGTTTTTTAGCCTACAATAATACTTTTCACTACAAGGCACAGGTTTTCATTCAGAGCCCGTTGGTATGGGCTTAATTACCAGGCGTGCCCACCTTTGAAAATGAGCCTGTAAGTCCGTTTTTTCTATTTAAGCCATCTTGTTCTAGGTAAAGATCCAAATGCCATGCTATGTTGCCATCCAAAGGTTGCCTGGAAGAGCAAATTTTTTTGTTATTTATTAAAAAAAATTTTTTTTTACAAAACCCAACCCAAAGCCCTATTAGTGATAAGGCCGCCGTATGTACTCTTAGGTTAAGAAATTTCTGTGTATATTCCTTTTTATGTACAATAAATTGTTCTCTATCTATCTATCTGGGTTGACACGTAAGCTTCGCCATGGCATTCAAGTTACTCTACTGGAGGTAGGCATAAACAGTTTTCGTCGCATTCCGCAAAGTTTAATCTGCATTACCGAGTCGGCTATATTCATAAAGTTGTCGTAAAATGGGGCAGAAAAATGCCATTACATTTTATGAGGACTTGACGCGAAATGGCACGCAGATTTGTGGTACCTACCTACACACTGTCTTAGACTCACACACTAAGAAATCATGGTTTTTTTTTTCTGGTGTTGCAATAAAGTGTTCTCTATCTATCAGTCTATCTGCTTGTCAAATTTTTATTATTGTCTTACTATGGAGCATTGTCTATTCTAATCGCATCGAGATTAACTCTTGTTGCATATTACTAATTGTCACTCTTTGGGTCAGCTGAGCGGTGGTAGCTCGGCGGAGAGAACAATGGACTCGGAAGGAAGAGGTTTGATTCCCAGTGCAGGTAGGGTGTCTGCCATTAATTATAATAATATGTTTTTTATCATCTTTTTTATCGATTCTCCAGCGTATCGGGGTATGGACTGCAGTCATGCCATCTAAACAAACAGTACATAACTATTTCCTTCAAATATTTGAAACTAATGGCTGCGTCGGGCAGTTATTATAAAGGAGTATTGCTACAGTATATACAACTGTTTATTTTCAAAGTTACGTATGCTTTTGTAGTAACAGCACCACAAGCTAATGGTGAAGAAAAAACATTGTGAAGAAACCCGTGTCTTAGTTGAATGATACTATATCAACCCTTGTATGTCGGTACGCCGGTCTCTTCCTGCACCGCAGGAAGGTTAGGCCATACTCCACCACGAGGGCCAAGTTCGGGTTGGTGGAGGATTGTAAGACAGTAGCGGGCCTTACTGTCAGAAGTTTTACAGCCGCCCATAAGGACTCTGACATGGCTTAACTACTGCCGGCATCATCGACTTAACGAGCCTTGCGAAGCACGGAAGCGCTCGGAAAAATGCCACTAGCGGTAGTCACAGGACGGTCACCCATCCTGCACCTGACCACGCCTGTTGTTGCTTAACACAAGTGATTGATTCCAATCACTAGGTTCGACTAGGCCACGAGCGCTGGCTTAGTTGGCTCCGCACATATTGACTAGTCTCTGCCGTGAGATAATCTGACTAAGCTCTCTGTTTTATTTGTTTGGTTTTCCATTAAACCAACGAAAACAATCCGATGCACTAAAACAGACACTAATAAACCCACTCTCAACCAAATACCCAGAGCTAAGCCTTATCAACTGCGCCACAGCCCTCGGCTCTCCTAATACAGCCGACAGCTGATATAACGTTACAATTTTGTTGTAAAAGCACCCTTTTGACGTAACTCAGTAGAATTGAGCTTCTAAAAATTGAGGTGCTGATTGTTTAGAGTTTTACATAAAACTAACAGAAAATTCTTTGGATTCTACATAAATCTTGCAATAAGGCCGCCAATTGTACTGTATCTTTGTAATTTGTTAGATTTGTTTTTTCCTGCTGTACTATAAAGAATATTCTTATCTTATCTTAAGAAGCTTACAGTGTTATTTATAAAAATACGAGTCATCTGAAACACTCCTCAGACGAAAAGGGTAAGAAAAAAACCATTTTAAACTAGAGTTTTTGTAAATAACACCGTAAAGGTGATTTTTTTTTCAAATGACACTGACCCCGTGTCTTGCTCAAATCTTTCATGAAATGTTACACGAAAAAATCAGTATTAAATGCGCAAATCATAATTAGAGTTCTGCACCTCAAAAGAATAAACGGAACCTTGTTCTCCGTCCGTCCGACTGTCTGTCAAAACATTATAATTTACAAGGGTCTCACTGTACCTCGAAGACTGGCTAAAACAATGGGGCAGAGAGCCTCCACGCTTCGGACACTCGACCCAATTTGCAAGGCTGCATTATGTTTTGAGGCTGGTAGCTGTTCTTAAAACACATTTTTCGTGATTTGAAACTCGGTTTAGTCGGGCTAAGTATATTGAGTTTACTAGGATAGTGGCTGCCATCTAATTTTGTGTCATAGGAATTTAGTGCGTAGTACGCTAAGAAGAATAGGCTAGATTTAGTAAACATCATCATAAACTCATTATGCCCCACCGAGGGGCACGGGCCTCTTCTGGAGGAAGGTATATATTCCACCACGGGGGCCAAGTCCGGATTGTTGGAGGCTTGCAAGACTAGTAGCTGGTCTCACTGTCAGAAGTTTTCAAGCCGCCCTGAGGCCTCTGACTTGGCTTAACGACTGCCGCCATCTATCGACGACAGCCGGGACCAACTGCTTAACGTGCCTTGCGAAGCCATGAATCGCTCGAAAAAATGCCAGGAGCGTTAGTCATAGACGGTTTACCCATCCATGCATGGAACGTGTGTTGCTTAACCTTCGTGATCATTTAATATCACTCAGGCGGCCGGGGCTACGAGCGAATCAGATTTAGAGATTTAAGATACATTTATACCAAATTTTTCGAATTAAATTAAATACCACTTACAATAAGCAAACACTAGAAATTCTCAGTTTTTATTCTTCTACTTGTCGTGTGCTATTCATTTATATACATCGATGAGTAAGACAAAATACCCATTTGGACCACTAGATGGCGCCGGTGATTGCGCAGTATGATCGAACAATTGACACTTTGATTCATTAGAATACGTATCTACTCTTTACGGGTACTTTAAGGTGCTTCAGGGCGCTAAGTAGCTCTACCAATGGAAAATAAAACATCACTTGTGTTATAATACGTTTTTTTAAAACTGAACATGAGAAATCTTAACAACTGTGACCACTATTTTGCGAATCTAGAATCAACAACCAACTATCCGCCGTTTTTGGCGAAAATCGATTAAAGTTCTAAGCTATTGACCATAGGTTCTAGACTGTAAGATTTAAAAATAATTGTCACAGTTGTTAAGATTTCTCATGTTTACTTTTAGATAAAAACGTATTATAAAATAAGTTATGTTTTTTTTCCATAGGTGGCGCTAGTTAGCGCCCCTAGCGCTACTACTCTAGACACCTTTTGTTTATCCTAACGCCTTAAGATAAACAAAAGGTGTCTAGAGTAGTGTGTAAAACATCTTCAATGTAACATAAGGTCTTAATATCTTGAATCGTCGCATTTATTCCGATTATAATGATGCGGGAAGCATAGTGCAACAATATCGTCAGTAATGACTTCCTAAGCCATTGTTTCGTCATTACCATGACAATCATCATGTAGGTGGACCGGGGCTATAAAAACGCAATGCATTAACCAATCGTGATTTCATTAAGTTAACAGCTTTATTTCAATAAGGACGAGAAGCAGCTTTTATTCAGATCGGTAATAACGATTATGCTCGAATTATTTGATGATCGTAAAAATTGTATAGGCAGCTTACCTTACCTTGATACCAAATAATACTCAGCCGTTTCCGACATACAGATATTTTGTTTACAGATTTTCCCTCAAAAGTAATTTGAATGACATAGAAGTTGGTGAGACAGGAAAGAGGGTCCGCCTTGGATTTATCATTATAAACATATGTTATGTTAGATAAAACTAAATAATCTTAAAAACCTATTTTAGAGGCTAAAATTTATTTAATTTTTAAAATTGTCCTTAGCACGGGTTAGTGCATTAAAAGTTATATAACTAAATAATCTTTCAATTAAAGGATCCAAACACTATCTAAGTTTTCTAGATTATTTTAATATTTTTTTGAAACCTATCGAGGTAAAGCGCTTATAAGAACGTGAAATATAATAGGATATCGTTGAAACTGTCGACACTGTATAATAAAAATACCACAGCATTGTAGAGTTAGAGCGTTCATAATTGGGGTATTTTCAGATACGACGAAGCACCCAATAAAAATAAAACTACATTTCAGAAACATTACAACTAACGTCGTATATAAATTAAAATTTGAGCCTCCTGAAATCAGCCAGCAAGCATGCAGCGACTGTTATAGTCATTAGTGAAGCTGATGAAAATGTTGATAAGGCGAAATAGGTTTGTCATGATGATGGCAATTGAAAGATGGCAACTGACAGGGCGTCAAAATGATGGCAATTGAGAGATGGCAACTGACAAGATGTCAGGATGATGGCATTTGAGGGATGCGAACTGACAGGATGTCAGGAGGATGGAGGCAGAATTGCCATCATCCTGACATCCTGTCAGTTGCCATCTCTCAATTTGACAAACCTCTTTCACCTTATCAACATTTTCATCAGCTTCACCAATGACTATAACAGTCGCTGCATGCTTGCTGGCCGATTTCAGGAGGCTAAAATTTTAATTTACATACGACGTTAGTGGTAATGTTTCTGAATATGTAGTTATGTTTTTATTATGTGCTTCGTCGTATTTGAAAATACCCTAATTCGTTCTTGTGAATGTTCTAACTCTACAGAGAAATGGCAACTGACAGGATGTCAGGATGATGGCAATTGACGAATCTTGTCCTGTGCCTAACCCGCGAAATACAAGCGTGTTCATTATGCACGTGCAAACACTCTAGACGCGTTGTGAAGTGCTAAAATCATACAGGCGTTGGGAAATATATTTTGTTACTTATTGTAGGAACGTTTCAAAGCAAAGCATTGGTAAAGTACAAAGTCTTGCAAGAGTATATTGAACTTTAACCAGAAATTAATTTACCGTATTTATAGCCGAAACGTTAAGCAAACTCTATTAATTAGTAATTTCCAAGGCAACCTTTAAAACATACAACTTTATGACATTTACGAGATTCTCGACTATAGTATTTACGGGTACGTAGCATTAGCAGTTTTAGTACTACTTGAATAGTTGACCGCTCATAATACACATTTGCGCAAGGCGCAACGGATTCTACCTCTTTGTTTAGATTTGACAATCACAAGACACGAATCTGAATGCACGCGTCTAAGTATCAGCAAATTTGTGGTCGCCGCTGATCTATCTATCTATAATCATCCCACATCAACCCGCTGCTAGACATAGGCCTCCTTTCTACTGCGCCATTCCTCACGGTCCTGTGTTAATCTGATACATCTCTGACCCGCAACCCTCACGATGACGTCTGACCATCGTGTCGGTGGTGTGCCTACCAACCTCCTTTCCTCCCTTGGCCACCTCTCCGATACTGCCCTGGTCCACCGGCCGTCTTCCTTTCTAGCCAAGTGACCCTCTGTGACGCCTCTAATATGTGAGACATATATGTAGGTACTCTCATCCCGAGGAGAGTATATACATGTCGCACATATCAGAGGCGGCGCTCAGGGCTTAGTCAAACCAAGTCGAGTCGAGTTGGAATCAATTACTTGAGTTAAGCAACAATAGGCGCAGTCAGGTGCAGGATGGGTGACCGTCCCTTGACTACCGCTACTGCTTTGGACTTTGTTCTTTATTCCACCGCTACCATTATTATAATAAAAATTCTTTGTTGCACTGTTAAAACAAATTAAAAAGTACAAGGCGAGCTTGATGCTAACAGAATTATCTTCCAGTTAACCTTGAGTTGTCGTCATCGCCAAAAGTTAAGTTAACATTTACATACAAGCACATACATTGCTTCTGGCCCCACGCTAGGATACCCTGTGTCGTAGGAATTAGAAACAACGACCTCACAAACATGTAAACATCCAAGACCTGGGGTATTTTTTTTTCTGTCCCCAGTCCCCACTTGCTTCTTGTTTGTTGTTTTTGTTTCTAGCACTAACTTTTAACGTGATACTCCGTTTTAAAACAGATTTCTCGAAGATGTCAATATAAAGCAGCCTACTTGTGACTTAACCTTACCTAAAACCAAAAGCCTTAAAGCCTAGGTACCTAAAGTCATACTGTTAGTCTAACTGCACGGCACATACCTTCTCCTTATTTCAAGCTATGAGGAAATACCTCAGAAACTTAGGTTTCCCTGCTTTATTTTCGGTCACATTTGGCAGATTGACATCACAACCTTAATTTGACAACCACTCGATTGTTTCGCCATTTCGACCTATTCTCTCCAAATTTGACAGCACAAGGTTCTGCTTTGACGTCCATGTACTTAATTAAGTTAGGATTAGTGTAATTACAGTGTAAAGACATTATCTTTACGACGGCCGCGGCGTGGTAGGTCAGTGATGGGGTCGCAGGTCGTGACACTGTCGAAACGTCACAATACGGAGCGTGTCAAGGGCAAAAGTACATAGTACTGTAACCTAGGTACTTACGTAATTGCTTCAGTAAGTACGGGGTTACCTAACAAAAAAACCGGACCAGTGCGTGACAGCCCACACGCATTATAGGTTCCGTAGAAGAAGGTCTTTTCAATTGCTTTGCAGAACTAACACCTTCATCAAAACGTCAAAGTAATTTTCAATTAAATTTGTAGGACTGAAAGTTGGTTGCATTACTTGGTAACTTGTAAAGTCTACTTACTGTAAAGTACGTAATACAGAGAATATTTTAAAGACGTTCGAAATTTCACTGATGCCGGTGAGTCGCCCATTAGCTCAGTTGGAAAGAGCGCTGGCAATAGCCAGAGGTCGCGGCTTCGAATTCCGGCATAGGTGGAATTTTTAGCCTCTAAATAGGTTTTTAATAAAGTCTACTTAGCCGTGATAGTTTTATTTGCTACTTCCCACTCACCTTTCTACAATCAATAGAAAAGGGGGGCTGAGCTGGGAAATGGAGGGGGGCACCGTTCTGAGAATTGCACTTTAAATCTTAATATTTCGCAAACGGAATCCTATATCAACAAAATGGCCTGGCTACAACCAAAACACTTTTAAGCGAAGTAAGGTACTCGGGGCTGCAAGTGATGCAAATTACTTCAGCCAGATGTCGTTGCCTGTACGTAATACGGAGAATATTGTAAAGAGGTTCCAAATTTCTCTAAATAGGTCTCTAAATAGGTTTTTAAAACTTTTAAGCGACCAAGCCAACGATGCCCTACACTATAAAAGAGAAAAATAAATCATCACCAATTTAGGTGTCCGAAAAGGGTACCCAAAAAAATATATATATCATGGAGTCGGTGGCAAGTTCCAGATCAGCACTTACATTTTAGGCACCGACTCCAAAATATTCTTCTACAATACCTGCATTTATACGCATTTCAAATTTAGAGGTCATATTCCTTAAAACTACAGATATCTCAAGCAATGTTCTGACGCTTAAACTATTTCTGCGTTTTTAGCGCCTAGTGTCAGAAATATTAGAATTAGAATTTTATTTGTTCCAAAAAAACATACAAGTTATTTCTTAAATAAGAATTATGCTAGGTACATTTTTCAAAAAGCAAATAGTAGCATCTGTTCCTAAACTAGGCGTGAACCTGTACTTCAGCAAACAGCGCCCCCGTCCGGAAAAAATATACGGATAAATCTAGCTACAAAAAAGTTTAGACCAAATCAAAACATGATGAAATTAGTACAGAATATGCAGTGCAATCTTTTATGTTCCAGCTATTAATTAAATCTTATAAACTTATAGAGAACAAGAGTGTTTTGTGTGGAACGTTGTATATCCCTTACAAATAATAAGAATTGGAACGACTTCAAGTGTTGTTTTATTTGTAGATAGATATTTTATAATAAAACAGAATAACTGGATAAAAACGGATAAGCAGGTAAAATAGTCAGATCTGGTCGAAAGGTAAAGTAGTATTTGATGAAAATGAGGAAAATTTCGAAATGTGTAAAATTTAAATATTCGAAAATGATAGATAGAAAAAGAAATAAAAATGGTGTAAAGAGGTTTACACCGTTACAAGTGTATTACTCTACTGAAGCCGGTTTTTATTTTATATTTTTTTATCTAAGAGATTTGCTACAGGCATCGTTAACATTTGTGAACACTCATGGCATTTCGAATACTTGAGAACATAGCAAACCGATTATGCTCTGTACAAACCACCCATTGACCAGTCAACGCAAACGACTTGTCAAAAGCATCCAGTTTAGACTATCCATTAGCTACTTCTCTTGATTAACTACCACGTAAAGAGAGAATCATTAATTACAAAACTGATTTGATAATCAGAAAACATATTTTAACACACGTGCAGCTTAGGCACTGGCCACACAGAAGCTACGTTGGACCGGGCGTGGAATTTCTTCATCGAATTAAATCAATCATTTTCAGTCAATATAATAAATATAAATATTGATGGACATATTACACAGATCTCGTTAGCCCTATACTAAGTACAACTTAATGACTTGTGTTATAGGTGCTAACTCGACGATAAATTTAATATAATAAATACATAGATAACATCCAAGACCCGAGACAAACTAGAAAAGTTCGTTTCCTAGTTTGACCTGGCTGGGGATCGAACCCGAGACCTTCGGTTTTACAGTCAGCGTGCTAAGCCGCTGCGCCACCGAGGATAAAATAAACATAAAATATTTAGTATATTATTTTTAATGCACTAACCCGTGCCAAGGACAATTTTAAAAACCTATTTAGAGGCTTTGCAAGTGATGCAAATTACTTCAGCCAGATGTCCCTGCCTGTACGTAATACAGAGAATATTGTACAGAGGCTCGAAATTTCACTGATGCCGGTGAGTCGCCCATTAGCTCAGTTGGAAAGAGCGCTGGCACGGATAGCCAGAGGTCAAGGGTTCGAATCCCGGCATGGGTGGAATTTTTAGCCTCTAAATAGGTTTATAAAATATTTACTTAATAAACGTCAAAGTTGCTAGTTTCATAATTAATAAATTACGTGGAGAATAAGCCTACAAAGATTACATTATTATCAAAAAAAAACTTATTTAACAGAGTTTTCAACTGAAAAATTATTACACATGTAATGTATTGAACACTTGACACAATCTTCCTCTAGAGACCTTTTTAATATGATTCAATACTCTTTAGTACCAGTCATTTTTGTCTTCTAAATAATATTTGATGTTCAGTTAGTTTTCTGCACAGTATGCTTAACAGATTTTTAAACTCTAAGGACTCTAACAGACAAAGATTGGTCAGGCTCTCAAACGTTTCGCGTTCCTGTGCTTACTTGACCATTCTCTGTCTAATAGAACCCTATAATTTATCTTGAAGAATCTTGTTGTAGAACCTTAGAATTATAATAATTTTGGCCTTTTGCATATACTTAATGAGATTGATTTATACAGCGTCCAGTGGCATCTTCACTCACACTAGATGAGTGAAGAGACCACTCCGATGCTGTAGTGCCTGGGACATGGTTTTTATAGATGGTCTAGGCTTGCCCGGCACCTATACCATCCTGACAGCTTAGTCGGCCTAGCCCACATGAAAGACTAGTCAATACTTGCGGAGCCAACCAATCCGCGGGTTTCCTCACGATGTTTTCCTTGACCGTTAGCGTGTGGTATTGCGACTACGCATTCGCAAATGTACGTAACTTTGAAACTAAACAAAGTCATTGGTACATGCCCGCACTGGGATCGAACCGCACTGGGATCGAACCTGGGGCTCTCGCTTGCGAGTTCATGGTTCAACCCACTGAGCTACCACCGCTGATAGAACCTTATACAGTGCCCCATAATGGATATATTAACATTTGCAAGTCTAAGTCGTGGACAGTTTACATTGATTTCTAGTACTAACATTATCATGGCAACCAAAATTTTCGTCTTGTTAATCAAATTAAGTCCTGTTATACAAATTTTCTTTCAAACAAAATGTACTAAAGGGATGGGTGAAGCCGACGTAGAAAAGACGCCCTTTACGTGCGTCCTTGGCGTCCGCGCCCCCGCCCCACGTCTCTTCTGTGTGGCCGCTGGCTTAGATATTAATCTCAGATAGCCAGTATTAATTGTATCTGTAGCGGGATGGGAGTGGCGAGCTTGCTGAAATGTATGCCGGTGTCACCACCCCTTCTCTTATATGGAGCGGTAGAGAAATGGTAGATTGTTGAATAATGTCTAGTCTCCTGGAAATACCGAGGCGCTTTATTATTAGCTGATCTTTACAATATAGCCTAAAGTTAGTAAATCTCGGTTTTAATTAATCATCAAACTCTAGAAAATACAGTCTACTAAATTAGAAGTATGTGCTACACACAGGATGTAGAGAATGGATTAACTTGCAAATGTTTTTGATGAAAAATTAATAAAAATGTATAAATCTAAAATAAGACTTGGTTTTATTTCAATGTTAAACAGAAAATTTGGATTAAAAACAGAATAAAAGATACTTTCACCAGTAGAATAACAAAACAATAGAATAAGCAATGTATGTGCCAGTATATAAAATGTAAAATCGATTATTTTCTCGAATCGGAATCGAGACAATTTATGAAGATTTTATTTTAAATATCGAACTATTTGTTTCGCAGTCACATCGTGTGTTAATTGAAATCGATTTAAAAATCAAACTGGCCAGCACGATTTGACGCGCTTGCGTGTCATAAAATCGTGAAGAGTAAAAAAGTCAGTCGACTAGCTAGGCGCGAAAGTAATTTTTTTTTCGTGTTTTGGAGTTCCTTCTCAAAAGTTTTGAAAGATGTCAAGTCAAAAAAAAAGTCAACCTGCTTTCTTGTTTTTTTACTTACCTCACAATCGATACCTATGTAAAGCAGAGTGTTTACCTCGGGTGTAAGCATCAATTGCATACTCGGGCTAATTAGCGCCCTCGCTGCGCTCAGGCGCCAAAAACCTCACATGCAATTGATGTCATACAGTCCTTGGTTAACAAACTACTATAATTATACTTTATCGCACAAAAAACATTAAACAGGACATTAAATAAGAAATAACATGTGCAATGGCGAGCTTGTGTCTGTAAGAAATTTCATTTCACAAGCGTGAGATAGGGCCAGTGTCTAAATTGAGAATTTCGCGAAGTACATACTTAACTACAGTGCTGTCTCTTCGAATTTCGTAGCAAAGAGCGTGACAGAACGTCACTGAACGTTATTTGCTTAGTGAAATTATTAGTACAGAAACAGGCCCTTTATGTTTTGTTTTGAGTACTTAGTTATAGTTAATCTCCGTGGCTACCCCATAATGTTTTAAGTAAGTAAGTAAGTAAGTAAGTAAGTAAGTAAGTAAGTAAGTAAGTAAGTAAGTAAGTAAGTAAGTAAGTAAGTAAGTAAGTAAGTAAGTAAGTAAGTAAGTAAGTAAGTAAGTAAGTAAGTAAGTAAGTAAGTAAGTAAGTAAGTAAGTAAGTAAGTAAGTAAGTAAGTAAGTAAGTAAGTAAGTAAGTAAGTAAGTAAGTAAGTAAGTAAGTAAGTAAGTAAGTAAGTAAGTAAGTAAGTAAGTAAGTAAGTAAGTAAGTAAGTAAGTAAGTAAGTAAGTAAGTAAGTAAGTAAGTAAGTAAGTAAGTAAGTAAGTAAGTAAGTAAGTAAGTAAGTAAGTAAGTAAGTAAGTAAGTAAGTAAGTAAGTAAGTAAGTAAGTAAGTAAGTAAGTAAGTAAGTAAGTAAGTAAGTAAGTAAGTAAGTAAGTAAGTAAGTAAGTAAGTAAGTAAGTAAGTAAGTAAGTAAGTAAGTAAGTAAGTAAGTAAGTAAGTAAGTAAGTAAGTAAGTAAGTAAGTAAGTAAGTAAGTAAGTAAGTAAGTAAGTAAGTAAGTAAGTAAGTAAGTAAGTAAGTAAGTAAGTAAGTAAGTAAGTAAGTAAGTAAGTAAGTAAGTAAGTAAGTAAGTAAGTAAGTAAGTAAGTAAGTAAGTAAGTAAGTAAGTAAGTAAGTAAGTAAGTAAGTAAGTAAGTAAGTAAGTAAGTAAGTAAGTAAGTAAGAAATGTTTATTCATCATAAACCATAACACCAAATAGACCATACAATATGAATGGCAACATAGAACGGAAGATTTAAATACTTACACTTAACTAACATAGACTGTAACAGTTTATAACTATTATAATATTACATAGGTAATTATTAATATTAAGTAAGTAAATTTGTAAGTGTAGATGCTAGGCAAGCAATTTTCGTTATTGGTTTCACCACTCAACATCTATCATTACAGGAAATCGAATCGGAATCGAGACAATTTATGAAGATTTTATTTTAAATATCGAACTATTTGTTTCGCAGTCACATCGTGTGTTAATTGAAATCGATTTAAAAATCAAACTGGCCAGCACGATTTGACGCGCTTGCGTGTCATAAAATCGTGAAGAGTAAAAAAGTCAGTCGACTAGCTAGGCGCGAAAGTAATTTTTTTTTCGTGTTTTGGAGTTCCTTCTCAAAAGTTTTGAAAGATGTCAAGTCAAAAAAAAAGTCAACCTGCTTTCTTGTTTTTTTACTTACCTCACAATCGATACCTATGTAAAGCAGAGTGTTTACCTCGGGTGTAAGCATCAATTGCATACTCGGGCTAATTAGCGCCCTCGCTGCGCTCAGGCGCCAAAAACCTCACATGCAATTGATGTCATACAGTCCTTGGTTAACAAACTACTATAATTATACTTTATCGCACAAAAAACATTAAACAGGACATTAAATAAGAAATAACATGTGTAATGGCGAGCTTGTGTCTGTAAGAAATTTCATTCCGCAAATTTTGGAGAGTCGGTTGTTTTCTGTATTATCATTTGTATAGGTTTTAAAATTGTCACCATGAGATCTTCTTTATCGGTAAGACAGGGGAATTTGATACAACTGTAGATATATCGTTATCGTTATCAACCCTTGTATGTCCCCACTACTGAGGCACGGGTCTCTTCCTGCATCGCAGGAAGGTTAGGCCATACTCCACCACGGGGGCCAAGTCCGGGTTGGTGGAGGATTGTAAGACAGTGGCGGGCCTTACTGTCAGAAGTTAGATTATATATTAAATATATATTTGCATGTTTGGGCGTATCATAGCTGTGTTAATTGGCGGAGAATTGGCTTCTCACATAAATATCTGCCAGACACGTCCTACAGTCGGCGCTTTAGCATAATGATGCTATGCAAATGGGAACCCTTTGCTACAAAATAAATACGAGTGGAAGTACCTATTGACCAAGAGTTAATAGGCACTTCAACTACGAACGACTCTGACGAGATAGATAGATAGAATACCTATTCGTTATTGTAAATATACCAGAAATACCAACAAGATGTTTTTGTGCACAAAATTAAACACTTTTTCGAGTCCCTTTTATTTCGAAAGTCTTAAAAAGTTATTGCAATAAGTGTACTACTTAGTTTTGTAGGCCAGTGTAGTTGCCATTTCATGAATTACCAATATTTCATATAATTGACCATGATAAATTTTTTAATATGAACGGAAATCTCAAAACCATTTTGAGAATTTTGCTTTCCGTACAATTTCTATTTATAAGATTTGTAAATAAGTCTACATTTTTTAAGATATTCAATAAAAAGCTTTGACCTTAAATGACTTTTGTATGATGTCAGCAAAGGTAGTTTGAATATTAATCCTTTGTGATTTTGAACGTGTGATTTTTATGTTGTCTGTGGATATTTTTTTTATTATTGTTGTTATTTAGACCACAGAATACACGGTTAGCCGACCATTGTTCTGTGAGCCGACCAAACAAACGTTTAATGCAAAGACATTCTCTTCAAACATGCTCTGATGACGTCACACACCACAAATATTTGGAAAAATATTAAAAATAGAAATTAATTAATAAAATTCAAAACTAACGAAATTTGTTTCTTGAAATGGTCTATATTTTCGAAATTAATCATAAAAAAAACGCATATCGAAAATAAGTAGCATGGCCAATTGGAGTGTTACAGGAACTGTGCACGAATGAGGTAAACGATGTTACCTCAACTTTCGTCTCTCGTGTACCTCATACGGGTTGACTGGTAGGAAATGAACTGAGCGTTATATCTGTTAGCATTATTGATATCTTAAAAAACTTCATACCTACCCGTCTTCTTAGATTCACCTACAGAAAGCTGTAATCTTGAATACGTGCAGAATAGTGCGCAAATTTTCAAGCTACCAATAAAAAACTGCCTGCGGTCTGTACTCAAACACACCTTATTCATAAGACAAAAATACCGAAAGTTACAACCACAATAGTAATAAAATACGAAAATATATTTATATTTTATATATAAATACATGGAAATGTAATGCAGTTTATATACGTCCCACTGTCCACACTGTCCCACAATAGTAATAAAATATGAATATATATTTATATTTCATATATAAATACATGGAAATGTACAATTATATATTGTGAAATTTGCTGAAACACCCAAATTAGCTGTGAACGTGTCACTAGTAGCGATCTATCGCTGCACTATGCCTCACCTCACTGTTTTGAGTCGAAAGTCATAGCAGTTCTTTTGTCACAACTAGATGTGTAACTTTAGCCGCGTATCAATTGTACCGACATACTTGATGATAATGTCATTGAGAATTAATGATCGATTCGATTGTTCAGACGCATGCCGACATGTCAGTCATACCGACAGGATCATCGCGTTGATGTAACAAATTTATCAATATTCGACATTCTCCATCTGCGTATGGCTAATGCACAACAACCTTGTTTTATTTATCTAAGATGGTACACACTTAATGTGGGTGACAGGCCCCGTAAAGGACGTCTCAGGCGGATATACTTCGATCAATTAGCATAGGGCAAGATACAAATGTAGCAAACACATATGGTGCAGGATGGGTAACCGTCCCTTGACTACCGCTAGTGGCATTTTTTCCAAACGCTTCCGTGCTTCGCAAGGTACGCTAAGCCGTTGGTGCCGGTTGTCATGTAATGGCAGTCGTTATGCCATGTCAGAGGCCTTATGGGCGGCTTGATAACTTCTGACAGTAAAGCCCGCCACTGTCTTAAAATCCTCCACCAACCGGGTCGTGGCCCTCGTGGTGGAGTATGGGCTAATCTTCCTGCGGTGCAGGAAGAGACCCTTGCCCCAGCATTGGGGACATACAAGGGTTGATATCGATCGAAACACACATGCGAACATGCAACGGCCAATGAATTTTGATGAAGCGAAAGAGGTGGCAGTAAGGCGACAAGTGGTCTCTGTCTACCCATCCGGGATACAAGCGTGAGATGGGGCCAGTGTCTAAATTGAGAATTTCGCGAAGTAAGTAAGTAAGTAAGTAAGTAAGTAAGTAAGTAAGTAAGTAAGTAAGTAAGTAAGTAAGTAAGTAAGTAAGTAAGTAAGTAAGTAAGTAAGTAAGTAAGTAAGTAAGTAAGTAAGTAAGTAAGTAAGTAAGTAAGTAAGTAAGTAAGTAAGTAAGTAAGTAAGTAAGTAAGTAAGTAAGTAAGTAAGTAAGTAAGTAAGTAAGTAAGTAAGTAAGTAAGTAAGTAAGTAAGTAAGTAAGTAAGTAAGTAAGTAAGTAAGTAAGTAAGTAAGTAAGTAAGTAAGTAAGTAAGTAAGTAAGTAAGTAAGTAAGTAAGTAAGTAAGTAAGTAAGTAAGTAAGTAAGTAAGTAAGTAAGTAAGTAAGTAAGTAAGTAAGTAAGTAAGTAAGTAAGTAAGTAAGTAAGTAAGTAAGTAAGTAAGTAAGTAAGTAAGTAAGTAAGTAAGTAAGTAAGTAAGTAAGTAAGTAAGTAAGTAAGTAAGTAAGTAAGTAAGTAAGTAAGTAAGTAAGTAAGTAAGTAAGTAAGTAAGTAAGTAAGTAAGTAAGTAAGTAAGTAAGTAAGTAAGTAAGTAAGTAAGTAAGTAAGTAAGTAAGTAAGTAAGTAAGTAAGTAAGTAAGTAAGTAAGTAAGTAAGTAAGTAAGTAAGTAAGTAAGTAAGTAAGTAAGTAAGTAAGTAAGTAAGTAAGTAAGTAAGTAAGTAAGTAAGTAAGTAAGTAAGTAAGTAAGTAAGTAAGTAAGTAAGTAAGTAAGTAAGTAAGTAAGTAAGTAAGTAAGTAAGTAAGTAAGTAAGTAAGTAAGTAAGTAAGTAAGTAAGTAAGTAAGTAAGTAAGTAAGTAAGTAAGTAAGTAAGTAAGTAAGTAAGTAAGTAAGTAAGTAAGTAAGTAAGTAAGTAAGTAAGTAAGTAAGTAAGTAAGTAAGTAAGTAAGTAAGTAAGTAAGTAAGTAAGTAAGTAAGTAAGTAAGTAAGTAAGTAAGTAAGTAAGTAAGTAAGTAAGTAAGTAAGTAAGTAAGTAAGTAAGTAAGTAATTAAGTAAGTAAGTAAGTAAGTAAGTAAGTAAGTAAGTAAGTAAATTTGTAAGTGTAGATGCTAGGCAAGCAATTTTCGTTATTGGTTTCACCACTCAACATCTATCATTACAGGAACAGGTACCTAATGCGCGATAACATCCTAACATGCACATTAACATCCTCCGGGACCAGGACAAGTGCTTGTGTTGTGTGGAGGTTATATATTATACTATTTAATGCTCTGCGATACAGTCAAACAATTTATCTTAGGTCTTTGGTAAAGTAAAAAGCAAAATTAAATATGGTTCTTGCCATACTGTTATAAATGTTGTATAGAATCAGGCGTTACTTTGCGGAAATCCATAATAGCATTAAAAAGTTAAAATTACTTTGCTGAATTTCGCCAAAAATCCCACAAGCACCATGCGGTTAGCTAATGCACCGCCCTCTTTCCCACTTTTTCAAGCAGAAGCAAGACACGAACACACCACCACCAACACCAATACTTGTGTGAGAAAACACGCATATGCGTGTGCGCTAACCGCATGGTGCTTGTGGGATTTTTGGCGGAATTCAGCAAAGTAATTTTAACTTTTTAATGCTATACTGTTATAAGTTACTGGCATATTTTTTAACGTTGTTCATCATGCTTAATAGTGTTTTTAAGTTTCAAGAAAATGCGCTGCTCCTAAGTAACGTGGCTCTTATCTGAGAGATAGTCTTAAAAACATCGATATATCTTAGTGGATAGGAAAATATCAGCACAAACTAATGACTATGAAAGAACTACTTGTATGTATTATATTCTTTTTAATGCACTAACCCGTGCTAAGGACAATTTAAAAAAAAACCTATTTAGAAGCTAAAAATTCCACCCATGCCGGAACTCGAACCCGCGATCTCTGGCTATCCGTGCCAGCGCTCTTCCAACTGGGCTAATGGGCGACTCACCGGTATCAGTGAAATTTCGAACCTCTTTACACTATTATCTGTATTACGTACTGGCAGCGACATCTGGCTGAAGTGAATTGCATCACTTACCATTAGCTCAGTTGGAAAGAGCGCTGGCATGGATAGCCAGAAGTCGCGGTTTCGAATCCCGGCATGGGTGGAGTTTTTAGCCTCTAAATAGGTTTTTAAAACTACTTGTATGTATTATATTTTTTTTAGTGCACTAACCCGTCCTAAGAATAATTAAAAAAAACCTATTTAGAGGCTAAAAATTCCACCCATGCTGGAACTCGAACCCGCGATCTCTGGCTATCCGTGCCAGCGCTCTTCCAACTGAGCTAATAGGCGACTCACCGGCATCAGTGTAATTTCGAACCTCTTTACATTCCGATTATTCCGATGTAAAACCTAACCAGACCAGAGAGAGCCTCCCACGGCAATCTCCAGGAATGCGTAAGAAGGGGCGTCAAATAACACCATTCGATCTTCTTTGCGAGAGATGCCTATTTCATTTCCGCTGGTTATACCCCTGGAATGACATTGTACTGCTATTGCTTTGTAGACTACCAATTTCAGACAAGTAACAACCATTGTCGTGCTTATACGATTCTATTAAAAAACTATGTAAGTATAACTAAACTATAATTATCTAGGGCCTGATTCTACAATGTTTTTAGTAAACGTCCAAATTCCGCAACAATAATCCTAAACCTGAAGTTCTACTGTATTTCATCTGTTATACACTAGCTCCCTAAGGCAGGGTTGAATTTCCTTAAGTGCACTGAACAGAAGTTTATCAGGCGTAAATTAATAAAAAGTAGCTTTTCAACTTATCAAACGTGTTTTAATAGTCACAAGCACAAAGCGAGAGAGAAACGTCAAAAAACAAAAAGTTGTAACATTGCCACACGTATTTTCGCAGGCGCTTCGTAAAACTAGTACTAAAATCTAAACATACCCCCGGGCGTTGAAAATATAATATTTTCAACAAACTAACAAAAATTATTTTCGGGGAGAGGACAAATTTTACTGAAGGCACGTCGAAAAGTTCCAGTTGTAGTCTTGACATCGGCTACTCGAACAACGCTGTCAGTACCAGGGTAAACGGCCGTTACGCGGCCCAATCTCCACTTCAATGGAGGAAGGTGATCCTCCTTCAGAAGAACCAAGGACCCCAACTTAAGTGTGCTTTCGCCACTTCTCCACTTGATCCGCTGCTGCAATTCTGAGACATATTCCTTATTCCATCTCGCCCAGAAGTGTTGACGGAGTTGTTCAATCCGTTGGAAACGAGTTAAATAATTGGTGGAGTGTTCTTCGTAATTCGGTGTCGGCAGAGCGGTGAGTGGACGACCGATGAGGAAGTGCCCAGGCGTCAACGGCATCAGATCGGTGGGTTCGGACGACAAAGATGTAAGTGGCCGAGAGTTCAATATAGCCTCAATTTGGACCAGTGTACTATAAAGCTCTTCGTAAGTTAATTTACAATTTCCCAGCACTCTTTGTAAATGAAATTTTGTCGACTTAACACCCGCTTCCCAAAGCCCACCGAAATGTGGACTATAGGCCGGTATGAAGTGAAAACTGATGCCCTCATTAGCAATCTCCTCAGACAAAGAATTACAATTGCCTTTTAAAAATTTGGAAAGATCATTGTATGCACCTACAAACGATGTACCATTGTCCGAGTAAATATTAATGGGCTTTCCTCGACGCGACATGAACCTACGTAAGGCTAGCAGGTAAGAGTTACTCGTCAAGTCACCCACTAATTCGAGATGGATAGCCTTAGTAGTGAAGCATATGAAAATGGCTATATACACCTTCACAAGTCGACAACCTCGACCTTGACGACTAGCGGACAGCATAGGACCCGCGTAGTCTACACCTACATGCTCGAAGGGGTTACCTCCTGGCGAGAGACGCTGACTTGGTAAGTTACCCATGATAGGAGCTACTACCTGTCCCCTTACACGGCTACATGTGATACATCTCCGATAGCAAGCCTTGGCCAAGGAGCGTCCTCCAATTGGCCAGTACTCTTCCTTAATTGAAGCCAGTAGCAATTGAGGACCTGCGTGCATGTTGTGTTTGTGCTCAAAATAAAATAATAATTTAGTGAATCGATGAGAGGACTGTATTAATAATGGGTGTTTTTTCTCATAGGGAAATAATGAATTTTCTAGACGACCCCCAACACGCATAAGATTATTTTCATCTAGAAAAACATTGAATTTGAGTAATGGACTCTTTTTTGGTAAATTTTCTTTGGCTAATAAATGCTTATATTCTGGAAATGACTCTTGCTGACTTGTCCTAACAATTACCATCATTGCTCGATTTAATTCATCGCAGTTGAGATGTTTTGATGCTGGTGGTTGTTTTTTACAAGCAAAAATAAAGCGCAGCATGTAAGCAACAATGCGTTTCAATTTTAAAAGGTTAGAAAACCGATCGAATTCAATTAAGTTACCCGTACTTTCTTTAACGTGCAATGAAGTTTCCGGTCGAACTTCAGGTAGCTGCACTGACGAACCCGGTATAATAGGCCAATTTGACATTGCTGTCTTTAAAAAAGCGGGGCCAGTCCACCAGAGATCAAAATTTCGAATCAGCTTGGGGTCAATTCCGCGAGATATTATGTCGGCGGGATTTTGATTAGTTGGGACATGTCTCCATGCGCAATCAGCTGTTTTTTCTGTGATCTCAGCAACTCGAGTGCGAACAAATAGCTGAAGTTTACTAGGAAGCATTTTTATCCATCCTAAGACAATCATGGAGTCCGTCCAGAACGTTACATGTCTGACTCGGGCTCTCAATGAATGAATGACCTTTTCATAAATACGAACTCCCACTAAAGCGGCACAAAGCTCTAACCTTGGTATTGTTGAAGGCTTGATGGGGGCAACCCGACTTTTAGCGAGTAACAACCGTACAAGCGGTTCACCCATGCTGCCGTTGCTACTCACGTAAACACAGGCGCCGTAGGCGCTCTGTGAGGCGTCTGTAAAAATATGAAGGTCTAAAACCTCAGACGCATCGCAGACAACATGTCTGGGAATTCGTAAGTCATTTAAAAATGGAAGACTTTTAGCTAGCTCTGCCCAAGATCGGGCTATCTCTGATGGTAGTTGCTCATCCCAGGACAGTTTTTTTAACCACAAATGTTGCAATAAAATCTTTAGTCGGACAACACAGGGTGCCAAAAGACCTAATGGGTCGAAAATCTGCGCTATTGTTGATAGCATACCACGTTTTGTGTTCTCAGTTGAATTTGCCGAGGAAATTGAAAAACAAAGTTTATCTGATTTTGTTTCCCAACCTAAGCCTAAAGTTTTGCTTGACTGAGCATCCCCGATATTTAAATCAATAGCTACATCTAAAGGCTCCAACATTAATTGAGGGTGGTTGGATTTCCATTTTCTTAATGGCAAGCACGCTGAAGCAAGTGCAGCGGTCACCTGTTCACGAATGTTCAAAACTTCGCCGAGACTATCACCGCCAGTTATAAGATCATCGACATAGAAGTCGTGAGCGATGATCTCGGCAATTTTTTTATCTGAACATTCAACGCTTATTTGCTTAAGGCACCTGGTGGCAAGAAACGGAGCGCTAGCCGTACCATAGGTCACCGTGTTTAACTGGTAAACCTTAATGGGCTCAGTTGAGTCATCACGCCACAAGATTTGTTGCAGATGTCGATCATCAGGGTGGATTGACACCTGGCGATACATTTTCTCGACATCTGCAGCCAGAATATATTTATGTTGCCTGAACCTGATCAGGATTGACAAAAGGTCATCTTGAACCGTGGGTCCGACCATCTGAATATTATTCAGTGACACTCCGGTGCTAGTTAGGCTGCTTGCATTAAAGACTACCCTTAATTTTGTGGTAGTCGAGCTTTCACGTAAAACACCGTGATGTGGAATAAAATATGAATTAGGGTTAAAACCTAATGCCGGAAATTCAGTCATGTGACCCAGCTCGCGATACTCCGTCATGAAGTCACAATATTTTTGCTGAAATAAGGGTCGGTTTTTGTTTCTGCGCTCAAATGACAACAAACATTGTTTTGCTCGCTGATATGAATCGCCTAACACCTCCGGGTCATCCTTGAGGGGTATTCTAGCGCAAAAACGACCATCGTCAAGACGGGTTGTCGTTTTGACGAAGTAATCTTCACATGACTGTTCTTCCTTTGAATAATCTGATGACTTAGGGCAAACTTCATCGAGTTGCCAAAAACGCGTAAGAAGGTTTTGTGCGTCATCGGAAGAGTGTGAATGAACCTTTATAAAATTGCATTTTATCGTTTGAGGCAAAGTCGATGCATGACCGCTGTTTATTGGGCCAGAGACAAGCCATCCCAGTCTTGACTCGTGAAGCATCGGCTTTCCATTTCCAAGCTTGATGTGTTGCGACCCTAACAAGTCCCAAAAAACATCAGCACCTAATATTAGGTCTACATCAGCTGGTGTATAAAAGTTAGGGTCAGCTAGGCATAAATCGGACGGAATGTTCAAGCGTGATATGTCTACCTGGCGACAGGGCACATTGTCTGTAATTGTGGGTAAAATGAAACATTGTATGTCCCGAGTGAAGTTTTCTTTTAATGATTTCATAGTAGCCGTGCACCTTCTTCCTATCCGATACGTTGCGTTATTGATACCCTGAATTGTTTTATCGACGCATTCGGTTGGTAAATTCAATCGAAGGGACATGGACTCCGTCATGAGACATGAAGTGCTACCACTATCTAATAAAGCGCGAGCAACATGCTCGTGATTGTTCGCGTCATATAATTTTACTAACGCGGTTGATAGCAACACGTCCTGTCCCCTTTGACTCGAAAGATCAACGCTTGCTGAGAGCGCCAAATTAGATGGAGTGTCAGCATGTATGGTCGGTTGGGAGTTGACCGACAGCTCACTGACGTCACGAATAGGAGATAACACAGCATTCGCGACCAACTTCGGCTTAATATCCACTACGTGAATAAGCGAGTGATGTTTACGTTTGCAAATTTTACAACCAGGCCTTTTGCAATGATTTGCGTAGTGGTTAGGACGGAAGCAGTTATAACACACCTTGTAGTTTGATAACAATTGTAGCCTTTGGCTATTACTTAAGGAAAGGAACTGTGGACAATTGTTTAAGTTGTGATTACCGTCGCATTTAGGACAGGTTTTGGCAGGCGTAGAAATGTTGGAGCTGCCATTATCCTGCACAGAAACCATGGCTTTTATTTTAGGCTGTAGTTTGTAAGACGAGCTTGCTTGGTTAACTGCGGGGTTGCGTGACAATTCCAACGTTTCTATCAAATCTGCGCGATTACGTATGAAAACTAGAAAGGCAGTGATTGTGATCGGCTTATCCTTGTCTAGGCGACCCTTGAGCTCCTCCCATTCGCGATATGTCTTTGAATCAAGCTTATGAGTGAACATGTAAATGAGTAGTGTATCCCAGTGCGTCGTTGGTTCGCCTAAGGATTGTAATGCTCGCAAATTCTTATTGATCTGGTCAATTAAGCGTTTTAGTGCTACAGAAGATTCTTTTGTGATGGCTTCAATATTGAAAAGTGCTGCGACATGATTTTGTATGAGAAGGCGTTTGTTATCGAATCTATCACATAGCAGGTTCCAAGCCACAGCATAGTTGGCAGTGGAAAATTCGATTGATTGAATGACCAAGGCAGCAGATCCCTCCAAGGAGGCTCTAAGGTAATGAAATTTATTTATTTCGTCGATTTCATCATTAGAGTGAATAAGACTGGAAAAGGTATCGCGAAATTCCAGCCAATTCTCATAAGATCCACTAAACTTTGGCAATTGAATAGTAGGCAACTTGACGAGTTTGTGATTGCTGGCACGAGAAGAACCTTTCTCGCTACCAGAACGGTTCTTCTTCTCCTCATACAAGGATAAAGTATGTTGTGCTTTCGAAAGCAATTTATAATACTGAGACTCGAACTCAGTCCGTTCGTCTGTTTGTGCATCAATATCTTCCACTATGCATTCCAAATCTAATTGTATTTTGTCGTATTGCTCATACAAATATTCTACTTTACCAATTCGCAATTGCAACTCTGTTGCCTGAGAAGAAGCCAACGAGGAAACATCCAGGGTGTCCAGATAAGTAGAAAAGGCAGTTAAACGTCCTTTTATACTAGCTCGTTTTCTGATCAGTTCCTTTTCTTGGGCCATTTTGGGAAACGAGTAGTCTAGTCAACCTGGAATTTTATACAATCAAATATTCAAAAATATGTATGTAAATTTCTGTAAATATTAAGACACTAAAACAAATGCAAAGCTTTGATTGTAATTAATATTTATTATACAGGTTTTATGTGACTTAAGGTTGTTATTTATGTACCAACTGAAAATAAATGCCTATAATGTGCAAGACTAAATTAAATGCAAAGTTTAGGTAGCAAATAAGAACTAACAGCTAAATTAATGTAGCTTAATAGCTACTATACTGTTTTAAGTATGATACTAGCTGAAGTAATACCTGAATACTTTGAATACATGCACAACTTTATAAAAATTAATTATATGTACTGACGAGAGAAATAATGTAAAAATATTGGCACTAACCTTAGGAATTTACGTTTGTAAAGCTATATACTACCTGATAAAGAGTGTTGGGTGATAATTAAATTTAATATTCGGCTTAACACTTTTTATTTTAAAGTTCTTCGGGCACTTTTGGAATCCGTGATGGCGTAAATAACCTCCTTGTCGGCGTCCACGTTGCGTGCCGAGAATTATTCCGTGTATTTTTCTTGTACCTCGATGTTCTTCACAACTAATAGTTGATCCACGTAATCCTTATCAATCCGGTTCGATCCAGGACCATGAACAGAAGTTTATCAGGCGTAAATTAATAAAAAGTAGCTTTTCAACTTATCAAACGTGTTTTAATAGTCACAAGCACAAAGCGAGAGAGAAACGTCAAAAAACAAAAAGTTGTAACATTGCCACACGTATTTTCGCAGGCGCTTCGTAAAACTAGTACTAAAATCTAAACATGCACCGAAGCTTTTTGCCCGGTTCTAGATACTCCACATTAGTTGGAGGTTTCTTTTTTCTGATTTTGATTATTCCTTATTAGTAAACCAGGGACTTGACCGAGCTTTTAGTAGTTAGAATTTATTTTAGTTGCATTCAACAACCAAGTGGAGTTTTTAGGGTTCCGTAGTCAACAAGGACGGACATTGCAAACCCCTTATAGTTTTGCAATGTCCGTCTGTCGGTCTGACCGTCTGGACTATCTGTCTAATAAACTCTAACATAAAATAAACGCACTCTTCTTTCAAATCTTTAAAATATAAATTAATTAATAAAAAAAACCTTAATTTTACGTAAATCAAGCATTTTTGTTGTGTGGGATATTGTTGGGTTGGGTTTTCGATTTAGGGATCCGTTTGCAAAATATTTAGCTTTAAAGCGCAATATTTAGACAGAGCCTCCTCTTATTCTTCCGGCTAAACGGTTATTTGTAAAAATGTAAAAAAAATCAGGGTAGTAGCATAATTATTATAAGAAACTAAAATAAAAACTATCACGGCTGAGTAAGCTTTACAGGTTAACGAGTAATAGGCAACCAACTATAAAAAGATAACTTCATATAAAATCCATTTCAATGTACTTTGTTAAAGTTTTTACTTTTGTAAAGTAGGTAAAAGTACTTCTACGGAACCCTACTTGCGCGTGGCACAACGCACGCTTGGTCTGTTTTTTAAGTAAGTACTTATAACGTATAAAGTCGACAGCATCTCATCATTTACATCTTTCACTCTACTACGTTGCGTGACGAGTGACAAAAATGTAAAGGTTAATGAGCTGTCGACTGTCCTAGTTAAATCGTGGTATTGCTACTATAACTTCACAATTGTACGGAACTTAAAAAACGAAGTCATTGGTACATTCCGGGATTCGAACCCACTACCTCCAATATAAGAATCCGGCGTTTTATCGCTCCGTTACCACCACCACTTCGCTTAGTACTACTTAGTACTGTCTACTAAAGAACATCAAATAACCCTTTTTGAGACAGCGTAGCGAGGCTATTCTAGTTTTTATTGCCAAAGCGAGCATGGCTTGGACTAGATTCCGTGAACCCCGCAGTGCAGTTCTCATTGACCCCAACGCTTCTGCTCGCCGCCGTTAGTAATAGGTTAAATATAACTTTTTTCTAAGGTTAACACGAGCTGTAGACATAATTAAAACTGTTTTTATACGGATTTATGCTCGTTTATTACATTTTTACAATTTTCCAACGTTTCGGCACTTTTTCAGGTGCCGTGGTCCCGGATGACTGAGGTGACAGGTGTCTTTTAGAAATCATTAACGGTTAGTTTACTACCCTCGGCAAAAATTACAAAGTTAATTATGAAGTTACGTTCCAAAATAGACAAACCAATTATTTTTTTATATAAAGTCAACAATATTGATTATTAGTAATTGAAGTTAAAATTAAATTTATAAACTAATTACTTTATATGAACTTAAAGATACCGATTATTAATTGAAATTAAATTGATTTTTTATATTATTTATTCTACAGTCACACTTCTAGCAAGGGGGTCTCATGCACTTAAGCACTGGTTCCCATGCTACCGGTATGTTCCAACCACGATCTCTATTAAAATTTGGGTGCCGGCGGATCTCTATTGCCTCACGTATCATTCTAGGGAAGAAACGGTCTTCTCGGGCTAGAACTTTAACTTTATCGAAATGTATAAAGTGGTTGGTACCGCTAAGTGTATGCTCGCTGACTGCAGATCTACCAGAGCGCTTATGTTTCACATCAGCGATATGTTCCTTCACCCGCTTCTTTGTAATTTTTGCCGAGGGTAGTAAACTAACCGTTAATGATTTCTAAAAGACACCTGTCACCTCAGTCATCCGGGACCACGGCACCTGAAAAAGTGCCGAAACGTTGGAAAATTGTAAAAATGTAATAAACGAGCATAAATCCGTATAAAAACAGTTTTAATTAAATATAACTTGCGCGGATTTGTTTGACCACACCTTGTTTTGTTTAATTACAGGGAAATCTGCAGCATAAAAATTCATATTATGGCCTATGACATACGAAAAAAAAAATCCTGTGTCAAAACACTGCTAATTTCGTGAAGATAAGGAACTTGGCAAGTTCTTGATAATTATTGCACTAGCTGAACCGGAAAACCATATTATTTGGCCATATTAAATAGCTTACGATCTATCCTCAGACATACAAAATATACACGTAAAAATCGTAAAATCGATGAAGCCATTTCGGAGGACTTCCGTAACATACTCTGTTAGCCTAGATTTTTATACAATAGATGTATTTTGTTCAACCGAGCACATTGTAATTTTTTTACATTTAGGTATGTTTTACCCCCCAATGATGGCACAACCTTGCGCTATGGCACTCATTAGGGGAGGGCTATGGACTGTGGACTAATATAGCCTGAAGAAGAAGAAGAAGGTATGTTTTGGTGTGATAAGTAACACACACATGCAGCCTTTAACTGGACCTTTTCTCAGAGAAAGAGAGAGAGAGGTGGTAGGAGGAAAATAGGCTTAAACACACCGTGAATTTATTTCAAACTCTACTCAGTGTTTTAAATAAATTCACGGTTTTTTAATACCTTAGACATCTCAGACATAGCTTAGTCAAGCGTGGCCATAGCGGTTTAAAACACCCAGACACTCAGGTTGCAAATAACGGAACTAAATAAGGCGCGTGATTTGGTATTGCAAAATGCAGATAGTGCATTAAAAATAAAAATAGTATAATCATGTGGGTACAGCGATATAATTCCGAAACCTAACTGCAAAGTAGGTACTCGGGGCTGGGAGTAATGCAATCTACTTCAGCCAGATGTCGCTGCCTGTACGTAATACAGAGAATAGTGTAAAGAAGTTCGAAATTTCACTGATGCCGGTGAATCGCCCATTAGCTCAGTTGGAAAGAGCGTTGGCACGGATAGCCAGAGGTCGCGGGTCGAATCCCGGCATGGGTGGAATTTTTAGCCTCTAAATAGGTTTTTAAAAATGCAGATAACCATAATTCCAAATAAATCCAAAGAAAAAAAAAGCCAGTCCGGCTTTCCAAGGATCTCCTTAATGGTAAGGCGTATGTTCAGCCTAGATCTAGGTCCAATAGGTAGGTACCTAGAGAGTAAACATTTAGAGACAAGCTGGTCCGGACTGTACATGTCGGCGATAACTTAGTCGATATCAGTTATATCTAGTTTTTAGGGTTCCCTAAGCAAAGACAAAAAAGGTTACTAAAATAGCTATACCCTTTTACTAAGCTTGTATAGTTGACTGAAGAATTTATTGAATTATAAAACAGAGTTATTAATAAAAAGACGATTCCTTCAAAACACTCCACAAAATCGGTTTTCACCACAATAGTCTGTGATAAAGACTCTCCTTTCTATCTACCTACAAAGCCTTGGAAGGACGCCCAATGTTGGACATGGCCCGCATAACCCCTTTTTCATCACCACAGACTATTTAAACTGCCTTTTGACAAGGAAGTTAAAGAATCTTGTTTCTATAAATACGAAATCAAAATTGTTCTTAGCACGGGTTAGTGCATTAAAAATAATATATTTATGTTTATGTAACGCTACATAGTACTTTTTTTATGTGTCCTATAAACGTCCCACTGCAGGGCCTTCTATCAGACAGAGAGTATAAGCTCCTTATCCTCCTATCGCGGATTAGCAATTTCAAGCACTGCGGTATTTGAAAACTTCAGACAATCAGATTCTTTCACGATATTTTCCTTCAATTTTAGCGAGTAGTGGTATTAATACTACGAGTATAACTTTACTAATGTTGTAGACTTTTACTCCGGATCTACTTACGGGTGTTGTTATATCGGAAGAGTCCGACCAGATCCGGACTAAAAGTCTACAATGTGTTGTGCTTACGAAAGTTTTACAAATCGCACCCTCAGAACGAAAGAGGCCTAAGTCAAAAAATAGTGAAATTGAGTTACAATCATAGAGTCATAAAAAGGTATGCCGTTGACGGAAGATTCGCTATGCTCTTTTTTTACAATAAGTGCCTTTGTTTTACTATTCATCGGATAGAGCATACCTTTTTATGTCTCTCTATGATTGTTAGGTACTCAATTTTTTGAGATTTTTTTTAGTATTTAAACTATTTTTTGACTTAGGCCTCTTTCGTTCTGAGGGTGCGAAATGTTCATAATTTAGAAAACAAAGTCGTTAATACAAGTCCGCACTGGGAATCGAACCCGGGTCTGGCTTCCGAGTTCATTGTTCTATCCACCGGGCTACGACCGCTCTCTATCTACGATATAGAATGTAATTCAAAAATATTATTAGCTGGTTGTACGGAACCTTCAGCGGGAAAGTGCGAATCACACTTTTCATTTCAATTTTATTTTCCTTCACAGAGTAAGGTACATTGAAGGAATGGCCAAATAGACCGGTGAAGTTCTTTCACAGAAATTAAATGGCAATATTGAGGGTGATTACCCAGGTTCTGTGGTCACGTAAGAGATTGGTTTCTCCGGTTAAACGATTCGGAGATGGGCATGGAGAATCGGGAAAAAGAAGAGCTTCGTGAGCGACTGATTGAAAACTTAGAAATGGCTGTGCTGAATTGAGAGATGAACCTGCGGATAAAAGCATAAAGCAAGCAAGTTTGTCGAATTCTAATGTTGGGTGTAAACCAACTGATTGAATGTAAACGAATGATATTGGACAAATCAGTTTATTACGCTGCTCTCCGACTAGGTGGGATGACGATCTGGGAAAAATTGCAGGAAGATACTGGATGCGGCAAGCTGAAGACAGGGCGTTATGGCGCTCATTAGGGGCGGGCTATGCCCAGCATTGGACTAGAATAGCCTGACGACAACGACGTTGCAACATCATTGACCCCGTAGTTCAGTGAGTTCAGGGTTCCGTTTCATAGAACTACCATTCACGGTCAACTGAGATAATTCGATGTATATAGCATAGCAGACTAACAATATCGAATAAATCGATATTTTATTCGGTTCTATTAATCGATATCAACCCTTGTATGTGCGCAATGCTGGGGCACGGGTCTCTTCCTGCATTGCAGGAAGGTTAGGCCTTACTCCACCTCGGGGGCCAAGTCCGGGTTGTTGGAGGATTGTAAGACAGTGGCGGGCCTTACAGTGAGCAGTTATCAAGCCGCCCATAAGGCCTCTGATATGGCTTAATGACTGCTACATGACAGCCGGCACCAACGACTTAGAGTGCCTTGCGAAGCACGAAAGTGCTCGGAAAAATCCCTCTAGTAGTAGTCATAGGACGGTCACCCATCTTGCAACTGACCGCGGCTGTTGTTACTTCTCAAGTTATTGATTCCAATCACTCGATTCGACTAGGCCACAAGCGTTTTACAGCGCAGCGCCACGAGCGGATTTATTAATACTACTTTACAAAAGTTCCTATGGAGTGGCGTATACATGTCTGAATTTCGATAAAGTTAACTTCGTGTTGCTAAGCGGACGCGTTTATGCGTTTTTTCGAGTGGGCGTTTGATTTCAAGATAACTACAAAATCCGACAAAGAAAAGTTTCGAGGAAAGGCTCACCCTCCAGGCATTTAAAGGCGTGAGAGAATTTTTAACTTACACGCACGCACGGCGATTGCATCGAAATCGCATTGAAAGTATGTACTTGTAAATACTCTTTCGCGGTTATGTAGAGTATATTAATGTAGAGAATGAAATAAACCCTTGTATACCCCCTCTGCTGGGGCACGGGTGTCTTCCTGCACTACAGGAAGGTTAGGTCATGTTCCACCACGGGGGCCAAGACCGCGTTGGTGGAGGATTGTAAGACAGGACGGGCCTTACTGTCAGAAGTTATCAAACCGTCAATGAGGTCTCTGACATGGCTTTACGACTGCTATTACATGACAGCCGATACCAACGGCTTAGCGTGCCTTGCGAAGCACGGAAACGCTCCAAGTAGAGAATGATTTATTAAATACTTTTTTATGAATGTATAAATGTACTCGAAACTGGCGTGCGTGCATGCAACGACTCATGAATGTTGATGAAGCGAAAGAGATTTGTCAGGATCGTGGAAAGTGGCTGCCTCTGGTCTCTGTCTACCTCTCCGGGATCTGAATCTCGGAGGTGCACCTGTGCGTGTGTTTACATTTATGTTTAATGTAAATTATATACATATGTCTAGGTACTCATGGATGTGTATTTAGTTATTGAGCCGTCGGACTCGCTGAAATTTTCGTTCGGAAATCAGGTCTTAATTTTTTGAGAAGATCGGGTAGTGAAGAGGGCTTATCTGGCGATACCAAGCGGTCAATAACCGGGTGGCCACCCCAGACAACGCTGGAAGGACGAAATGGCCAAGCGTGAGCTCCAGACTTCTTCCATCGGAGGCCAAGATCCAGTTCAGGTCGCCAGGTCTTACATATTTCCGTCTATAATATCTTTTCTGTTATGTGTATGTATATCTTTCGCTACGTGTAACCTGAAATGGTGCCAGAGTGCCTACCTATCCTCTTAAACTGCTTACTCATGCATCAAGGTTGCAATGGCAAGTCCTTCTA
Source organism: Yponomeuta sedellus (assembly GCA_934045075.1). Classification (NCBI taxonomy): domain Eukaryota; kingdom Metazoa; phylum Arthropoda; class Insecta; order Lepidoptera; family Yponomeutidae; genus Yponomeuta; species Yponomeuta sedellus. The sequence goes on along the minus strand of OW203726.1, from coordinate 6,355,075 downwards.
AGTAAATTAGCTAAGTAACTAATTACAAACTAACCCTTTCGGATTCCATAAACATATTTTTTCCCATACCTTTTCGAGCTCACGCGATGCCACTGCAACTTTTTAAACTTACTTCGGCGAGAAAATGCAAATTCGCGAGTTTCATTACTACCTAGTCGGTCGCTTTTGAAAGTCATTTTACATGCAAATTATCACTGAATAGGTACAAATAGAAGCTTCGATTGACTCGATTTTATCACCTTGGAAGGGCTCTTGCGAAATATAATAAGATGACTTCAAGAACAATGTGCTTATTTTAAAACTGAAGTTAAGAGGCTCGCACCGTTATAACCTAAAGTATGTAAGATTCCCGCCGGCTTCGATCTGAAACATATTGCTGGTCGTAGGTTGATGAAGATGGCCGACAAAAGAAATTTAGTTCAATTTGTCTATTCGGAGAAAATATAGGCACATATAATTGTTTAGAATAGAAGTTTGATTTTGGAACGCACCCATGACGGGCGTGACTACTTGACATCTGTAAGATGAGCTAAAAATTGCCCTCTTGTTTCGTTGCTTGTGAAACGTGTGATTTCCCAAAATTGTGTGGCAATTAGATTGCCGGGCTTATATCTTCGTGTGAAGTGCGAAATAAGTTCAGGGACGGATCCCAGTATTGACAGTGTTGTGGTCGGGCGACGGATCGCCCAAAATAGTAGACATATCTTATAGTGCAAACGTGGTGCCGTGAAAGTGTATTGAAGGTAGGTAGCTTTCTAGGGAAAGAGCTCTTGGGATAGACGGGGAAGTCTATGGATCCCCAGATCTTACAGTGCACCCATCTCGAACGGCGCTGGCTGCCACGTCGAGAGGCGTCGACGAAGACAGACTTTGTAAGTGCCTTGTTTTTTGATTAGTTTTTAAGTATTAGTATTTAGTTGGGTCCTATACCCAACATTAATGAATATTGTATGTGATACAATATTGGGTATGGACTTACCCTATGAAACGTTTCTCACTCAGAGTTGAATAAGTGTCTTGATTTGTGAATTTCTACGTCCAGCAGTGAAAGAATGTGAACCAAATGGAATGAACCATCTAAGGAAGTTTTCTTCTAGTACGGACACGAGCTTATCACGGCCCACGTATGTTTTTCCGCGCCGCGCGCCATGTCGACTTGTGAAAAAACGGCTAGACGTGTTCTTCTGTGACTTTCTTCGCGAACGTACTTAGCAGACTTTAGTCGATTAATCGTTGCGAAGTTTTAATCCCGCGTTGCGTTGCGTGTATGTCAGTCGCGGCCGCTGTAAAACACCTAAGTGAAATTAACTTGACAGCGCTCGATGTAGGCCTTGGTCAACATGTGAGCTTTGCAGCAGAGTCTGCGGTAAGTCTGTGGATTTTAGTATTTTTAATCTAGAATAAAAAAATTACACATAAACCCGCGCTTGTATCCCGAAAAGGTATCAATCTTGACCAGCAGGAAATTGTTCCGTTTTCTCCTTTCATGCATGATTGGACGACAAACATGTAAATGAAATACAAAGTAGGGTAAGGGCTTTATGTGTGTTTATCCTATCCTATTATACAATTTAAAATTATTTTTATTGAGAAAAATTATATACTATGTGTTTTTTTATTAAGAAAAATATGTTCGTTAGCACCAGGTTTCTTCTTTGAACTTGATGTTTTTTTATTATGCACAAAAAACAGATATTAGCTAGTACATCAACAAGATAACATTAATTAACATGTAAGATCTAGACTAATCTCCAAAAACATAATTATATGCAAATAAGTGAAGCAACTAAGGCAATTACAAAAAAAGAAATTAAGTCATTAAGGTTAAGATGACGAAAGGAATTTAAACAAAAAAACATCCCGTTCCAAGTCCTTCCAAGCGGCCAAACCACCACACAGCCGGTGTGCTGTGTGGTGTCGGCCTAGAGAATAGCACCAACCCAAATTTATCCCGCGGGTATCGTAAAGGGCGACTAAGGGACATAAACCGGGGGGTGGGCAGCAGCGCCCCCTGCAGTACAATTCCACCAAACTGCGATCCCCAACCCGCATGCCCAGCGTGGGGTTTATGGGTATTACCCCCCAATGATGGCACAACCTTGCGCTATGGCGCTCATTAGGGGAGGGCTATGTCCAGCTGTAGACTAATATAGCCTGAAGAAGAAGCGGCCAAAGGCAGGTGAGCCGTCCCAGATATCTCTGGAAGAACGAAGTGGCCAAGGAAGCAGTTCCTTAGCTGCAGGCGGACGACTGGCAAGAGACCGCACAGGACAGAGACAAGTGGCGACATCTTGTGTCGGAGGCCTACATCCTCTTCGGGTCGCTGAGCCTCGGAGGAAGTAAACGAGCACTGCCGCAAAGTCAACTCGACGACAAAAGCACTATAACCGAACTGATATACGGAGCACTAGTGCTACTTAGCGGGTGATGTTGCCGGTATTTTATCGTTCAAAGGAATCACTTACGCCTCTTCGACGGCTTTCGTAAGGGGTGTATGTTGCGGAGTTGCGAAGCCGACATGTCCGACAACATGACAAAGACGAATTTAGGGAAGTGAAATAGCTGGAGCTTAGCTGAAAATGGCTACAGCAGCGGTTCCCAAACTTTTCAGGCCAAACTATAAAGTTTAAACATAAATGTAAGGATAAAATTGTAAATTGCACTACCTGTTAATCTTGTCTCCAAAACTTAGGTTAGCAGATAGCTAAGTAGCATTAAGTTCGCCTGTTCGCCTTTTTGAGCAATAAAGAATTTCAATAATAATATATTTTAAGTGTACTCTATCGTATCTATATTTAAGTGTACTATCAATGGAAACTTAATATATCTAAGAGTGAAAACTCAGTGTCATCTAGGATAAACCTGTGTTTTAGGCGGTTTACGTAAGAACTTGCAGATTCCGAGTGGTCTTTTAACCCATCCAGTGTGTGTGTGAAGGTGTCACTGGATGCTTTTATATAAATCATCTCATTACGTACCGTATATGCAAAGGCCGTAGTTTGAAGATAACGTACAGGCTTAAAATTGTAACGACGTAAATTATGACAAAATATAATTAAAACTGTTTTTATACGGATTTCACTCGTTTATTATAATTTTTACAATTTTCCGACGTTTCGACACTTTTACAGGTGCCATGGTCTCGGATGACTGAGGTGATAGGCGTCTTTTTGAAAGCATTAACTGTTAGTTTACCACCCTCGGCAAAAATTACAAAAGTTAATTATGAAGTTGAATATAATAAACGATTGAAATCCGTATAAAAACAGTTTAAATTATGTCTAGTACTCGCGTTAACCTTAGAAAATACTATATGACAAAATATGTTTTTTTTTTCATGAAGAAACTCCACAAATATTAATCTAAAACTGCGGCGGCCGTATCACGAAAAGTGATAAGTATATCATCAAACACTGACAGATGCGTAAAAACCTCTTCTGAAGACCGACCATTTCATGCGTTACTTGTTATAATTACCTAATCCACGTTATCTTTACAAAACGCTATTTGTTCTTTGCAATACACCTGATGGCATCAAAAGATATATCAATACACAAAACTTGAATTGCATTGTGATACTATGGCAGAAGTAACATGTACGATTTATATAATATTTACACTTTGCAAGTAATTTAACATATGTCTCAAGTAGAACATCTATATTTGTGATTAATATCATTACTAACAATAAGGCCGCCAATTGTACTGTATCTTTGTAATTATTTTTTGTTTGTTTTTTCCTGGTATACAGTAAAGAATATTCTTATCTTATCTTACAAGCATCAAAGCTAGCACATAGCGGGTACATTGATTTCACCCTGCACTATGGCACCGTAACATGGGGCAATTTCTCTGACATGGACGAGGTATTTTGTTTTGCAAAAACGTTGCATCGGAGCGATATTTGGCATCCGCGAAATTGAATCATGTCGACCACATTTCAAATATTTTCGTTTCGTTTCATTTAATTTTAATTCACTACTAATAAAACAGTACAATAATAACCCTTAAGAAATTGATATATATCTAACAATGGCATTAGAGTAAACCGCTTTACGTAGGTATTTAATTGACATAATAGTACAAATATGCAAGTAAGCAAGGGAGCAATATAATTATTATTAATGTATTAACATATACATAGCAAATAAACTAGAAAACTATTATGGAGAAAGAGATTCCATGGTTTCATATTTTCTTGTAAGGAGCTGGGTCCGCAACGTAATACGCGGAATAAAGTCTGAACAGTAAATTCTAAGTCACATTCGGTGTCCCCGAAGGCACGCTCAGTCCAGCAGGAAGCCACTATTATCGGGACAAGAAATGAAATGAAAAAGTTTTATTCAAAGCGCAGAAACTGCGGCTTAATGTCAGCTGCATGAAATAACGTTACAAGTCAAACTATTTGTGTGACTAATCAAACTAACTAGTCAAACTAACTATAACGTGTCTATTTCAAAATCTAAATCATTTTGGAGAAAAAATGGACAAAAATCACCAAACTTAGTCTTATCAAAGTCCTTAATTAACAGGGTTTCTATATTTATTATAAAACATAAAACTCAACTGTATTGTCTTTAATTCCAGACATCATTGTCATCTAAATAATTAATTAAAACTGTTTTATACGGATTTATGCTCGTTTGTTAACCTTAGCAAATACTATCTAAATAATTCTTTATGTTATAGTAGCCCTTTTGGCACAAAGTGTACCTAACACATTTTTGGGTGAACATGAATTAAATGCGCAAAATCGACCGCTATGAAAGCCTGTTTTCAGTGCCCTATGGCCCTAACGAGGGATAACAGGAAATGATGATATGGGTAGAATGGGATCTTTGGATTGTGTTAGGAACCATTTGCATCTTACTAAAATTCTGGCATCACAGATAGAGCGTAGTTGAGCTGCAGTTCTATTATGTCTATAGAATGATTGCGCTCGCTCTTAGCCGACTGACCAGTTAGATAGATATGTGAGATAACAGCAATTATGTCTTAGACGAGGCTCGTATCATTGTTCGACGAAACACCTGTAACATTGCAGACATTTGGCACGTAGAGTCAGCTGTTCAGCAGGAGATACATGTTTTCGATCGATACTAAGTCTTATGTCTTACACAATAAGCGTTGGTTGTGTAGTGATTGCTAGTTTCCTAGTCTTTCTAACTACTTCATGTATGTTTGTAATTGCAATGTATTGTTTTCTTAGCGTGTGTTACGTAATGAGTATCACTGACATCAAATATCTTGATATCGCTTGTATTTGTGTTTGCACAACGTATGATTTTATTTCGTGTTTGAATTTTACAGACAATAAGTTCAAGACTTACGTAAAGATATCCATGTTCACTGCCGGACTACTTAATGATATCAAATCTCAAATATAAAATCTCGTGTCACGGTGTTTGTCATCGAACTCATCCAAAACGGGTTCAACGATTTTTTCGAATTTTTGTGCATTTTTGGTAAGTTGAAGAATAGGTCGTAGGCTGGATTAGTTAGTAATAAATGTAAGTTAAAGAAATTCAAATTTAGATTTATTGAAAGCATCGATCTATAAGAAGCCTACAAATCGTTTGAAAATATCACCCTCATTACAGTTCTCACATGTTCTATCACAACCAATCGAATAAACGTGGAATTTATTGCTGAAAGCTCGAACGAGAACTCAATACGTGCTCGATTTGTACATTGCCTATCCTCATGGCTTATGGTAATCACATCCGTTTGAGGAGGTAGATTAAGCTGTAAATGTAACAACTGACTATAAATATGAAACGCACTGGAATTGCAGTAAGCATGATGTTTTAATGCACGATGTGAACAGTCTCGTTTCCGCAAGATTAAACGTCGGCACGAGGAAGAAGAGACGGGGTCCTATAGTGCCGCATAATTTCCTAGTTTTGCGGTCTGAACTGTTCCACACAAAACATACGCAACAGAAGGAAAATTGTACCCAACTGCAAATTCGTTATTGACATTGCGCAGTTGGATATAACTGGATTATACCGGCTTCTACTGGAGCAGAACTACTGAAGCTGCTGTGTGGTGTCGGCCTAGAGAATAGCACCAACCCAATTCTTCCCGCGGGTGTCGTAAAAGGCGACTAAGGGACACAAACCGGGGGGTGGGCAGCAGCGCCACTTGCAGTACAATTTTTTTTTTTTTTTTTTTTTTTTTTTTTTTATTTCAACGTAAAGAATTTACATTCTATTTGCTGAATGTCAATGTACAATGTAAAGTGTAAGCCGCCGCCTTCGGGCCGTATTGTAGTGGAGAAAAAGGCAGCGGAAAAAAAAAAACTCCACTCTGACCATCTTTTCTCAAATCATCTTAAAACCAAATACATCAGTTGCCATATGTAAACCTAATAAGATTTCATGATTGCCATTAACAACCCTAAATGCCAAAGCATTAGTCAAATGTCTCACAATAATAGGGGAAAACATAAGTGCTGCGGCCAGACACACGAACAGCACTCGTTCACGAGCATAACGCAGTGCTCAGCCATCATCAGTCTCAACCATTTTGGAGGGAGATAGATGACCCGAACACCACGCTACCATTCGAATGACCTTTAGCAAACTTGCAGTTAAGTTTTTGTCAGTTATATAAGGTATCATATAGTTATTAATATGCAATCACGTCGTCTGTACACACTTGTATTATAAAATATATGTTATACTTAGTTATACTTAACAATAAAATCGCGGTGGAATTGGTTTACTACCACGGATTAGGATCGTTTATATAGTCGTCTATTCTATAATATGCCTTTTTACATAGCGAATTTTTAATGAAAGTTTTAAATTTATTTTCAGACAAGCATAGAACACGTTCTGGAATTTTGTTGTAAAAACGAACGCAGTAACCTACAAATGATGTGCCTACCTTGGCTAATCGGGATTTAGTACAAGCAACCTTGTTTCTATTCCTTGTGTTTACGTTATGAACGTCCCTATTTAATTTAAACATTGTTATATTTTTTCGGACATACATTATATTATCGAATATATATTGGCAAGCCAGTGTAAGAATGCCTATTTCTTTAAAACGCTCCCTTAGCGATTCTCTACTGTTTAAGTTGTAAATAGCTCTTATTGCTCTTTTTTGCAAGACAAATATGGTTTCTATATCTGCTGCCCGTCCCCATAATAACAAACCATACGACATGACACTGTGAAAATAACTAAAATAGACCAGCCTCGCCGTCGACACGTCTGTAAGTTGTCTAATTTTTCTGACTGCAAACGCTGCTGAACTCAACCGACCCGACAGTTTTCCAATATGCTGACCCCATTGCAGTTTTGAGTCTATCGTTATACCTAAAAAAAGCGTGGACTCTACCAGCTCTAGCCTCTCACCAGATATTTTTAAACTCGTGTCAACATTTTTAACATTGGGTAGTGAGAATTTGATGCATTTTGTCTTTTTTGCATTTAGCATCAGATTGTTTATAGTGAACCAGTTTAGAATAGTAGATAAAGCATTGTTTACATCGTCTACATTACTTATACCTCTCTTAACTTTAAAAATTAAGGAAGTATCATCTGCAAACAACACTATCTGCGAAAGCTTTTCTACTAGGTAGGGCAAATCATTTATATATACCAAAAAAAGGAACGGACCCAGTATAGAACCTTGAGGGACTCCTACTTTTACATCAGAACCCGAGGATTTAACTCTATTAATATCAACCTTTACAGTTCTGTCTGTTAAGTAAGATCGAAGAAGACTTAGTGATTTATTACTTAAACCATATCGGTGCAATTTTATGAGAAGTGTTTCGTGGTCAACGCAGTCAAACGCCTTAGAAAGGTCACAGAAAACCCCAATGGCATCCTGCGACTCTTCCCACGCCTCAAAGATATGCTTTACTAACGCTATGCCTGCTTCCGTCGTTGAGCGGCCTTTTGTAAACCCGAACTGTTTCTTATGGAAGAGCTTATTTATACTAAAATGAGTTTGCAATTGATGTAATATTACTTTCTCAAAAACTTTACTTAGCACCGGCAGTATTGCTATAGGTCTGAAATTATTTGGATCTTCACTATCACCAGTTTTAAACAAGGGTACGATTTTACTTAACTTTAATAGATTAGGAAAGGTTCCCTGGTCAACACATTTATTAAAAATCAAAGCAAGGTAAGGTGCTAGAATATTGATTATAGTGGATATTAATTTAACCGATAACCCCCACAAATCTTCAGTCTTTTTTAAGTTTAACTCTTTAAATGTTTTGACAATAGTTAAGGTAGTTATATGGGAGAATTGGAAGTCAACTTTACATGGATTTGTATTTTCCAAAAGTAAGGTATCGGCTAATTGGGAGGAAGAATTTAAGCTAGCCGTTATATGCAGTGGCATGTTTTTAAAAAAAGTTTGAAATATTTCTGCTATGTCCTTCTTCGAATTAACTAACTTACCTTCGATCTTCAACGCAAATCCCTGGTCCTTAGGTCTCGTTTTACCTGTTTCTTTGTTAATTACTTGCCAGACTGTTTTTATTTTATTAGTAGACGCCATAATTTTTTTACTTATACTTATCGATTTGGCTGTTAAACAAGTTTGTCTAAAAGTTTTTGAATATTTTTTTACGTACTCTTTGAACGTCGGATCGTGATTGAATTGTTTTTCTTCATACAATTCATAAAGCCTTTTCCTACTTCTATATATACCTGGCGTTGCCCATTCTGAAAACCCGCTTTTTAACTCTGTAATTTTTTTTACGTTAAAAACAAGTTCAAATTCTTTTGATATGGTTGAAAACAATACTTGATATAACGTATTCGGATCATTGCTATCGAAATTCAACGAATTTAACTTTATGTTTATATTTTTTTTAAATAATTCAATTTTTTTCTCTGTTATTGGCCTACAATTTAATTCATTGCATTTTTTTGCTTCCAGTACTGACGGTAGGACTACCCATAGCCCGCTATGGTCCGACTGTAATTTATGTATGACTTCTTTTTCTAAATATTCACAATTGCAAAAGACATTATCTATGCAGGTAGCGCTAGTAGCAGTTGTCCTAGTGGGTTCTGTAAATAAATTATCTAAATTATATGACCTGAAAAGGCTTGCGAGTTTAGTTTTAAGTGGACCTTGAACTAAGAAATCTATATTGAAGTCCCCACACACCACTATGCTCTTCGTAGTACTGAATAGGCGTTTTAAGGCATCCTCCATAAGTAATTCAAATTCATTATAATTTGATTGTGGCGGCCTATAAACACACATAACTATATACCTATCCAATTCCACACACGATATCTCAATTAAACGCTCAACAGATAGACTGACAATATCTTTTCTTTCTTTCATTTTCAAACTACTTTTGACAAAGATCATTGAACCTCCTCTTATTGAGTGTTGTCGGTTAAAAGTGCTTGCTGCTAAATAGTCTTTTAAAGTAAATGACATTTCAGAATGTTTCAGCCAATGTTCTGTTAAACACAAAATATCTACATTGAAATCTGCTAAAAATAGTTCAATTAAATTGTCTTTGCCGGAAAAACCCTGTATATTTTGTGCAACTAAATTGATACCTAACTTAGGGTTTTCCTTTGTCTGCGATGGCAGTTTAAAGCCATTGACTGTGTGTTTGAGCCCGCTGTTGAATTATTACTAATACTAGTAACACGGTTGTCATTCCTATCAGGTTGTGTTATAATTCCTATAACCACAGAGTCAAAAATATTGTAAGCTAACAAAGTAGCTAACTTACGTCGACTATTTTTCGTGAGGTACACAGTATCTCGCGTCAAAAAGTAATTCTTAACAAATTTGTTAAGATCAAAAAATGATATGTCACTATGACGACATGTCAAATGGTGAATGTGTATGTTCAAGCTATGGATGTCATTATTTTCTTTTGCTGACAGGGACTGAGAATATGGGAAAGCGCAAAACACTAATTTTCCCATCCACGGTTGGACATCTTTAGCTTGACCATATAATTCAAATATATTGTTTATATCAGTCTTTTTAACACCTTGGCTATTTCCTACTAATAAAATGTAGGTTGTGTCGTTCTGTATTGGGCTTTTGAACAGCTCTTTAACAATGTCAGTAAAACTTGAATGGGGATAGCATTTATTCAGCACATTTTGTGTCAGCCTGTCATTCAACAAAGGACCTAACCCTGCACCTATCTTATCAGAGAAGATTACAGTCCTCCTTTCTTGTTTTACTGCCGGGCCAGTCATGCTAATGGTGCTTGATTCAGGCTGGCTGTGAGTTATCTCAGTAGTGCTTGGAGGTAGACGCAACGCAGCTGGACTTGTAACCTCAGTGGGGCCATGCAGTCGTGTGGTGAGGCATGATGTTGATGCTGGTGGCTGATCTTGTAGAATTTTACAAGATGCACATGAAGAACCCGCTGATATTTTGTTGCTTAGCGACTGAAATCGATCCATGTTATATGTACCTAAGGCTGTTAGTTCTGCTGCATATGCCTCCATTTCCTCTTGTGCCTCAGTGTACTGCTTGCCTAAGTCACTGAGTGATTTTTCTAAACTATGAATGTGGGAGTGAAGATCCTGAATTTTTTCCTCATATTCACTTGTTATTACTTGATGTTCCATTGTGTTGCCCAGTAGGTCCTTCTGCAGACTAATATTAAGTTTTTTAATACCCATGTACTTCATAATCTGGTTATTGCTTTTCAAGGCTTTATTGATGCGTTTAATATGTCTTTTTGTACGAATGTACCGTTTTATTTTGTTGGAACCTTGAAGTGGCATTTTGGGTTGGGAGGATTCAGTTTGTGAGGAAAGACAACTAGTGCTATTGTTGATTATTAAGTCATTGTACAGACAAGATATATTTTCACTTTCTCTGTCAAGGTTTTGTTGATGTAGCACACTGAGTTCTTTATGCGCTTCAGAAAGCTGATATTCCAGTAGCTTTATGCGCTGAAGTGCTACTTCGTGGGTATCACGGCACTGATCATATTTATGAACAATTTTTTGGAGTTCATCTCGCTGTCCACGGAGGTCCTCGCAGATGATGTCCAGTTCAGCAAGATCATTTTTAAGTTTGGTGTTCTTTTCCACAATTCTTTGAACCTCGAACTCACTCTCCTCCCGCTCCTCTAATAGCTGTTGGCATTGCTGTTTGGTTGCTTGAAGTTCCAGTAGCGCTGTCTTCAAGCGCTGCTCGTTATCTCGTGCGGTATTCTTGCGCGTCATCATTGTGTTGTAGGTAGTAGGATTACTGAAATGCAACCAGGGGGGAAAACGTCAGTATTTCCACAGGAAAACACAGCAAATACAGTTGCCACAGTTGTGCAGTATTTGTGTTGTGAATTTATTTTAGTTACAGTTATAATTTAATCTAAATCTGTCACTTTGCAAATTTTTATTTTTCAAAGAGAGGGTTGAATAAGATTAGCAATTTTTCAACTATTGTCGCTTATTAATTGTTGCGTTACAAGGCACTTATATTAAGAGAAGGCATGTAATAACACAGTAAAAACATGTAATAAATGTCCGGTAGGAACAATATACTCCCCTTATGATGTCGTTAGAGTCCAATGTATACAACCGTAACGGTTCTCTGTCGCCGCTTAGATGTCGCGAAAATCGGTGAAATACTTAAGTAAACACTTGAATAACACGTATGGGTATTGTTTGTTACTTTAATAACACTTTACACAGTTAATAATTAGGTTTTTACTAAGTTTTATAATTTATTTAATTAAAATTATATCAGCTGTTCAAAATGACAACTGGTCGCCTGGGTTGCCAGCACACAACAATCAACAATTCCACCGAACTGCGATCCCCAACCCATATGCCCAGTGTGGGGATTGTGGGCATTAGCCCCTATGATAGCACAACGTGGCGCTCTTTAGGGGAGGGCTATATCCAGCAGTGGACTAGTATAGCCTGACGATTACTGAAGCAGAAACAAAATACCTACAATGATAATAATGGTACCCATTGTTTTCGACAGATGTAGCTGAAGGAAAGACAGGAAAAGAAAACTGCGCATACAGTTCGGGATTTGCCAAAAAAAATTATAAAAGCGATGTCCTTATTATGCCTTTTTTTATTCACATCACAGCTTAACGTTCTCGAACAACATGCTATCTAGGTACATCGTATCAATAATCAGTTGGATGGAGTGCATCACAGCTATTACTTAATACTTTGAACTCTGTTTGCTTTTGCGGTCAATAGTTTCCTGGCCTTCAGTAACATTATTATTATTATTATTAATACGTTTATTGCACATAAGTAAAAAAATACAATGGCAATGTGGCGGACTTAACATCTATCGAAAACAATCTGAACTATTCTTTTCTGTCACCCTATTACAACCCCATTGTATTTTATTTAAAATTCAGTCGATTCCTGTTTCCTCACGACACCATCTGTAGATCGCAGTCGGCCTATATGGCATTTATAACTGACATAATGTGTAGTGTTTACGAAAGTTTTGGTTTGAGAACTATATATCAACAACACGTCAACCTTTACGCATGTTCATTCTAATCAGTTACGTTAACGCCGCAGTGTACATTAAGGCAGTAAATCCATTGTACTATATACTTACCTTTGTAAAATATTGTGTGTTTGTTTTATTTTCCAATGTACAAAAAAGAATATTCCTAACTTATCTTAACTTATGGTGGCTTATCCACAAAAGAGCAAAGATTGACCTGCTGCTGATTGTACCTGGTGACCGCATCCTCCACGACATGTATCGGGCAAAGTAGAAAGCTACAACTACTGAACGAACTAAACTGCTTGGTTTAGTGCTCTATTCAATAGAACTACAATTCATGGTTTTTATGTCTACTAGCTGTGCTCCGGTTTGTTACCCGCGCTTTATCAAAAACGCAGTAAAACGTAGCCTATGTATTAATTCAGGGTGTCAGCTAACACTATACCAATTTTTATTCGCTCCAGCCGTTTAGACGTGAAGAAGAACAAGCATACCTACACACTCACAAACTTTCGCCTTTATAAAATTAGAGTGATGTGATGATGTGATGTGATGTGATGTGATGTGATGTGGTGTGATGTGATGTGATGTGATGTGATGTGATGTGATGTGATGTGATGTGATGTGATGTGATGTGATGTGATGTGATGTGATGTGATGTGATGTGATGTGATGTGGTGTGATGTGTGATGTGATTCTACGAGTATGTAATATTGTATAATCGATTAAACCACAGAATAACAAGCAGGTATCAGATAAGCAATGCAAATCGAATTGTCAGAATAAACAACGAACTGTAGTTTTGTGAGACACGGCTCTGGTTCGTTCCTTCTGGTCCCGCCGCAGTCGATGTGAGACTTGTATGCAGAAAAACTAGCTCGCAACTAATTGCGGTAAATTACCTACTATTGGATGGAGGTTTACCGCAAACGCACAAATGTGGGATGCGAGGGCGGACGCTTTGACTAGAGCCTCTTTGACCATGTTTCGGCTTTTTGTTCGTATAACCAGCTTCAGGCGCTTAAGGACGCTAACCAGCGCCACCAATGGAATAAAAATCGTAACTTGTGTTATAATACGGTTTTAATTAAATCTAAAAGTGAACATGAGAAATCTTAACAACTGTGATAACTATTTTTAGAACCTGCAGTCTAGAACCTAGGATCGACAATCTAGAACTTTATTTGATTTACGCTAAAAACGGGCGTTTTGGCGGAAATCGATGGGGACATACAAGTATTATCAATCTATCAGTACTGTTTGAGTATTAGTAAGTATTATCAGTATATATCAATACTTGTATGTCCCCATGGGACTCATAAGTATTGATATCGATAATAATCTTACATTATTGGCAAATATTACTGAAACAATTGTTAAAAGATGTTTTAAAACCTCTTTTGAAATTCACGTTCGGACGGACCAAATGGACGCTTCAAGAACGAAAACAGTAAAACTGATTTACAAGCAAAGACGTACAGACAACCAAGGAGTTACTGCTAGACATAACAATAAGCGATGAACAGTAAGTACCTAGCTGCAATGAAGAGCACAAACAATTACTGTTTACCTAACCAAAGAGCCCTCAGAACAAACCGCGGACGTGAGACCCAAATGACCGTCTTCCTGCAATCAAACAGGTGGCTCGCGGCTTCATGACAAAGGATTATTAAACAAATTAAAATAATTGCGAACTCTGATGGCCTAGGAAGCGAAGTATTCGGATAGGCCCAAGTCCAAGATAAGTTGCTCTTTTATGAAGTCGCCAAAGTTTTTGTTGACTATTCGGTTTAGGAGGACTTGAGAAAAGATGGTCAGAGTGGAGTTTTTTTCCCGCTGCCTTTTTCTCCACTACAATACGGCCTGAAGGCAGCATCGTACATTTTACATTGACGTAAATTAAAATTGATGTAAGTTCTTTACGTTGAAATAAATTGAATTGAACTATAAAGTGATTGAAATTATTGAGTGCAATATTGTTTGTGTAGTCGAATCTCATTCGAATCATCGAACAATGTAATTTGAAAAATACATAAGAGCAAAAATAAAGGTGTAAGCACATAACAACGCCGGGCGACAGACAGACGATTGAAACAATTCCTAATAAAAATTATATTTATCTATACTTATTACCCGTCTGGATGTGCCCAATGCTCAGTCTCTTACTCTCCGTAACCACCCATTTTTCTATGTGCCCTATATACGGGGTGGGGCACAGGCTGTTTCTTAGAGAGAGAGTATGGAATATGAGTATTACCACGCATGCCCACCGCCGATTGCCAATTTCAATAATTGTCCGGCCCGCCGGTCCGCCGCAAGTCGTAATGTAAACAAACTTAAAAAAACTCGTGTGTTATGGGAACGATGAAGACCACTCCGTGTCAAAATAAAATAGGTAGGTACTTAAGCTGACGAGTGTCTCTCATGATTAGTTTTAGATGACTCTTCTCCTTGGCCAGCACAAAAGAGAGGTCACTCAATTAAACTTTACTTACTTGCGGCCATTCAGCGAGCTCAGGTAATTAGCCGTGCGACCTTAAAAGTGAGTTAAGTGCACTCGAATTGGATGTCTGTTTTCTATTGGCGATATTGCTGCTTATAGAAAGTGGAAGTAAGTGCTTTATTGTTGTGCCTGCTCACAGACTAAAAAAATCGGAAGTCTCTGTTAGGTAGAAAGAAACGATATGGCGCTCGCCGCCAACAATAGTCTACCATCTGCTCCAGTTCTCAGCCCGCTCGTTTCGATAGTTTCTAATCCTAGGCCATAATGAGAATACCATATTCACACACCGCGACCCGACACAGCATTCATCGCGGAACAAAAAGCTACGACTTCCCTATCGCGAAGCTATCGATTCGCAACTTTCATCTATTCTCCACGCTCCATTTTATCGGCCACCATACGCCTGGTAATTTCATAGTCTGTTGAGTCCCATAAGAGGCGTATTATTGGCGCTATGGTACTCTTTCCTCTCTTGCCTTGAGAGGCTGCGTTGTCCAAGCCGATATGCACGACAGTTCTTTCTCCCATTGAATGAGCGGTTCACTTTTTGCGGAGTGTTGACCTCGGCGTAGCCGCTTTGTTGACATAAGGCCGCTACGGGAAAAACAGCGTTTACGGCCCTCCTTCCACTACTACTACCGGCCCACTCTAGTACGTCGCTATCGTCAAATAACCCATATAAATAGGTTGTTCTTAAGCTGTGCAAATTGCAGAACTATCACTGCGTTAAATTTTTTCTATATATAAAGGTAGGTAATAAAGTATGATTAAAAAAAAAAGAATAATTTTAAGAATTTAGTTAAGTTATCCTTATTATCAGAAAGTGCTAGTGTGCAAATCTTATGTGAAATCTCTCTGGTAAAACTATTGTAGGTAGACGAAAATGCTCCCACAGAAAGTAATTGGGGCCTTATTATAACATATGTAAGGGGTTATAAATACATCGATATCAACCCTTGTATATCCCCACTGCTGGGGCACAGGTCTCTTCCTGCATCGAAGGAAGGTTAAGCCATGCTCCACCACGGGGGCCAATTCCGGGTTGGTGGAGGATTGTAAAGGCCTGCGCAGACGACATCATAAGAAATGTCCTCCGAGTACTTGTCCCCAGAAATAAAGTGGAGCGTACGCCATGCAAGCAAATATTCTGAGATTACATTGTATTGTAAATTACATGAAGTTCAAAAGGAAAAGCGTTTTAAAAGAAAACACCGAAATTTTGTCCAGTCCGGTCTCTTGATGTTCTCGGTAAATTGAGGAACTTTTTGTACGGGGTACTTTTAGTCCTTCGTGTGCGTTATTCGATACAATTTATAAGAGATCTATATCGACGGACAAAAAAGTAACCGGGGGATAGTCCCTCGTTTGTGCACGCCTTTAGATAGGGCGGGCCTTACTATCAGAACTTATCAAGCATTAGTAAATACATACATACAAATACATAGTTTTATATTTACCTCATGGCGGTATAAGCAGAGTTATTCGTAAAATTGGAAAATCGCAGTCTACTGGCTCAGTGGTAAAAGCGTCTTGCACTGAAAAGTAATGGCTCGGAAGTGCCGCGCGACCTCTCCGGGTCAAAGATCTGTCCTAGAGCGGGCGCCATCTGTGTGCATTTTAATAAGGCAGTGTTCCCGACAAGGCACGTCACGACGTCACGATATCATTCCACGACAGTCACGCCCGACGCGATCGCCGCCAAAGATACGGACCGCGGACGAATCACATTCAAATTGCCGTGAATTATAAATAGTGGCCTGACTTAAACAAATAGACAAACAGCTGGATAACTCCCTCTTCTTCTTTCATCGTACCTCCATTTATGCCTCGTATGCGCGACGAGGACAGCGACGGATGACGTCAAGTTGACAACTGCCTATTTGAGTTGGCCGGGTGGTAAAAGCTGCTACGTTTTATGGTCGAAATTGTGCACTATGCTCGGGTGGAACAAAGCGGCGAAAGGTTATCGCGATTCTGAGTGAAAAGACCCTATTGAACTAGGTGGTTGCCGCGATAGAAATATCACAGAAGACACAGTTGGATTATTGACTAAATCCTGATTAACTTACTTGATTTTTTGGCGGAACAGTCCGACCAGGTTTCGCTCTGATTCTCAATGCACCCAGACGATTGGTTAAAGTACGAAATCGTTTTTTTAAAGTGACCAGAGATCGTGTCCCACTACTGGCCTAAGGGTTTCCCCATGATCTTCTCACTATCTTGGGCCGTACACTCTCATCTGATGATCTGAGTGCTTAGTGCCAGTTTCTTAACCCTTCTAGCGCTCGCGCGCTACTCGATCGCGTTAACGTAAACTCATTATTTCTATGGCATCGAGGAAGCGCCACCTAGCGACAAGAATGGAAATTAAAATTGCAGAGTGCGAGTTGTAATGGTTTACGTTGAGAAGTGAATACGTTTACCAGCCAAAACACGAATAAACGCGAGTGCGAGTTGTACTGTGACAGCGTTTTGCCAGTTCGAACGGTTAACTTACTCATACTCACTACTCAATGCTTGATGAACGCGGTAGTAAGTTATTCGATTGTATCTGTCAAACTCGCAAACGCACTAAGCACTCTGGGCAATTGGTCGACCTCGTCTGCGATATAGACGCTTTTAAGAAATTAACATCATTTGGAGAGGCCTACAGTAAGAATAAAAGTGGGCTGATTAATTGATTAATGGGTAAATTGAGAGTGGCCGAAATGGAAATAGAATTTCTGTATGATTCCCACATTGTGGCGCAGGCGCCGCGGCGAGGCGTCATAGGTATGCGATCGCGAGATCACCATTAATAGAGCCCCATTGTTCTGCGGAAGCTACCCGCGCTTGTGTAATGTTTACTTAAGCCCAAACCTACGCTTCACGATCAATTTCACTTTTACTTTGAAGGAGACAATATAATTTGTATTGGGGATGCCCACGCGCAATTGAGACCGATCTGTCCTGATCTGTGATGTAATGCAAGGTGTCTAACGAGGCTTGGTTTATTTTGTTTCTTCTCTTTCTGACGTGGGTCTTTATGATGTGAACACGTTACACCTCTTACTTGTAACTCCCTCTGGAGTAAAAGAATGCAAACGTAAAGAGTCACAGTTGCAGATTTGAATGGCATTGGGACTAGATACCTCCTCCATAACCTCAACTCTGTTACAAGGATGTTGTCTTTCATGATCATTAGTTTGTTAGCACCTACTGCCGCAGTTACCCATAGCTAGGTTTATTCTTATTTACGCCTATTTGTAAGATTCTTTGATAATAATCTGATTCACAGTAATTTTGTGCAGTTTGTGCGGCGCTCCTAACAAAGACTTAACTCCTAATGTCCCGATACCACCATTCATACGGAATTTATAACTGCGTTACAAAATTTTGATCCTAGCTGGAAAAACAAATTGATGAATTGTTGTTGAGGGTATCAGACGGAACCATGAGAAAACTAGTGACCGCTGAAGTATACAAAGCTCCAACTCAAATGTACTGAGACAGCCGTCACACACGCCAATTGATCGTGCATGAACTAAGTCAAAATGATCCATGCAAAGTAGCACAGAAAATGCAACTTAAAAGTTAAACATAGGTGTTCCTTTCCAGATCTAGATCGTTTAGGAGATAAAATTGGAATAAAACTTCAAATCCAAGTTTTTTCACTTATTTAAACTGTAGTCGTTACCGTTTGTCATCTATACGCTAAGACAAGATCTACCAGTTCACCTACACCGCAACACTTTACCCACTTCGATTTAAAATCAGCTGACGTAGGATGTTTCCCATCAATACAGTTAATTGAACCCAACTAGGACAGTAAAGAAAGGAAGCTGCACCGGTAATTGGATAATTACAGCGTAAGATACTAGATCAACAACGCCGAATTACGCCTGGGAACTAGGACTTACAGAAATATTCATTGCCAAGGTTTAGAGCTGTATCATATTGTATTTATGTACCACTGTAAAGTCTGTGTCAATCTTATGTTTCACTGCAGAAATTCAAATTGTCACCAATTGCTAATTGCTATCACTGATTTATCTAGAATTGTGTAAAATTTTGTGGGAGCAAAAAATAGCTATTCCTTGACTTAAATACTTTAAACAGAAATTTTCGCCAATTTTTAAGATGTTTTCAGCTCAAATTCATAAAGCAATTCATAGATGACGCTTACAGGCGAAGCAATAGAAGAAAAGTAATACAGGTGTCAAAATTAATCTATGCTGAGCAAAATTTGACAGACGTGTCCTTGTTCTTGTATGTGCACGCCTATAAGCGTGCTGTGTGGTGTCGGCTTAGAGAATAGCACCAACCAAGTAAAAGGCGACTAAGGACACAAACCGGGGGGTGGGCAGCAGCGCCCCCTGCAGTACAATTCCACCGAACTGCGATCTCCAACCCTCATTCCCAGCGTAGGGATTATGGGCATTAACCCCTATGATAGCACAACGTGGCGCTCTTTAGGGGAGGGCTATGTCCAGCAGTGGACTAGTATAGCCTGACGACGACGACGACGCCTATAAGCAAAGCACTATTTATGAAGTGCTCTATAAATTTTTGCTGAAAACGACTCATTAACAATTGGTGATCATTTCTGTTTAAAAAAGTTAAGGAATAGCGGTTGAAATAAAAAAACGGACACAAACATACATTCATGCATGTTGAAAATATTACACTCCTGTATTGTTTCGACAATATCGACTCGGTGAAAAGGAGTATATTTCGACAATCGTCTAAAAATATAAGATTTCTTTGCTCTTGGGTTCATCGTAGAGAAAAAACGGCAAACATAAGCAAATAATGATTAAATCGCATGTTGACAAGAATTTGTAAGGTCGTAAGGTATATAAGGCCTAAGTCGTACCTAAATTTATCTTAGCGAAACATTGCATTGGAATAGACATTACCAGGTTACGGTAGGCAACTTCTGACTATTCTTGCTAACCGAACAGTAGTGAAACGGTCTAAAAACCTAAATAAAAGCTATTGTAAGAGGTAACAAAGGAATGACAGGTTGTGTCTCGCTGAATGGGCCGGGGCGTATGTTTCAGACATTCCCAGGACATAGAACGTATAATGTGAAGGAAATTGAGGCGATTATCAACTATCTTGATGAATCTTTTGCAGTGAAGTCTCATTTGCTTACAGATCTAAGAAATTACGTCGATAATTACTCTCAAACTTACAATATTGGGTATTAGCTTTATAGCTAAAAAAAAGGATAGGACGTATGTCTTTCCACTGTACTTTTTTCATTGTAATTTTTATTTCTTGTGCGAAAAAACGATCTTATTAAATAGCAAGTTATACTTTGTAAAACCCTATAAATGCAAGTTGATAGCAAGCTGATGAATGATAAATATCCTAAATAATCTTTCATAATGTAGAATAATCTTTCAGAGATTAACAAAACCCCCTCAAACGAAAAAAAATAACTCGCACTGTAGAAAACAACGTCTCACACATTAAATTTCACCGACGCCATCGAAATTTCCATCTGCAAGAGACCTGTGAAGGTACGGCTTGTAAACCGTTTTAATTGCAAAGTGCCGTGACAAGATACAAACGTGTGACAAAGCGCGACTCGGGTCAACGATAGCTAACGGTTCGCGGATGTCAACCGAGCAAACCAGTCCGGACCCGTCCTGCGGACATAAACTCCACGCGATGACAAGCCAGATACTAGAATACTCAGCTTTATGACGCTCAAGACAGTAGTTTCGAAACACAAGTTGCAGCAGCGCAAATCACGGAGATAGACCGCAAGACAGCGTTGCAGCTACTTGATTTACTTATCAACACCGCTCGAAATGCAGCCCGCCTGTCGATAGACTCTTGCTTTCTTCAGACACATTCACTTTCGTCAAAACGAATCGAACCGCCCAGCAGCCTTCCTCGTGATAAGCATCGTTACTTAGACCGTCGGCACATGTGGCTGTTTATGTCGGGCGCTGTCACAGCGACGCTCGCGATTCCATCGTGACATTCGGTGATAGGTGAAAATCTACGACCGCCGGATAAAAGGAAACTGAGACGGGGAAAGCGCCGATTAAAATCTACGATCTCGGACCATTGGATCGAGGCTGCAGCGCGATTAATAAACGAGAACATATTTTTATGCAACTCTTTGATTCGCCGATGCTTTCGCCCCGTTCATTAAGATTCCATTTTTCGACGGAGGTGTCATGTGTAGCGCTGACATTTCTCACCATTATCAGATACCGAGAAGTTTTGCTGAGTGCACAATTACCCGCACTTTCTCACATGCATGTAGATGTAGATTGCTCTCCATGGAGCGAAGTCAGGGGGTCACGCTCATGCCCTGTCGATTACCAGCATCTTTGTGCCTAAGAGCCGGTTATTGTTTACGGCAACCGTACGTTTACAGGTTACTAACATTTAACGAGCGTTTACTTTTAAATGCTGCCTGAGAAATCGGCATTGACCGAAAAACTGTGTACTCGAAAACGGCGCGTAGTATTTTGACATTTCCTCTCGCTCGATGGCTATTTCTTTCTGGCAGCTTGTTTGATGTGAAAGTTCCATTTCAGTGGGACTGTATCTTTTATTACGGACACAATGATCGTGGTTGATCGAAGAAAGTTTCTCTAGTTAACTCACATTGAGTAACAACCTGGTCATATCAACTATGTAATTCCGTTCAACATCAATAGAGGTGCTTAATTGAACAACGTCAAGCCCACCTTATCGGGACTCTTTCAATCACCGATCACAGTTAATACGCCTAAACTAGACAAAGGCATCAACTAATTTGCTTGTCAGTACAAAATAATCGCCAGTGATCGGGCAGTATTACGTTATTGTCGTTTCAAATTGGACTGTCTGCTCAAGCCACGAGAGTTGCAATTAACAGCGGTACTCATAGTACGGTTCCATCATCAGGGAATGTCAGTGGAAATGAGACTCTGTCGCTGTTGACGTAAGAATGGTTTCATGGGTTGTTCTAAGCTTCCTTCCTCTGTTGTCTGAAGAGTCGAATGAGAGCCAATTTGAGCGTGTGCTGTGGCGGTCGCCGGAGGTGCAACTCATTAAGGCAAACACTTTCACACACGTCATGACGTGCGATACTAGTTCGTTTTATCACTGAGAGATCTAATCGATACAAATCGACTGATTGGGGAACGGGTTCACACGCTCCGTGACCGTCCACGCGATATTTCTTGTTCGTTATTTGACAAAAGACGTTGCGAAATAAGTCTTGTGTTGCATGTTTGTCTCGTTATTTACATCGAATCGTTATTTAAACGATTGTTTCTTGTAATTAGAGTACAAATAAAGCTTCAAAGCTTTTACTGTCTGCTGCATCTATGGGTTGGTAATTGTAAAATAATAGGCAATTAATTCTCCAAATAGAGATCAAAGCGGTGGGCAAGAGTCACGATTAAATTCCATCCGCCGCACAATACATTGATGGACCTTCTACTGGTGCTTGCTACAGATCTTTATCTGTCTGTTTGTATCTTGAATCACGAACGGCATCATTTTGATTGATGAGTTTGGAGCACAAAAGGAGCCACGATGTAAAGTCTTCATTCGGAGCTACTGACTGACTATTGATAAATCAAGTTACTACGACTCTTTGAATCTTATGCATTAGCAGAGCAGACTGCGGTAATCGCGTTCTTTATTTCACCTTCATGTTATTTAACTATAACTAACGTTGGTATCGGTAACAAATAGTTGGAAGCCTCGTTAGTCTAGCGATGTTAGCCCTGCTAAAAATAATTTCTAGCTGGGTTTTTATGTTTGTGATGTATTTGACGATGGTCAGACGACATTGTGAGGGTTGCGGGTCAGACATGGATCAGATTAGCACAGGACCGTGAGGAATGGCGCAGTAAATAGGAGGCCTGTGTTCCCATCCCATCTTCGTCGCCACTGTTATTTCGGCAGTTTATAAAACGCACACAACTGTCTTTCGTCGAGCTATCTATTGCACTGCTCTCTCTAACGTATAATCCATACAAATCCCGTGCCGACACGACTACCCTCTAACTTATTACTAACAGCCTGTACCCAGCAGTGGGTCGATGAGGGCTGATTATAGATGTATTTGTATGGTTGAAATATTGCAAGAAATCCTAGTTTGAGATTGATAAAACATGGTGTTTTAATGTCAAGTTACTCCCTTTATGATCCCTTTACATAGCTTGGGAAAGTGTTGAGATTTCAATGAATGTAGGTTAGCTACTATATGCCTATGTAAGTAAATGGTTTGTCGGCTTGGCAGAGAACTGGGACAAATTACACGTAAAAGAGGCGTAAAAACCACGCACCTTGAAGGTCGACAGCCGACATTGCCGACAAGTTTACGTAATCATTGAGAATAAAGTCACCAAGTCACAACACACACAAGGTAAAAGAAAACTCAAGTACCTACTCGTTAAGAAAGCCTTTCACCAACCAAACAGCCTCATAAGGGAACGTAAACACGACACTTTTTGTTGTTGTTACTGTCCAGTATGGAAAACAACACGGAACACGGGCCAACTGTCAAACTTGCAAGAAAACTGAAAGTGAAAGGTGTGGACCACTTTATTGTCGGCCCGACAAAAATGTACAAACCTATACATCCTACTGAAAATCTTCGTAATTACAGTTGAATTGTGATTGTAAACACAAACTAGAAATATATTGACGACCTCTGTGGCGAAGCGGTAGCTCGTCTGCCTACCATACAAGAGGTCCCGGGTTTGAATCCCGGCTGGGGACAAAACAAAGCCCAGGTCTTGGATGTTTATATGTTTGTGATGTCGTTGTTTCTGGTTCCCCATCCACACAGGGTATCCTAGTGTGCAGCCAGAAGCAATGTATGTGCTTGGATCTAAATGTTATATTATGGTTTTGCTGTCAACGATCTGCGAAGCATAGTAGCTCAAAAGAGAGATATTAGTAGGATACTGTTTGTTTCTTTGATACTATTGGTAGTCTCCTAACCAGTCACAATCCAATGGTAGAAAGCATA
This sequence comes from Yponomeuta sedellus, assembly GCA_934045075.1. NCBI lineage: Eukaryota > Metazoa > Arthropoda > Insecta > Lepidoptera > Yponomeutidae > Yponomeuta > Yponomeuta sedellus. The sequence continues at coordinate 6,331,139 of OW203726.1, read as the reverse complement.
CAAATTTACTCGGCACCTCGCACGATTCGATCTCTTTGAGAGAGATGCCTTCTTAATTTCATACCATTGGTATGACATTGAAATGCTACTGCTTAGTAGACTACGAAGCTAGCGCAGAATAACAATAATGGAGTGCTAATATTTCTCACTCTACTGAACAACGATGCGTTTATTAGACTCTAGGGCTCTTGACTTTTGTGGCTGATCAAATATTAATTTTGCTTATGTTGTTATTAGCTCCCATAACATTTCTACGCGAGTTGAAGAGGATTACGAGTACAGTCGACAGCACATAAAGATAAAGATAAAAATGTTTAATTGCACACAAAAACAAGAAACAAATAGTGAAACATTTTTATTTTGGCACGCTGACTGTAAAACCGAAGGTCTCGGGTTCGATCCCCGGCCGGGTCAAACTAAAAAACGAACTTTTCTAGTTTGTCTCGGGTCTTGGATGTTCTCTATGTATTTATTGTGTTAAATATATCATCGAGTTAGCACCTATAACACAAGTCATTTAGTTGTACTTAGTATAGGGCTAACGAGATCTGTGTAATAATATGTCCATGAATATTTATTTATTATTTATTTATTTATTTGTAGGTACCTGATACGTAGAAACAAATATTAGAATTAAGGTGCATGCTAGGACTTATATTAGAAGAAATTCCAGGGGTCCCCACACTTGGCTAGGCCTGTGACTTGAGGAGCCTGTTGTATTTAAAAGCGAGAACCAATTAATTATTATTACATTTCAGCTTAAATTATATTGGAGGTCTCAGAAAGAAAAACATCAATTTTAACATGTTAGTTACAAAGCCACCACGTAACGTAACGTAAAGTTTGATGTGCTGTCGAGAATACGACTAACTGGAGCATTGGAGGCCAGACTAATTTGCGTAGAATTCCTACAGTTTCGCTAGGTGTGGTGAGCCGATCGTGATTTATAGCGCCAAAGCGCATTCACGGTTAAGGTCAGCGGCCATTGTCGACCGGAACAGTTGGGAAATCAAGGAACAAACGCATTTGATTGCCGCAGCTGAGATGTCCGCTTTCAAATATGGTTCCAATCTTTCTTCGAACGAAATGGAGAGTTCTTAGTTCTCTATCACCGTGTATGGATGGGTGTTAGAATTTGTCCATATAATTTGTTATTTTGTAGATACCCTTCGTTGTGCCCCTGTTATATGTAATTATAAGTATTTACAATTCCGGGTTGGTGGAGGATTGTAAGACAGTGGCGGGCCTTACTTTCAGAAGTTATCAAGCCACCCATAAGGCCTCTGACCCCCGGCCCTCGGCCCCCGTGGTGGAGAATGGCCTAACCTTGCTGCGATGCAGAAAGAGACCAATGCCCCAGCAGTGGGGACGTACAAGGGTTTATATCGAAGTACTTACAATTCTTGCAATCTATCATTACTTTTGTGCCCCCGTGTTGTTACCCGCGGTTTATCGATTTTCCCCATTGGAATAAGATATTTCATTGAATGGAATAAGATGATTATCTATCGTGTAGGACGCCCTCCAACCACGTGGGATGACGATCTGCGAAAAACTGCCGACAGATGCTGGATGCGGCAAGCTGAAGACAGGGCGCTATGGCGCTCATTAGGGGAGGGCTATGTCCAGCAGTGGACTATATAATATAGCCTGAAGAAGAAGAAGATTATCCATCTAAGTTAGACGCAAGTTCCCTTTTATGCACAGCAGACCCTCAAGACTCCACAGTGCAGGAAGACATCGTACCGCGAATAAAATCGTATCAGTAAATAAATATTTGCACAAGCGTTTTGCGTGCGGCGTTAACAGCTCACGATGTGATTTATCGAGGATGATTCCGTGATGGCAAGTGATTTCTTACTATCAATTGCATTTCCTATTATGTAACGTGGGCACGTTTACAAACGGTTTGGTGCCGCGAATGAGAGCGTAATGATAGATGGATAGAATATTCTTTATTGTACACGGAAATTACAGTAACAGAAATTATATAAAAATACAGCACAAGAAGCGTTCGTAGCCTAGTGGAACCGAGTGATTGGAATAATCACTAAGGTTAAGCAACAACTGGCGGGGTCAGATGCTGGATTTGGGACCATCCCGTGACTACCGTTAGTGGCATTTTTTTCCGAGCGCTTCCTTGCTTCATAAGGCTCGTTACGCCGTTGGTGCCGGCTGTCATGTAATGGCAGTTGTTAAGCCATGTCAGAGGCCCTATGGGTGGCTTGATGACTTCTCGTAGAAAGGCCACTGTATTACAATCCTCCACCAACCCGGACTTGTCCCTCGTGGTGGAGTATGGCTGAACCTTCGTGCGATGCAGGAAAAGACCCGTGCCCAGCAGTGGGGACGTACAAAGGATCGATACGATAGTACAATTGGAGGATGGTCTATGACAGCTTCTTCTTCTTTCGTGTCGAAAGCGTCAACTTCCTCTCAGGCAAAAACATAACATGAGATAACCTCACGGGTTCATAAATCTCAGAGGGGTAGGTAAGACCATTCTTCATCAACGTTCATTAAAATTTATTAGTCGTTGCATGCTCGTACGCCGATTCCGGGTACTTGATGTCTTGCCCTTTGCTAACACGTCCCTTATTAGACCCTTTTCAGACATCTCGCTTTTAATACCGCGACACTGCGATTGCCTTGGGTGTGTGATATTGACAACTAAATACACATTACAATTTTAGTGCGAAGCTTACAGTGACTGAGTCTGTAACCGTGTAACCATTTTAGACCATATTTGTTATTTCTTTGAATTCTGATCTATCAGTTTTAAACTGAATTTTTTTATATAATACAGAGAATATTGTAAAGAGGTTCGGAATTTCACTGATGCCGGTAAGTCACCCATTAGCTCAGTTGGAAGAGCGCTGGCACGGTTAGCCAGAGGTCGCGGGTTCGAGTCGCGGCATGAGTGGTCAATTTTTAGCCTCTTAATAGGTTTTTGAAATTTTTTAATTCCGTTACCCACTCGAGATTCCTTTTGGTTTGTGACAACTCTACCCGTGGAAAAATACAGTTGTCTTTGCCCACAGTCTACAGTTTTTAAATAAACACAGTTTGTTAGATGTCTTGTAGATTTTATTTTTACCTCAAGAACCCTCTTAATAGTACAGGTGAAAAAAAGAGAAAAAAAGAGAGAGTAACCGTGCTTTCTTCATACATTCTTAATATCTGTCCACCGCAGATTGGCGATTTCAAGCGCTAAGGTATGTGGCCGGGACATCCCGGGCCCTCCTTTAGATTTTCTTCACGATGTCTCTTGCAGTCGAGAGCTCATCTTGTACACCCGTGCATTCAATTCAGTTATATTGAGGTTGATTGATTAGCATACCTATTCAGTAACTGTCCACGGTATTGGGTTAACCACTTTGACGTTTCTGGAGTGTCAAAATATGTGTATATTTGACAGTTTAGAGTAGGTTGAATCTGATAAGGGCATAGAGTGGAAAAGTTACGTAGAGGTGCGCTTCGGATGGCGACTCTGCAGAGTGACTTCGAATTCGACTGTCAGTTTTTCAACCACGATTTATAAACACATGGCGGTGGTTTGAAACAAATGAGGCATTTGTTTTTTAATTTACCCAAAATTACTACACACAAGCATTGAATATACTATTTTTATTTTTAATGCACTAACCCGTGCTAAGGACAAATTTAAAAACCTATTTAGAGGCTAAAAATTTCACCCATGCCGGGATTCGAACCCGCAACCTCTGAAGTAGGTAGTCGGGGCTGTAAGTGATGCAATTTGCTTAAGCCAGATGTCGCTGCCTGTACGTAATACAGAGAATAGTGTAAAGAGGTTCGAAATTTCACTGATGCCGGTGAGTCGCCCATTGGCTCAATTGGTAGAGCGCTGGCACGGATAGCCAGAGGTTGCGGGTTCGAATCCCGGCATGGGTGAAATTTTTAGCCTCTAAATAGGTTTTTAAACAAGCATTGAAAGCAATGTTATTTTATTGTTCTTTTAGTTGTTTACGCATATCGAAGGATCTAACACATTTGACACTTACCACAATTAATTTATACATATATTTAGGTTTGTTTTGTTAGTATTTAGATTTAGTTTATAATTAGTAATACATATTTATATATGAAGTAAATAAATATTGTAAATAAAAAAAAACTCATTTGACTTATTAGAAAATTTTTCAATATCTAGTTTCTAAGACGTTGTATTAGGATCCACAATTTAGACCAGAAGTTCGGCAATTACGAATATTTATAAATATGTTACACCACTGCCGATAAAACTTAATATTATATTTATTAATGAAAAGAACATTCTTTCATAATTTGTGCATCGGATTCGAAGTCACGCTGCAGATTTCATAAAGCAGTTGTATACTTCGCAACAAAGGAAATAGTCTCCGACGCCTCTATGATATTTGTTAACACGGACAATATAAACCGGTAGAGTGACTATCCTGAGTTACAACGCACAAGAAATGGGTAATACCATAATCGAAACCACGTCTTTCATGTCAGCGGCGTTACAGGAACAATGTTGCCAACAAATCACGTTACTTTCTTCGCGATTTGCATTCCGCCCCGACACTCTCGCTTTTATTCCCAGCTGGGTAAGATTCAATTTAGCTTTTGATTAAAGCGTAGACAGGCAGGTACCTAGGTAGCAATTATGCGTTATATTTTACGGTGATTTAGCTGCGGACGGCCGCCCGGCGTCCTTTGGGACTGGTTTTGATGCTGAAAGAATTTGGTCTCGGAAACATGAGGTTTTCCTCTGAAAATGTCACCTTAACAAAGTAGTGACTTGACGTAATAATTACAGAAAAAGGGTGAATCTAAGGGAAAGGCCATAAAGGGGAAAGAAGTTAGTTATAAGTTCCTTCAAGTGGTAATGCAGAATGAAAACGAGCAAAATTATCGTTTCACGAGGAATCTGGCTGTCGGAAAGAAATTTCCCCAGATATAATGTGGCTTGCGTACTCGTTTATGTTAGACTTATTTCCTGTGTAAATTTTTTCTTTATTTTTATACCTACCATAAAGCGTAAAGTAAGGTCTCCTATGTAAAGTACCATTCCTGAAACCCGTCAATTTGATTTGGTCGTTTACATCAACTTCTGTTCTACGCCTTAGATATTGTATACAATCACTTGAGCTGGCCCCAAACTAGGATACCCTGTACTATGGTAACCAGGCAAGGACGTCACAAACATGAAAATGCACCCAGACTGAGGGCACTTGTACAAATGCACTTAAGGCGGCCCCCAGTGAGAATCAAACCCACGACGCAAGCGCCTTAATGGCTTGACCAACGAGGCAGTCAAATTGATGTTCATTGTTTACATAATTTTTCGGATCTCTTCGGGTGGCAGGAAATGGCTGAAGACAGAGCGCTATGGCGCTCATTAGGGGAGAGCTATGTCCAGCAGTGGACTTCATAGTATAGCCTGAAGAAGAAGAAGAAGAAGAAGGAGGGGTAGGAAGCTACTTAAAAACAGTTTTATTCACACATTTTTCGAACACCATATTGAGAAAAACTAAAATAAATTTTGGGTTAACTTTGTAATTGACGTGTTTCAGAATATTAAGTATTAAAGTTATTTAACCCTATGTAGAGTATATAAAAATAAAGTCATGAAAACACCTGCTTCTCATATACCGTGAGCTTACTTATGATACTGGTTGCAACACACAATAATTATAGAGTTCGTGTCCACAGTCAGAGGGCAGAATTAAATTGGTTTGTCTCCACCTGAAGTTGTCACCCTAAATTAACTTACGCAGGTTTATTGTAACCACTATCATTCCGTTTAAATATAATGTTGTAAACAATATCATTAAGATTTATTGGTCGACTATCTCTAGGGGAAAGGTCCAGTGTAAATCCGCTATGACCTTTACAATGCACTGTTGTTTTAATAGTTTGTGGGGCTCTGTCCACATATAAAAAAATGGCCAAGTGCGTGCCGGGCCACGCGTAATGTCGGGTTCCGTAGAAAGAGGAATTTTTTACCTGCCTTACGGAACTACCCACTTCAACAAAGTAATTTTCAATGGATTTTGTACGAAGTTTTCCCATTTCTAAGTTGGTCGCCTATTACTCGTTAAATAGTAAGGGCTACTTAACACTGATACTGATATATAATTATGTTTTTCTTGTAAGCTCATTATACGTGCTGCTGCCCGAAATTTTTCACGTTTCTCTAATCAGCCGTTTAGGGAGAGAGAGCTTGGTATTTCACAAACCGAGCGCTAGATTGAAAAGTTGTCTTCCTACCTCTAAAATATTTTTAAATTGTAGGCAATAAAAAAAATATTGCGTTCCTAATGTAGTTGCACCCATGACTTTACATACTCGTAGGTAGTGAGATTTTATCCAACCGTTTTGTCAGCGTAGTAAATATGTACATCTGTGCCAAATTTCTCTGTGCTGCCACGCACAGACAAACAAACAGAGGACGGACATGGCGAAACTTTGGGTTTTTAAGTGTCCCTTGTTACGGAACCCTAAAAATCAAAGAACGGTTGACGGACATAACATAACCATACAAACAAATGACGGAAACACAACATCCTACAATTATGTAGCACGTCTATCAAATTGTCTTCCTTTCATTTCCTATTGATGGGTAAAATATGTTATAAGCTAAACTATTTTAACCACTCTATTCACTATGTCAAATAAAAGATGAATTCAAATTGGTTATTTCAGGTGTTTTATTTATTTTGTTTTATTAAGGACATCAACACATCAAAGGGCTAATAACAGACATCTACAAATAGTCAGTTCGTAATTACTACAAATTACAAGTAAATAATGTGTTGGTAACTTGTAAAATTAAATATCGCTACAGGCTTCGTAGAAATGAAACATAAAATAAACTCAAGCATGCTCTGCCTACCCGAGAGGGATGGGTAAGTTACAGACTTGTAGTCTTAATTATCAATAACTGGTGCTTTACAAATAAATATCAGGCTTTGAGGAGTCTGTTTAAATAGTCTGTGGAAACATTTAGCTTCAGATTAATTAATATCTGAGGAGTTTTAAAAACCTATTTAGAGGCTAAAAAGTCCACCCACGGGTCCTTAGCACGGGTTAGTGCATTAAAAATAAAAATAGTATAATCTGAGGAGTGTTTTGGAGGAATTGTGTTACTCGTTTGAGTTCTCTTTAAAAAAAGTACAATCCGCAAAAACTCTTTTCAGACGGAGTTAAAGTTGGCTTATGACCAGAGTTTATGTTATAAACCGACTTTATGTCGAGTTCTCACTGCTTTGGTACGCTCGCGCGCCATCCGAGTAAAGTAGTGCTTCTGATTATACGGTTTTTCGTCACAACACTAAAATGGCCAATCAGATTAGTTTACTCGGCTGGCCCACTCAGTCCGAGTGCACTAAGACCGTGAAAACTCGGCATAAAGTCGGTTTATAACATAAACTCCGGTCACAAGCCGGCGACCTATACCGCGTCTTTATTGTTTTAGAAGAAGAAGAAGAAGAAGAAACGTTTATTATAGAAACAGTGCACATACCACAATAACAAAACAAACTTAAAACATAACTTTGACAAAAAATAAAAAACAACAAATTTCAGTGGAATAAAGTTTTTGTTATTTTAATTTTCATTGTATATTAGCTAGCGCGGAACCGTATTACGCTATAAATCTCTATCTGGCTCGGCGACAAATTAAGTTCCAATCTTACATCTCAATCTTTTTCCTGCAGCCCACTCGCGAAACACCTAGCGCACTATTTCATTAAACTTAAACATAGTTATAAACCAGGCTAAGCGTGGGCGTTAAGCGCTCATTTAGGCCCTATGAGACAGGAATAGAACGGGCTACTGGGGTGTACGAAAGTCAACTTATTATATTCAAAGGATACGTGTCATTATCACATAAGTTAAGAGCTTATGCATGAGTATTTATTACACAAAGCTAACACTATTCGGTAACAGTATATCGGTTACGTGCAAGACAATGGCGCCTTCTGGACCGCAACTTAAAGGGAAAAGTGTAACAAGTTAGTCTTATAAATCAAAATCGATCAGAAAACAGTGAAGAAAGTCAGCAAATTTAGCACGAAATAATCATAACAAATTTACTCATTGTTGAAATGGTGCATATTTCTGCCAAAGCATGATTGCGGTCGTCTAACCTATAACAGGTTAGATGGAGATCCGATTTTGGATCCGAGTCTGCACTGTTCTAATACAAAGACAAACAAAAATTTAATGTTTTTTTATTGTACAATTGCTCTCTAACGAGATGATATATTCCTTGACTTAAGTACAGTTCAGGTTCAGGACCTTCTCAAAAACAATAAGAGATTTCTAAGTAAAACTGTCTGTGGGTTTTTGTAGGTGGAATAAGCATACCTACTATCTCGCTCGTACAATTTAACATTTTTATTATTGTAATAGTTAATAAGCATTCTTCAACAAGCAACATCTCTACAATATAGCATAAAAAACAATAAATTCCAAAAATACCACAACAAGATGAATTGTACCTTAATGACAATCTAATTGACGTGTTCTAGGAACTGCATAGATTTGAGGCAAACTTGTTAGTGAAGTGTCACCTTACTAAGGAGAGTAACGTGTCTTTTTCTCTTGGGGACAACGTAACGGGCTTCGCAAGGTTGCCGCGACGGCTATAAATATAGCACCTAGGGCTAGCTCTGCACCTGTCCTGCCTCCAGACTATGCAATGCATATCAAGCGAGGACTTCCCGTCCTTGGAAACGGATGAAAAGTTACTTCTTTATGTAGCTTATAAACATACATAGTTTATGTAGTTTATAAACATAGTTTATGCCACCCCTGGCCATAAAGTTTCTGGCCAGGTGTGGCATAAACCTGGCCAATAAGCTTTCTGGCCAAGTGTAGACATAAAAAGATGTACACAACACGGGAGGTAATAAAGAAAGCTCTCGATCGCATATTTACGTCCCTCGCTTGCAGCTCGGGCCGCAAATTTCTGCGATCTCGGCCTTTCTTTGTATTACCACCCTAGTTGTGTAATGTACTATTATCGTGATCTGTCAGGATCTTGGCAAGTGGCAGTCCGTGGTCTCTGCCTACCCCTCTGGGATACAGGCGTGAGGTTATGTATGTATGTATGTATGTATGTATGTATGTATGTATGTATGTATGTATGTATGTATGTATGTATGTATGTATGTATGTATGTATGTATGTATGTATGTATGTATGTATTTATGTATGTATGTATGTATGTATGTATGTATATAGTTTATAATAATCGTCCCACTGCAGACCACTTCTCTCAGCGAGAGAGTATGAGCTTAATTACCTTGCGTTCCACCGAGGATTTCAAGCGATGTAGTATTTAAATATCTCAGAAACTCAGGTTTCCTCACGATATTTTTATTCACGGTTAGCGAGAAAAAATATGAAAGGATATCGCAAGATAGTGATTTCAATTTCGATCGCATGTGAAAGTGTTGGGGTTCAAAAGAGTATCTGTCCGCTCCGTTGTTCGTGTGTTTTCGTTTTACACGTTTTTTTCTGCTTTTTTTCTAGAAGTCTTTACAGCCGCTTTTGTCAATCAACGATACAACAATAGACGAAGTATGAAACAAGTCCACGATGAAAACGGTTTCATTCTGTGCAATATTCTTGTCGGAAATAAAAATAAAGTAGTTCGACAGACTTATAAAATTGAAGTCACAATTTCTTAGGGTTGGTAGTATTTTAACCCAACTACAAAAACGAAGGTTTCTCAGGTCGTCTGTATATTTTTTATGTACGTTCGGTGATAATTCTTTACCACGTGGGGTGTCCAATTTTATTAATACTTCTTTTTTACAGGGGGTATTCCTCCATGTTGGTCATATTAGTTAATACAATTTGTTACATACAACAGCCTCATAGTTAGGCAATTGTATGTAACAAACACTGAGCTATGTTAACACTTCAGACACTAGGGTTTCCTCACGATGTTTTCCTTCACAGTTAGAGAGTGGTATTGCTACCATAACCTCACAAATGCACATAACTTATAAAACAAAGTCATTGGTACATGCCAGGTTTCGAACCCGCGACCTCCCGATTAAGAACGGCTTCAAAAGTTCTAGCTTAGTTCTATATTTTTGAAATTCCCTAAAATCTGTTTGTGGGATCCATTGCAAAAACATTGAAATCTTTTTATTGCTCATTTTTCGTCTATAAAGTGTTTATAAGTGCTCATATTTTTATGTTTTTTCATCTATTACAGAGTCCGTCAATTAATTACTTGCCATAGTTTAAGACGCCACCATTGCCAAAGCAACTCCACAGCTTATCTTAAGGCCCGATCTAGACGTATGAATAATCGAGTGAAATACCGGTCTGGGTATTTCTGCTTTGCGTTTTCTCGGGCTACAACTTACTAAACACTATTAGGTGACTTGGTGACTTATTATAGGTATATATAACTGTATTTTACAAAGACGTATCAAGTTATAACTTATGACCTTTCAAGTAACTGGTTTGCTGTATAGTTTTGCGGATAGTAACTCTAAATGAGTCCTCTTTAAAATTTTTAATAAGGGACCGGGCCCGAGTACTTCATAACAGGAGCTTAACTCAATACCACTGCGAAGTCAAAGACTGCGGTTAAATTAACATCGGTGAAATTAACAAAATAACCTTAAGGACATTTTCTCTTGTTTAAACTTATAAAACGCGATTAGACATTTACAGTTGTTTACGAAACGTCGATTCCACAAAAACCCTATTGCAACGAAGTTAAAGTCGGTTCTAATAATAAGAATTCCTCGCAGTTATAAGACTGTACGTAAAGCTTTATTTTATTATGAAAATAATGTATTTTAAAGTGTTGGAACTAAATATTCCGTAAGAACTACTTTGTTAACTTAATTCTGGAATGATATCCCACTTCATTCATTGTTTTAAAAGTAATTCCTAGGTGCGTAAACTATTTTGTAGTCCACTATCGTTTCCTACTTCCCCACTTCCCTGCTTCATTTGTATAGAATACAGATAGTTGACCATGGCCTGGATAAACAAATACATACGTCGGCAAACATCTTAAACATTGCAGAGTTGTCTTTTCTTGGCATTTTGAGCGGGCGAGGATCGTAGTAACGCTAGGATTGGTGATAAGTCGTTCCGTCTCCTTGCTCCCAGCGCTACACTTTCTTTCCCTGTTGTTCAAGATGTCTGCCGTATTTGCACACTATCTGCATCCCGATTACAGGATACTTTCCATTTTTATCGAATCGAATAAAGATGCCAGCACGGTTAGTTCATAAAACTATCGAATCAAATCAAATCAAAAAGGTTTTATTCAAAGTATCAGTTATTTGAAGTAAGAGTTAAACTAGGTGGCCATTTGAAAATCTAGTCATTTTGGAGAAAAATTGACACAAAACTACAAACTTAGCCTTTTTAAAGTCCTTAATTAACAGAGTTTACATAATTAATATAAACGTAGAACTCATGCATTGCACTGGCTTTAATTCCCGACGTCTTTGTCATCTAAATAATCCTATATGTTATAGCAGCCTTTTTGCCACAAAGTGTACTTTACAGCTTTTTTTATCCGCGTTTTAGGTAAGCCCAATAAATAAAGAGTAAACCTAGATAAATCAATCAGTGAGATTAAGAAAATTCGAAAGGCAGGTAACATTTATTTGGTAATACGTTAATTTGTTTTTTACTTACGTATCGCAATCTTTATAACCTAATTATGCACTAAAACCCTTTAGTAACTCAATTTACTTCCTTTCAATACCTGTAATAACCTCCCATCGAAAAAAATTCACCGTAAACGGTCAGAAAGGAGCTAATTATATCATAATCACATCAGTTCCGTGCAGTTAATATCGAGTAAACCCTATATTTTGGTTTCTTTTCTGGTAAAAAGTAAAAGTGTAGAGTGTTCATTACGAGTATATTTCATTTCATTGGACTCGTCTCTAGATGTAAACAAACAATTCTTGATAAATTAATGCTAGTTTAATGTATTAGGCTAGGCGCATGCTGAAATGCAGGCGACGCAGTGCAGCACAGCACAATTCAGTACGGGGCAGGGCAGTTCAGGCAGACATAAAACATAAAACTCCGCATGCTGCGACGCAACTATTCGCTCCATTCCTTGGCAATTCTCACCCATAATAACTCTTTTAAAGTCTTTTTTCAATAGTCTGGATGTTTTGTGTCCTATAAACAAGATTCATAGCGAACTAATTCAATTAAATGTTCTGTCGTTGCAAAAAAAATGTTAGTAAACACACCTCGACGTGAAGAGCGGTGGTAGCGGAGCGGTGTAGAACGCCGGCTTCTCAATCGGGAGGTCGTGGGTTTGAACCCCGACATGTACCAATGACTTTGTTTTCTAAGTTATTAAATTTTGTGAAATTATAGTAGCAATACTACTCGCTGACGGTGAAGGAAAACATCGTAAGGAAACCCTAGTGTCTGAGGTGTTAGCGTACCTCAGCGCTTGCTACGGACAATAGCCCAACTATGAGGCTAAGTGCAGAAATCTCAGGTCTAACTAATTAACTAACACCTCGACGTGTACGCGTCGAGCAGAAATCTATGCCAGCACATGTCTGCGTCGCACGTGCCTGCGCTGCAGCGTACGTAGCTCAATGACGTTCCATGCTTTACAAAATCTGTGCTGCCCTGCGCTGCGCTGTGCTGCGTCGCCTGCTTCTCAGCATGCGCCTAGCCTTATTATTTCTTCTTGGTCGGTACGATGTTGGCAGAGCGGTCGTGGTCCTCATGAAGAGGCTGTACCTCTACCTGTCCACCTGGCGTACAGCCAGCGCTCTAGCGCTGCCTGTACGTAATACAGAGAATAGTGTAAAGAGGTTTGAAATTTCACTGGTGCCGGTGAGTCGCCCATTGGCTCAATTGGTAGAGCGCTGGCACGGATAGCCAGAGGTTGCGGGTTCAAATCCCGGCATGGGTGAAATTTTTAGCCTCTAAATAGGTTTTTAAATTGGTCCTTAGCACGGGTTAGTGCATTAAAAATAAAAATAGTATAATCATGTGGGTACAGTGATATCGTTCCGATGTAAAACCTAACTGCAAAAGTAGGTAGTCGGGGCTGTAAGTGATGCAATTTGCTTAAGCCAGATGTCGCTGCCTGTACGTAATACAGAGAATAGTGTAAAGAGGTTCGAAATTTCACTGGTGCCGGTGAGTCGCCCACTGGCTCAATTGGTAGAGCGCTTGCACGGATAGCCAGAGGTTGCGGGTTCGAATCCCGGCATGGGTGAAATTTTTAGCCTCTAAATAGGTTTTTAAATTTGTCCTTAGCACGGGTTAGTGTATTAAAAATAAAAATAGTTAGAACATTTTAGGGGCTTAATCGCGACGAATCGTCGAGGTAAAATAGTAATAAATTACTCCGCGATTAAGCCCCGAAAATATTCTAACTATGGACACTCTAGTATTACGAGTACTTCTAGCGTACAATAAGTCGCAGTTTCTGAGTAATTTTGTATAAAATGCAGTAATTTGATTTCTTGGTGTTCTCAGCATGTCGATTGCAAGCCATCGAGGTGAAAGGATTTGCCAATCATGGTTAGGGACTCGCTTCCCTAGGGTGCTACAGACATAAGGGCTCAGTGAGTACGTCATTTGGGGAGGCTTAACGAATCTTCGTAATAATGTATATCAATTTGTTTGCTCGTCCTTCCTAGGTCTGTCTGATTTGGGTTCTAGTGCAGCGTATTTTAAATTTACAGTCAACTACATGAAACTTGCTTTACTCTTAACCATCGTCTAAAGCGTTTACTATGGCATCATCTAAATTTAGTAACAGCTAATATTTTTTGGCGATGACAGAGATTGACTAATAAAACTTGTATAGCTTTAACTTACCTACATATAATATTGCATTCAATATTGTTTCAGTACAGTTGTTTGGCTTAGGGTGTATATCTTCACCCAAAGAATAATGAAGGAACTATTTTATTAGGTAAGTATAACATTACACTATTTTTATTTTTAATGCACTAACCCGTGCTAAGGAACAAATTTAAAAACCTATTTAGAGGCTAAAAATTTCACCCATGCCGGGATTCGAACCCGCAACCTCTGGCTATCCGTACCAGCGCTCTACCAATTGAGCCAATGGGCGACTCACGGCATCAGTGAAATTTCGAACCTCTTTACAATTTCACTGATGCCGTGAGTCGCCCATTGGCTCAATTGGTAGAGCGCTAGTACGGATAGCCAGAGGTTGCGGGTTCGAATCCCGGCATGGGTGAAATTTCGAACCTCTTTACAATTTCACTGATGCCGTGAGTCGCCCATTGGCTCAATTGGTAGAGCGCTAGTACGGATAGCCAGAGGTTGCGGGTTCGAATCCCGGCATGGGTGAAATTTTTAGCCTCTAAATAGGTTTTTTAAAGTATAACATTTTTTTACGATAATAACACGCGCGTCAGGGCCGGGTGAAAACTAAACTTATATGATGACTTTATGACCGCCCTTGGGAGCCGAAGTAGAAAAACCATTAAAGGCATCATTTCTACCGAAGATTTTTTTACACAATTATGTAGATAGCCCGATATGGTCAGACGATATTTCAGATATTGTATAGAATCAGGCGTTACTTTGCGGAAATCCATAATAGCATTAAAAAGTGAAAATTACTTTGCGCCAAAACTCCCAGAAGCACCATGCGGTTACTTAATGCACCATCCTCCCTCCCCCTTTTTCAAGCAGAAACAAAACACGAACACACCTCCACCGACACCAATGCTTTGACTGTACTTTATTCTATAGGAATTTCGTGGGCTTTAATTCGCCTCAGACCTCCCACAGACTGAGCCAAGTTCAAGTATAAAGGAGCCATAAAAGTGAAAGATTGTGCCGATAAATATGTAATGTTTGCCCACGGATGGAAAGCTCATTATAATTAATTATTGATTTCTTGTTCCGACGTCCGCTTCGGTCAGCTTGTAGCAACGAAAATGTGACTACATTAACTCATATCCATAAAGAATTATGATAAATGCTGTCCCGGCATGGGTGGAGTTTTTAGCCTCTAAATAGGTTTTTAAATTGTCCTTAGCACGGCTTAGACACGAAGCGCTCGTGGCCTAGGCGAACCGAGTGATTGGAATCAATCACTTGGTTAAGCAGCAACAGGCGCGGTCAGGTACGGGATGGGTGAGCGTCCCGTGACTACCGCTAGTGGCATTTTTCCGAGCGCTTCCGTGCTTCGCAAAGCACGTTAAGCCGTTGGTGCCGGCTGTCATATAATGGCAGTCGTTAAGCCATGTCAGAGGCCTTATGGGCGGCTTGATAACTTCTGACAATAAGGCTCGCCACTGTCTTACAATCCTCCACCAACCCGGACTTGGCCCCCGTGGTGGAGTGTGGCCTAACCTTCCTGCGATGCAGGAAGAGACCCGTGCCCCAGCAGTGCGGACAAGGGTTGATAACCATAACATGACACATACTCGTAGTTACAGATTTACGGCCCTCGCCAAGGCGACATGTTTTCATTGCATGCGTTTCGTGTGAATAAACCATTTATATCTTATACACAAAAATGTCGATACATTGTAGTATTTGGTAATTGTATAACATTGCAAGCAAGCAACAAGTTATTGCGTACTCTGAACGTCCTTGCAAGGTCGTGTGGTGGGCGCCTGCGTAGGAGCCATAATGCTCACGCATAATATAAATCACCCTACAACCTGCGCGTGCGCCGATCTGTGGGAAACTTGGCTCTTAGGCTAGCATTACGATACTTCGACGCACAATGTTTTTGTGAAAAAAATTCAGGCATTTAAAATGTTTGAGGATACATGCACTTGCGAAAAAAGCAAACGCCGCGATATTATTCTCAATACGAGCTAACATTTTAATACATTTTTCATTGGTTTTGGACTTTATTTCAAAGTAACAAAGTGCTATTTCAAGTGATAACTATTTTGGCCTTTCCCTATTAAGGGCTAAGCCTTAGCGCTATAGTAATTTTTATTTGTGCAATTTTTATCATAAGGTTGAACACAGCCAGTGTCAATACATGAGTTGTTTGAACACAGTGTCATTATATAATTCGGACTTCTGACCCCTAAACTAGGTAAAAACCTCAGTCTTGGGATCGTTGTTTTTCCAATTGGTATTGATTAACAACTATATTTTGAGAGATACGTAGCAGCGGGAAGGGCAGAATCAAATAAGATAACTAAATTACTTGCAGAAAAATTCATAGTCAGCGTTAGTTCGAGGCTCTGTGAAGAAAAATAAGCCGCTGTTATCTTCGTAGGCATCGAAACGGTGTTATCAACGGATCGGATTAAAAACAGTAGGGTGCTGCCGAAGGTTGTATCGGCCAATTTTGGACATCGTGATTGGCTAAATAGACAGCTACTTAATTTGATTTGCTTTTCGATTTCCTTATCTTTAGCCACTAGCAACAAAAAAAAGTTATGACTTCCACACAGTACAGTCACTTGTCTTGGTCTCAAACCGGGATAGCCTGTGCTATGGTGACCAGAAAAAGACATCTTCTTCTTCTTCAGGCTATATTATTCCACTGCTGGACATAGCCCTCCCCTAGGACCGCCATAGCGCAAGGTTATGCCATCATTGGGGGGGTAATACCCATAATCCCCACGCGGGATTATGGGTATTACCCCCCTTAGGGCATGCAAGTTGGGGATCGCAGTTTGGTGGAATTGATAACATTTCAACTTTTTAGCATACGTATTTAACTGTCTTAAAGGAAACTAGATAAGAAATAAAACGACCCATATTTATTATTTTCGGAAATTCGATGATGTTCATTCATAATTTTCTGTTTGAATTTCGTCTTATTCTAAAAGGACGTAACCGCCAAGTGACGTCACACATACGGTTTAATAATACTAACACCCTTGCCACCTTTTGAAAAACCATTGGAATTAAGGAAAATTATATTGAAAATCATTTTTATTATTAGGCAACTCTACCTCCTCATTCCACCGTATGTGTGACGTCATCACAAAATTTTTGGTTTTTATTTATTTTATCTAAAATTAAGCAATAATAAAAATTCTAAATATTTTTTTTGTAATCAAGATAGCAAAATTAAGAAACGGTATTTTTAGTTTTGCGCGTTGTGAAATATGAAATGTTGTCAATTGTACTGCAGGGGGCAAAGGGGACAAAGACATCACAAACATAGAAATATACCCAGACTGAGACCATTTGTACAAATGCACGGTGGCCCCCAGTGGGCATTGAACCCACGACCTTTAGCATGGTAATCAGACGTGATACCGCTAGACCAACGAAGTTTTAAACTTTCGCGACTTGAACGCATAGTTAGAATATTGTGATGCTGATTGAGGGTAGTCTGAAACTTCATCAGCCAAAGATGCGAACGGGGGCCAGCCATCAGTCTTCTCGTGACCACGATGACTGTATGTAACGACGTCGAAACGTCGAGGTAAAATAGCAGTAAATTACTACGCGATTAAGCCCCGAAAATATTCTAACTATAGCATAACCACCATTGGTTTTAATTTTTTGAAGATATTTGATCATGCGGTAAATCTCCGTAGTGTGCAGAGCGAAGACTTCTATAGAATCTCAATTTTTTATTCAATAATGCGTTACTTGCGCTCATAATAATATTGTGTACACAGAAAAAAAACAAAAGACTGGTGACAGAATAAAAGAATAAGTTCGAGCAAGGAGGTATTGAAAACTTTTTGGCAGACGCAAACATTTGTTTAGACCTTAATGGAACGTACCGTTGTTACAAGCTGCTTGAGTGGGGGTTTACAACTGGTAATTGTGTGCAAACAGCTGCGGCATAAATCAATGAGAGCTTCAAGAGGTTAGAGTCAATCACGTCATTGTGAATGAAGGAATAATAACACGCGCGTTATGATTCTGCTTCAAATTAACAGGAAACCGTTGAAGTAGAAGGCTCATCGACTTGCATTCGAAAATATGCGTCATGTATTGTATAGGTACTACAGTTACCACCTGTTGCATTGATGTGTATGGAACAGCTTATTTTTTGCCGCGATTTTGTATTTTTCACAGTAAAAGTTGCTTGTATTAACCAGTAGAACGTTCGACTTTCGGGTGTATATTATAAGAAATTCTGTAACACCTGTATAACTTACCATAGGTAGATCGCATTCCGTACGGAAATACGGAAAAAAGACTTCTAAGAGAATAGTAATATTTTTCAAATAGAATCGTTTTTGCAGGCCTTCCATTCGTTTTCCTTCTCTTTCAACTCTTGCGGGTTGTCTGTTAAGAAACTTTGGCACTTGCATCTACGTAATAAGATGATTTATACAGTGTCCGGTGGCACCTTCACTCACACTAGATGGGTGAAGGGACCACTAAGACGCTCCAGTGCCTGGGCAATCCTAGATGGAGACCTCTTAAAAAATACTGTTAAAAATGTCACCAGCAAAAACTCCACCCTTTGTACATTATTTTTTGTACAGTGATAACATAACATTAAACTAATCTTCATAACATTAAGATAATCGTCACGAAGTGAGTTACTGGATTTGAAGACCGGGAAGCTGTGGAAAACAATGTCCATTTGACGTCCACTGCAGGTCGTCAAATGGTTCTGATCAGCTGATGATGCACGAAGGAAGCTGCGTACAACTTGTAGAAATTACGTAATACAGAGAGTATTGTAGAGGTTCGAAATTTCACTGATGCCGATAGGTCGCCCATTAACTCAGTTGGGAGAGCGCTGGCACGGCTAGCCAGAGGTCGCGGGTTCGAGTCCGGGCATGGGTGGAATTTCAGCCTCTAAATAGGTTATTAAAACTAGTAGAAAGATAAAGTAGACTCACCAAGGCCGCAGATGAGGTAGGTCGGCGGGGGCTTGAGCACAGAGCGCGCGTATGCGCCCCTTACGGTCTCGAGCGCGCGCGCTGCGCCCCCCACCAGTAGAACACCAGGCGCCACGTAACCAACGTAACGTAGCTCGGCCGTCGCCGCCGCCAGCGCGCCCGCCCACCAACATTTCGCGTTGGCTGCTAGGAAGCTCTGCGGACAAAAGAGGTGGAGGTTAGGAAAGTGAGGACAATCTCAGACACTCTTTATGGGTCATTTCATAATCAGCCCGGTAAACCCCACTCATGGGTATAGGCCTCTTCATTTCCAAGCCAACCAGCACGGTCTCGTGCTAATCTCATCCACTGTTTGCCGGCTACTTTACACAGGTTATGGGTTATCAAAACTAAATTTGAGAAACCCTAGGTGCTTCCCTGACAAATTACAAGAAAGGGTTCTCCTCAATTAATAGCTGGTAAGTAAATAATTGAGTTCGTCACATACTTCTCGAATCGCTCGTAGCCCCGGCTGCCTGAGTGATTTTAAACGATCACGAAGGTTAAGGTGCGTGGATGGATGATCGTCTATGACTGACGGTAGTGGTAATTTTCCGAGCGGTTCCGTGCTTCGCAAGGCACATTAATCAGTTGGTGCCGGCTGCCGTCGATAGATGGCAACCGTTAGCCAAGTCAGAGACCTTAGGGCGGCTTGAAAACTTCTCACAGTAAGTCCAGCCACTTCTCTTGCAAACCTCCACCAATCCGGACTTGGCCCCCGTGGTGGAGTATGGCCTACACCTTCCTCAGGGAGACCCATGCCCCTCACTGGGGACATAATGGGTTGATGATGGTAATTTGTTGGCAAATAAATAATTGAAGATCATAATTTCCAGTACGTCACAAAGGCTAGTTTGGTCCGAAGATAAGCCGGGCTTAGCCGAAGAATCTAGACTTGTGTTCTTTTTTTGTTGCGCTTTGGACAAGTGGGGACGATGAAGGAAGATTGACGAAACAAATATATCGAGCGAATGTGGGTAGAAGGGCCGGTAAGGGACGTCTCAGGCGGACAGATTTCGACCAAATAGGGGATGTATTACCAAAGGGCAAGATTAAAAAGTATCCGAAACCGGCGTGCGTGCATGTACTAATGAATGACGATGAAGCGAAGCTGATCTGTCAGAATCGTGGCAAGTGGCACGGTCTCTGCCTACTCCTCTGAGATGCAGGCGTGAGTTTATTTTATGTTCTTTTGTACTCTAAGTTGTTTTTAAGACATTTACACGGATAAACGTATGCCATAATACATATATGGCTTTTAAATTATTAATGCAGCGGAATTAATACTATAAGTATACATCAAACTGGTCTGTTATAAATTTGAATGGCAGAACAAACTACCGAATCCAATCTCAATGGTACTTACTACGTTTCTACCTCACGATCGTACCAATAATCACATGTAATGACTTTATTCTCAATAGTAATTATGTCTACTCTCGTTTGTTGATTTTTATTGCCACTTCATTATCAGACGTTGTAGTGGCCAAATTGGGAGACAGAAAGACGGATTCAGCTGCATATTAGTGGTTTATCAATATCATGGGTTCGAATCCCTGTACATAACTGACTTTGTTTCCTAAGTTGCGTATATTTGTCAACGTATAGTAACACAATGCTTCCAAAGTTTTCTTTCACAGTTAGACAGAAATACAGGCGTAGTTATAGTTTTCTAAGGGTCCCATCAGGTACTGGGCCTACGGAACCCTAAAAATTGACGGAGTAACCCATCGGAATCGTTTTGCGATTGTAGCCCAATAGGTACAAAAAATGCTTCTTGCATTAAGCACGCCCTTGTACATTTACATGTAATTAGTGCAATAAATGTAACATCGAGCATAAAATATGAATAAGCATAAACTCTGTGTTTGTTTTGTAATTTTTTCTATTATTTGTTATTTTTTACGTCATAAAAAAGCGTCGAACCTAAGCCTTAGGCGTAGGGCAACCAAGAAGGTTGCTGCTTCTTGTTCGCTATTTTCATGTACCTAACATTTAAGAGCAACTTAAATTGTAAAACCAACTTCATTGTTTTTCCAACTGAAAATTAACCAATTTTTATTTGAATAAACGTCTGTCATCAATCAATCAGTCAAACCACAAAACATATGTTTGATGATATTTGGTTGGTACTTCATTTACTAAACAATGTCCCAGGCACTGCAGCGTGCGAGTGGTCTCTTCACACATATCTCGTCCATTCACCCATCTGAGTCAAGGTGCCACTGGACGCTGTGTAAATTATCTCAATACCGCTAGTGGCATTTTTCCCAGCGCTTCCGTGCTTCGCAAGGCACGTTAAGCCGTTGGTGCCGGCTGTCATGTAATGGCAGTCATTAAGCCATGTGAGAGGCCTTATGGGCGGCTTGATAACTTCTGACAGTAAGACCAGCCACTGTCTTACAATCCTCCACCAACCCGGACTTCGCCTCCGTGGTGGAATATGGCCTTACCTTCCTGCGATGCAGGAAGAGACCCGTGCCCCAGCAGTGGGGACATACAAGGGTTGATAACGATAGATGAAAATGCCAACGGTTTTTTCTGGTTCTAATTGCTTGGGTGGTTCGAAACGTACTTTTCGCGCCCACTCGCTATACTTCTGGAGATAGTGTTCTTGTGCCGAAATGTTCGAGTATAAAGTGCATCGGTTGCGCAACGTTGCAGAACGGGGCGAGACTCGCCAAATGTCAGTGGAGAGGCTTTTAATCTCGTGTCAAGGACCGCGGATATCACTCGAGAATTGGAGCGGTGCTCGGCGAGAAGGCGAGCTTTGCACCGACGAAACTGAACGCGGTTTATCAGCCAAAGTAAACTGGGTTAGGATTAGGGCTGTCACCTTTAAAAAATTCAGGCGCGGAGATTTCGGGAAATGTCTTTTTATATGGACTTCTACCGCACATTCCTTTAATTTTTTTTCGAATAAAAATAATGTTAATGAAACCTAGGGTTTTAAATTAAAAAGTTCTTTTACACATCTTCCTCTATCAAATTGAGGGATGAGTGTTAGAGTAACAAAAAATTAACCTGTATGTGTCTTTTGTTCGATTGTGTAGATAGTTTTTTTAAATAAAAATCTGAGTGCAGTACTCATATTGTTTTTTTAATTTTGCTTATTTAAGCAGTGTTTTAATAGGCTTATTTATTGTAAAACGCAATTATCGTAACTCCCGATATTTCGGCAATTTGACAGTTGCCGGGGTAGACTGAAGTGGCGAGTACCGCCAATTACTATCGGGATTAGATACGTTTAACATATTACTATCACCCCGTAGTATTTCTTAATGATTCGCGATACTCATACATAGTTATATATTAAACGGGTCAAATCGCGATTATTTATTAGGTAAAACGTAATTACCTTATTTCCCGACGTTTCGGCAGAGTTACAGTTGCCGTGGTCTCGGATAGACTGAACGTAATTACGTTTTACTTAATAAATAATCGCGATTTGACCCGTTCAATATATAACTATGTATCACCCCGTACTTAGTAAATCTTTGACAACTCTCTTCACACTATACTCTCTTAGAAAAGCTTAGTGATTAGACCTTACAAGCTGTAAGGGCGACGCCTCACTGCCATCTTTGCTGGCATTCCACTTTCACAATATGACGCTCCAAGTTATTAAATTCACGCCCAAGAAAATTCTCCGATCTACATAATTCTGTACTATATCATTTTGCTAGATACTGTGAAGGCAATTCACGTGGGAACGTGATTTCTCTGGATGAATGCTATCGACTTTGTTTACCCTGAAATTAGATTCAAGTAAAAGAAAATGGTTTAATTATAATCGAACTCTCAGCGATGGTGTGAAACAAGCTCATAGAGAAGGAATACTACATTTTTGCTCATCTAATAGCTTTACCTTACGGTAAAAATATAATATCATTCTAACATTGTTTTACAGTGTCAAGTTGTTAGTCGAGGAGGAGCTTAAATAATTTGTGGTAACGTCTTTCAATTGTTAAATCTCTAACTAATGGTTTTACGCCATTTTTTTAATTTAATATAAATCTTTTGTGTATGATCATTAGCATCACTACGAAACAGAAAAACCGTAAAAACATACTTAAAAAATAAAAACGACAAACTTTATTAAACAGGGTCCAGGGATATTTAGTTTTTAAGGTAACACTATATATTTTACTTTACTCGTATATACTCTCTGGAAATTGTCCTACAGTTATTTTTGGACGTCTTGTAAAACATTGGCTTGTACACCAACGTAATGAGATGATTTATACAGCGTCTAGTGGCACCTGCACACACACTACCTTGTGAAGGCGAAGGGACCAGTTGGACGCTGTAGCACCTGCGACATTGTTTTTTTTATAGATGGAGTCGGCTTGCCCAGCGCCTATTCCATCCTGAATACATAGGCGGTCTAGCTATTCAAGCCACGGGTTTCCTCACAATGTGCTTCCTTCATAATATGGTATTAGTTAAAAACCTATTTAGAGGCTAAAAATTTCACCCATGCCGGGATTCGAACCCGCAACCTCTGGCTATCCGTACCAGCGCTCTACCAATTGAGCCAATGGGCGACTCACGGCATCAGTGAAATTTCGAACCTCTTTACAATATTCTCTGTATTACGTACAGCAGCGACATCTGACTTAAGCAAATTGCATTACTTACAGCCCCGACTACCTACTTTGCAGTTAGGTTTTAACATCGGAACGATATCACTGTACCCACATGATTACACTATTTTTATTTTTAATGCACTAACCCGTGCTAAGGAACAAATTTAAAAACCTATTTAGATTAGTATTAGTAAACCTATTTGGTATTAGTTAGTTAGTTAGACCTGAGATTTCCGCACTTAGCCTCATAGTTGGGCCATTGTACGTGGCAAGCGCTGAGGTACGCTAACACCTCAGACACTAGGGTTTCCTTACGATGTTTTCCTTCACCGTCAGCGAGTAGTATTGCTACTATAATTTCACAAATGTACCTACATAACTTAGAAAACAAAGTCATTGGCACATGCCGGGGTTCAAACCCACGACCTCCCGATTGAGAAGCCAGCATTCTACACCGCCGGCTTCTCAATATGTTATTGTTACTACAAATTCGCAGATGTACGTAACTTTATAAATAAGCGAAGTCTCCGGCTTCCGAGTCCATTGTTCTAGCCTCTAGGCTACCACTGCTTCAAGACTTCTAGTAAGCCCTGTTAATATAAAATAAATTTTGGGAATCCCAAGGGTATGACCTTCAATCTATTGGTAGGTATATGACTCATTTATTAAGAATCATATGCGACGAGCCCTGACCGTGAAAACCATGTTACGTAAAAGGTCACTAAATTTAAAAAAAGTTTTCCTTATTCTGCTCATCGCAGCATTTAGATGCAAGGTCAGGTTATCAATGACGAAATAGAAGGTCTTCTTTGACCAATGATTGCGAATTGAAGAATTTGATAACATAAAAGTCAGTGAAAATAAGTTCACAATAAAAACAATATGTTTACTTAATGAGTGTCAAAGCTTTTAGTTTCACGTGAGCTAGAAATCGCTAGAAAGGTAGGATCTAGACATTTGTAACTTTACTATAAGATTTTTCATGCAGCCTATATCTTCTTCTTCTTCAGGCTATATTAGTCCACTGAGCTGGACATAGCCCTTCCCTAATGAGCGCCATAGCTCAAGGTTGTGCCATCATTGGGGGTAATGCCCATAATCCCCACGCTGGGCATGCGGGTTGGGGATCGCAGTTCGGTGGAATTGTACTGCAGGGGGCGCTGCTGCCCACCCCCCGGTTCGTGTCCCTTAGTCGCCTTTTACGACACCCGTGGGAAGAATTTGGTCAGTATATACACCTTTGAAATGTCAAATTATTTTTTTTATTCTGTAGGCAATTCTTTTCGACGTAAATAATCTGCAAAACCGGTATCAAACTTTATGTCACGTTTTTCGGCTCGACCATAACCTTTAAAATGACACCACACTCTGTTTATTAATGCCTTTTTTATCAATTAGTCAACGATTAATGTTAGCGCGCTGACATATTCTTAATTTTTAGCCAGCCAGTCGTATTTTTGTATGTTTATGTCAATTTGAAAAGCGCGCTACTATAAAATGCTTTATGAAGTGTCAAGCGTTCTGTTTCGCTAATGAACGGCATACTAATGATTTGAAATATATGATTCAAAATAGGTAAAGTATAAATACCCACTCTTGGTAGAGATACAACGTGAAGTGGTTAAAACCGCCAAATATTGTTTAGTATTCTTCGGCATGCTCGTATTTTTACTTATATTCATATAAGTAAAAATACATGTAAGAATTATTATAAAACTCAACTTCAATACAGAGCAACCTCTGGAGGTACTATAATCTTACATGGATGACTTACCTTCCAGAGCTAAATATTTTGTGCATTTTGTATGAAATAAACAGGTAAAATTTTGTTATTTTTTTATTATATATGAGGTTGGTTTTTATTTTATTTCACTTGTATAACATAAGATATAAGATAAGGGTGTATCGAAATCCTTGGTGGAGTAGTGTTGTTTAAACTCATTTTATATTAAATTGCACATGTTTCTTGCTTAGCCACCATATGTGGACACTTGTTTTTTATCTTATAATTACACTGAGATATATATATATTTTGCAGATTGCGAGTTACCCAAAAAAAAAAAAATATATATAAATAATATTTTACTTTATTCTATAAACAAATATGTTTGCATGTTCGTTCGTTTTAGAATAAACGAACGAACATGCAAACATATAAAAGGTATATTTATATATATTATAAGTGGAACTCCATGCTCTTTTTTAATAGAAAAAATCTCGACAAACTCCGCCAAAACGGCTTAGCTGTTTTTTTTTTTTTTTTGTGTAGGTATGTTTGTTTAGTCTGAGAATAAGTCATTGTCTAATTAATATAGCATTACAACGTTTGCATCATCAGTTACAATATATATAAATAAAACATGGAATCATACTAACTAAAACTAAAAGAACATACTAATTAGATGAAAATTGTAACAAAACGTTCAGTAACAATTTGTTACTGCTACTGCGAGTTATCGCTTGGTGCTAGTTGGATAACAAATCCTGCGCTACCTCGTTGCTTTGGTGCTACTGTGATAACAAATAACTGTTATGACGAAATTGGCTCATTAAATAACAAAAAATACAATAAGTAAAAGCAAAACATTCTAACAATCTATTAACACAGGTGTGAGATATTGTTTTGCACTTGTGGGATAAGTAGTTATCTAGTAACGAATGCTATATTATACCACAGTTTCTGGGACATAAGGTTCAAGAAAAACAACATCACGTTATCTATCCGCCCCTTCCCTAGGCATTTGCACTAAGCCTATTCCGATCACAGCCAATTATGCAACTCGAATCTCTATCCAGCCGGCACGGAAAGGGGCAAAGATTTTGGCTTTCACTAGTACCATTTCACTTACGATGGCCATAAGTAGAAACCTGTACAGATATCATAGCCATATTAGTGGCGTATAGGGTTTAAGTCATCATGGGTGGCATTCCAAAAGTTCATTGAGTCTCAGCACCTTGTATCATTCATAGAGCCGAGATTTCTCTTCTATATAAGGCTTTGGTGGAAGTCACGGCTACGATTGTATGAGTGAACTTAAAAAAACGGGTCAAGTGCGAGGCGGACTCGCATACCGAGGGTTCCGTGCAACAATAAATATGATAATACGTATTTATAAAAATGTAGTCGGGGCGTCCGACCGAGTCGCACACTAGACCGGTTTCTATTATTTTTTACGATACTTATATTGATATTATTATTGCATTTCTTTATTGCATCAAAACAAAGTTTTTCACCGAAGGAGAGCTTACTTTAGCATCCAGTATAAGAATCCAAATAACTTAAGAAGATAGAGACTACACTATGATCACACAAGTTCACACTTTTTGTATGCATTATTGTTTATGTTTTCTATATTCTGAAAAACACGTATTCTGTGAAGTAATCTAGCTATCTCTATGAAGTTTCAAGAGAAGAAAACCTTTATCGGTCAAACGGACAGACAGACATGCCGGTGAACAGGCACACGAATGGACGTTATAGAAATACTTAAAGGGACCAGTTGACACTCTAAAGGTACAGAACCCTAAAGATATTACTTCAAGGTGAAATCTGAGAGTATTTTCTACCACATGGATGACCTAGGGCTATTTTATTCATATGTAAGGATAGCGCTCGTGGCCTAGGCGAACCGAGTGATTGGAATCAATCACTTGGTTAAGTAACAACAGGCGCGGTCAGGTACAGGATGGGTGAGCGTCCCGTGACTACCACTAGTGGCATTTTTCCGAGCGCTTCCGTGCTTCGCAAGGCACGCTAAGCCGTTGGTACCGGCTGCCATATAATGGCAGTCGTTAAGCCATGTCAGAATCCTTATAGGCGGCTTGATAACTTCTGACAGAAGGCCCGCCACTGTCTTACAATCCTCCACCAACTCGGACTTGGCCCCCGTGGTGGAGTATGGCCTAACCTCCCTGCGATGCAGGAAGAGACCCGTGCCCCAGCAGTGGGGACATACAAGGGTTGCGAACTAAGTGTATTTGTTACTATGGGCATCGCGATTAATTTTTTTTTATTAAGCCTATGACTCTCTGCAGGGCACATGCCTTCTCTCAGAGAGAGAGTATGGCCTTAATTACCGCGCATCCCCACCTCAGATTGGCAATTTCAAGCGCTGGGGTATTTGAACACTTCAGACCTCCAGGTTTCCTCACGATGTTTTCCTTCAACGTTAGCGAGTGGAGTTGCTATGGTCACTTCACTCATTAAAACTCATTAACCAAAATTTATCAAAACTTACTAATCACTTATCTGATTTTCTGAAGTTCAATTGAAAGCACGTCAACCTTCATACGGGCTCTACTCAGTTACATTGAGGGCGACTTCTGTCGACTGTACACGAAGAACTACCGATTTGCCCATTACACTAGGACTATAAACATTTTTTACGAATTTTGAATAACGGATAATTTCACTTTACAAAAGCAAACCTCATTATTTCAGACCGCCGTTAACTTGAGATCATAAAACTAAAAAGTCAAACATTAATTAGCATCCTCATAAATCATGAAAGTTTTAATGTGGGAAACTGCACAAGGTACAGTTCGCGAAGTACGAAATGTGTAAGTTCAACTTTATAACCTGTACCTATGGTCGGTTATCCTTTGTGAAATAAATGCCTATAAAAAGAACCTGTAAAGGCATTGTAATATTCTTTGGGATAAATACTTTAAGTTCTTTCTTTCCGGAGATACCAACTTTTATTTACTTAGTAGTTTTAATTACAAATAGTACGAAATGCGTACTGGTGGCGGAAAAAATATTTTATTTTTCTATTTATATAGAAATTACATTGCGAAGAATTTTTGAACATAAAATCATAGGGAAAACTAAGTTCACAAAAAAAATAAAACTAGCTAGTTCGATAACCCCTAATAATAATAATAGAAAGGTAAAGCAGGCAGCTTGGCCGACACCAATTGCTTAGCGTGCCTTGCGAACCACGGAACTGCTCGAAAAAATGCCACTAGCGTTAGTCATAGACGATCACCCATCTGTGCACTGAACACTATTTTTCTTAAGATCACTCAGGCAGCCGGGGCTACGAGCGATTTCTTGAATGCAGGACCCGATCAGGTGAAAACGATCAGGACTCCACTTCATATAATTAAAGTTCATGGTTTACTATGATCTCTTTCTTGGTAGGTACCCAAGCGCCTTAACGGCTCGACCACTAATGGTACTAATCGGCAGCGAAATGTACAACGAATTGTCAGTATAAACTTTGAATTGTAGTTTTGTTATAAGACCCAAGATATCACCTTGTTTTCTAATACCGAAGTAAGTACATCTAAGTGCTGTCACGGTCTAGCGGGCAATTCCCGTGTGAGTTCTGGTGCAGGTTCGGTCCTGCCTACCTGATTGAGAATCGCGCTAATTATGCATTTACTTACTAATTGTGTGTACACACTGTAAAACTTGATTCCTTTACCATTTCGTTGCCATGGTAACAGTAAAAACTTTGTCACTCACAATCTGTTGAAAGCTATTAGGGTAGTAGCAATTTTATTGTTCACGATTTTTAATGAGGTAAAAAGTAGACTTTTTTTTGATATGTAGAGAAATAAGCAACCTAATTCATCGTGGTTATTCATCATACCTACATCTTATTCTCTTAGTGTTTTTTTTTCGGTAGTTTCATGCCATCAACAAAATTAACGTTTAAAAGTCGTCCTGACAACGCTTGCCCACCTACCGCAGCGTATAAGTTGCACAATTTAATGTATTCGATGATTTTGTGCCGGCTTTATAAATATCCGAAGTTATTGTGATCGGGTAAAATGGTTTATTGACAATAAGTGTCATCGTAGTGAATCAATCCAGCCGTATACACATTTGGCAGACATAAATCGATACAGACCTCCAGCTGGCATAAAGACAAGGCAATCAAATTGATGTTTTCAATATCGATAGAGGTTCGACAACAGTTCGTCAATAAATACTATTGCTAAGTAATTCTTTAACTTTCGTATCTGATTCCCCATTCGATGTAGCTTGCGTATTTGCTTAACCCACAGATTAACAGTTGGTAACACTAAGCCCCTGTTTCACAATGTTTAAATAAAGTTCAAGATAAGCTATCCGAAAGCAGGGCTGCCGTCTGTTCTAAATTGAAATATTTTTTACTATATTGCGTGTGTTCGTTTATGGCTTCAAATTTAGAACCTACGGCAGCCCTGGTTGCGGATAGCTTATCCGGAACTTTATCTGCAGATTGTGAAACAGGCCATAGGGTAAAAAGTGGCATCCACTAAAACACTCTTAAGACGCAGTTAAAGCAGGATTATGAGAGGAGTTTTTGTTATAATCCGGTTTAATTCCGTTTTAAGTATTAATTAAAGAGGAATCGACATTTTACCCTCATGA
The DNA here is from genome assembly GCA_934045075.1 of Yponomeuta sedellus. Classification (NCBI taxonomy): domain Eukaryota; kingdom Metazoa; phylum Arthropoda; class Insecta; order Lepidoptera; family Yponomeutidae; genus Yponomeuta; species Yponomeuta sedellus. The sequence continues at coordinate 6,301,353 of OW203726.1, read as the reverse complement.
TTAATCATCTTTACTTATTTACCTTCGTCACCTTCTTGAGAGGAGTTCTGGTTAAATACCGGCTTTAGCTCCATCTTAAGAGCTTTTTAGTAGAATTGACTGTGTATAAATCAGAAATCACTCTTTAGGGTATGTTTCGTTATCAACCCTTGTAATGTCCCCACTGCTGGGGCACGGGTCTCTTCCTGCATCGCAGGAAGATTAGGCCATACTCCACCACGGGGGCCAAGTTTTGGTTGGTGGAGGATTGTAAGACAGTGGCGGGCCTTACTTACAGAAGTTATCAAGCCTATAAGGCCTCTGACATGGCTTAACGACTGTCATTACATGACAGCCGGCACCGACGGCTTAACGTGCCTTGCGAAGCACGGAAGCGCTCAGAAAAATGCCACTAGCGGTAGTCACGGGACGCTGACCCATCCTGTACCAGACCGCGCCTGTTGTTGCTTAACCAAGTGTTTGATTCCAATCACTCAGTTCGCTTCGCCTAGGCCACGAGCGGTTCATAATTATAATAAACTACTTTCATAATTATAATAAATTCCACACAGCGCAATCACTTGCTCGGGTAGCATGAACCCTTAACCCGCCCACGAGAACCGAAAAACGGAAAAATAATTTTGCGTATTATAAATTTCTCGCACGTGAAATAGGAGATCATGCCACCGGAGCTGGCCCTAAACTAGGATATCCGGCGAAAAAAATCCAAACAAATTAATTCTACACCCAAACTAAGGAAATATCTACAAATGAAGTTCGTCAGCCTCTAGCAGGAATTTAGCCCACGGCCACCTGTAGATGAAACATGCTTGACAACCAAAACCAACGAAACACCCACTCTTCCTCAGCATGTTTTCGTATTTACAAGCCTGTAAAAAAATATTTTGTATAGAAGTAACATACAGGAGTTTAAAATGCACCCTCTGCATCCTTCTTTAGTCTATGCCTTGCCTGACCAAGACCACATTGGCTCCGTATAATGCAACGAAATCTCGTAAATCGTAATCAAGCCGAATTTATCGTTCGCTCATAAAGTATCATAATATCATTCTTAGTGCCACGAACTTCCAAGCTGAAATACTTGGGCGTATGACATCATACTTTGCAGTCCCAAAGGATTGCACCCACTGCAGTGCAGTCCAAAGACTGGATTCGGGGTTTTTTCTGAAATAACTATATGTCAGAGAAGAACCATAAGCCCCCTCATAAATATATTCTGATGCTTGAGACTGCGGAGGACTTACGCATTGCTTTTCGGTAGAATGTAGCTTCCGCTCGATCATATGAAGATATGTTTCCTCCACCAAGAATACGGTAAAAGTGAGCCAGGTCACGGTTTTGACCTTCCCAACTAATCGCCATAATTTGTCACAGGGATGCCAATTTAACCGGCCGGTTACTTTCGCATAGTTACAATAGTTGCAAAGATACTTTTAATATCGTGACATAGAATATTGACTGATAAAGCCATCGGGAAACAATATCAATGCAAACCAATGTCATGATGAATTATTGAATTTGTCTAAAACCATGAAAATCATTCGATCTATCAGACTGACCTATGAATGGATAACATAACAAACTCACGCAGAGACCAGGGACTGCCACCTGCCACGATCCTGACAGTTCACCAGAATTATCAGAATGGATACTTAATATATTTTAATGATTCGCGATGCAGAATGAGGTGATGAGAATGGACTGAAGTTGACAGCGTCCGAGATTGCCGAGCAAAGAGAAGAGCAGAACATAAATATCAGAGGGCCAACCTCCGATATTGAAGAGTCACTGAAGACAGAAGAAAACTCACGATGCTCATAAGATAAGATAAGAATATTCTTTATTGTACCCCCCAGAAAATAATAACAGAGACAATAGTTACAAAAGAAGAGGTACTATTCCTATAGCAATTTCTTCCAGGCAACCCTAAATTGGACATATTTAATCGCTCATACTACATTTATACGTCTAATGGGTTTAGTCGGGATTGTCGACTTTGGGCTTGGCACGGTCTGAAAATCAGTTCACTCCCTTAGCACAACACTGTGTCATCTGCCTTTTGTGGCAATTCATACACATCACGGCCTAAATGTATGTTATTTTTGTTTTGTCTGTTGTGTATCGCGTCTTCTTTCTGTTGTTGTTCATGTTATGTCACCTCGCCATCATCATCATCATCACCGTCATAATCGTAATCAGCCGGTGTCAGTTCTCTGCTGGACATAGGCCTCTCCCAAGATACGCCACGTATCTGTTTACTATATTACTGTCTTGTATCTGGTTGTTATAGTTAGTTAGTTAGTTAGTTAGTTAGTTAGTTAGACCTGAGATTTCCGCACTTAGCCTCATAGTTGGGCCATTGTACGTAGCAAGCGCTGAGGTAGGCTCACACCTCAGACACTAGGGTTTCCTTACGATGTTTTCCTTCACGGTCAGCGAGTAGTATTGCTTCTATAATTTCACAAATGTACATAACTTAGAAAACAAAGGCATTGGTACATGCCGGGGTTCGAACCCACGACCTCCCGATTGAGAAGCCGGCGTTCTATACCGCTCCGCTACCACTGTTCTCTGGTTGTTATAATAAATGTATTTTCTTTCTTTGTGATTTGAATTGCAGACGTTGGGAATTAAGGTTATTAAGTTTATTTAATTAACAATCGCTATTAAGTACGTTAAAATTATAATTATGCATGAATAGATCTTCATGCTAGGCTTGTCAATCTAGTTGTTTGCATTTCGAATGGATTAATAATATCATCAGGCCATCGGGTCGGTAGGCTGCATATCGATCGCTTAGTAATGAAACTTGTTAAAAATAACAAGCATTTGCTAGTTAGGTAAGGTCAGTCTCTGCATGTTTATTAACTGAAAATAATGACAGACAAAATCCGCTAGCAGACGCACAAAAAACTGTCTACGACTTCATGTATCTAATGACAATTCTAACTCAATTTAAATTGCAAAAGACATCGATGTTTTTAGGTGGTACTCTATACAAAATGTTGAAGTATTTAAAACTTCCAATATTCTTTGCTACGGTTGCGCAATAAAGTGCTCTTTTTCTATCTCATGTTAAATGCCTTTAATCAAATAAAAATAAAAATAGGTCGTGTCGAGGTGTCAACTTAGCGTTCACATGCTCCTGAAATTGCTAATCCGCGGTGGGCACGCGTGATAATTAAGCCCATATTCTCTCTCTGAGAATAGGCCTGTGCCCTGGGACGTTTATAGGGTACATGAAAAAATAGATGTAAATGCCTTGCAAACTTGTAAAGAAATGAGCTGCTAGTATTTCCGGGTACCTACTGTTTTGACTCGAATCCGATCTAAGGTCAAAAGATCATGTTACGCAACTTTACGTCTACAATTGCAGAGATAATAAAAAGGAACATTGTATTTGTTTCATTGACGCTTGAATATTAGGCCATACTCCACCACGGCGGCCAAGTCCGGGTTGGTAGAGGATTGTAAGACAGTGGCGGGCCTTACTGTTATCAAGCCGCCTATAAGGCCTCTGACAAACTAAATAATAAATAAATAAATACTCATGGACATATTACACAGATCTCGTTAGCCCTATACTAAGTACAACTAAATGGCTTGTATTATAGGTGCTAACTCGACGATAGATTTAATACAATAAATACATAGATAACATCCAAGACCCGAGACAAATTAGAAAAGTTCGTTTCCTAGTTTGACCCGGCCGGGGATTGAACCCGAGACCTTCGGTTTTACAGCAGCGTGCCAAACCGCTGCGCCACCGAGGCCGCCTGGCTGGCTTAACGACTGCCATTATATGACAGCCGGCACCAACGGCTTAACGTGCCTTGCGAAGCACGGAAGCGCTCGGAAAAATGCCACTAGCGGTAGTCACGGGACGCTCACCCATCCCGTACCTGACCGCGCCTGGTGTTGCTTAACCAAGTGATTGATTCCAATCACTCGGTTCGCCTAGGCCACGAGCGCTTCCGGGTATGTTTATTTGCCTATTGAAGTATATTTTATCATTACGCGTCTTCCTTGTAAATGTACACCACAATCTATTTAGTACACGTTTTAGGAGTGTTCTATTTGTGGATTTGTCATATACAGAGTTAAATTTTGAATGTAAGTTAATATGACAATGACAATTCTACAAAGTTACGTTATGGGCGACTTTGCATCAAAATTGAAATGGTTTTTCCGCAGTCTACTTTACTCTACTGTACTTTTTTTCTAATCAGACTCATTCCAAGAAAGTTTCGACATTACAGCTATTCGCCAAGAATGTTAAAACGTATAATCGAAAAAATATATTTCAATTTTGTGGCATTCAAATCGATACTTATTCGATACCGAAGATAGCTATCTTAATTAAATCTCTACAAATGTATCAGTGCGTAAAAAATCTTGCAGTAATTTAGTGAAAGTGACCGCCACATAACTTTGTATCTACTGTAACCTTTCTTCAAAAAAAATATGTTTATTTTAGCTATCAGCAAACTTAACTACAAAAAAATCTGTAGTGGTGTTATAGAAATTAAATAAAATATTGGCCTTTTTGCATCTACTTAATGAGATGATTTATACAGCGTCCAGTGGTATCTTCACTCACACACTAGATGGGTGAAGGGACCACTCCGACGCTGTAGTGCCTGGGACATGGTTTTATAGATGGTTTTTAGGCTTGCCCAGCACCTATACCATCCTGACAGCTTAGTCGGCCTAGCCCACAGGAAAGACTAGTCAATACGTGCGGAGCCAACCAAGCCGCGGGTTTCCTCACGATGTTTTCCTTCACCGTTAGCGTGTGGTATTGCGACTACAATTCGCAAATGTACGTAACTTTGAAATTAAACAAAGTCATTGGTACATGCCCGCACTCGAGATCGAACCTGGGGCTTTCGAAGCGGTGGTAGCTCAGTGGGTATAGAAATTAATGTCCTGTCAAACTTTAGAGAGCTTTACTCATCTGTAAAGACATCATCGTCACCATCATCAGGCTGTATCAGTCCACTGCTGGAGAAGCCCTCCCCTAATGAGCATAAAAGTAAAGACATATTTTATTATGAAAGCAACACCGAAATTTAATAAGATTGGAAAAAAAGTAGGTGGTCGGGGCTGTAAGTAATGCAATTTGCTTAAGTCAGATGTCGCTGCCTGTACGTAATACAGAGAATATTGTAAAGAGGTTCGAAATTTCACTGATGCCGTGAGTCGCCCATTGGCTCAATTGGTAGAGCGCTGGTACGGATAGCCAGAGGTTGCGGGTTCGAATCCCGGCATGGGTGAAATTTTTAGCCTCTAAATAGGTTTTTAAATTTGTTCCTTAGCACGGGTTAGTGCATTAAAAATAAAAATAGTGTAATCATGTGGGTACAGTGATATCGTTCCGATGTTAAACCTAACTGCAAAGTAGGTGGTCGGGGCTGTAAGTAATGCAATTTGCTTAAGTCAGATGTCGCTGCCTGTACCTAATACAGAGAATATTGTAAAGAGGTTCGAAATTTCACTGATGCCGTGAGTCGCCCATTGGCTCAATTGGTAGAGCGCTGGTACGGATAGCCAGAGGTTGCGGGTTCGAATCCCGGCATGGGTGAAATTTTTAGCCTCTAAATAGGTTTTTTAAGATTGGAAAAGTAAACATTATGCTACGTTTTCATGATCATATGTGTTTCATCCAAATTCATTAGGAGTATCGTTTTGTCGACGACTTCCAACAAGAAATTATAATTCCTTTAACGTTTCTTCGACTCCTCTCGAATCATTTAACTCTACTTCTATTAGTAAGAATGTTGTAAAGAGGTTCGAAAGTTTGCCGAAGCCGGCACTTGCCCATTGGCTTAGTTGGGAGAGCGCTGGTACGGTTGGCCTGAGGTCGCGGGTTCGAGTCCCGGTATATATGGCGAATGCGAGCGGAAGGGCTGGTAAGGGACGTCCCAGGCGGACATACATGGCCCAAATAGGAGGTGTATTAGCAAAGGGGAAGATAAAAAGTACCCAGAACCGGCGTGCGTGCATGCAACGACTTATGAACGTTGATGAAGCGAAGGTGATCTGTCAGAATCGTGTCACGTGGCAGTCCCTGGTCTCTGCCTACCCCTCTGGGATACAGGCGTGAGGTTATGTATGTATATATGCAACAATTAATCAGCAATTATCGATAGCAATAGTGTGGAACATTCTCAGGGTGCTTTTGCGTTCTATGACCAGGAAACGGTGAGGCCTGACCGCTCGGGTTTTCCTAATCAACGTTAGTCACAGTTTCATTTCCAGCAAAAGGTAATAAAGCACTGGAGAAGGTAACCATGAATCGACGAGCTCAGCGCTTTACACATTTGTGTAACAAACGAATTTTCACTAGCCATTTTCAAGATTTTCTATAGTTTCGCAAACACGCTTATGAAGGCACAGGGTATCCTAGTTTGGGTCCAGGACATGCTATTCCATTGTGTGGTAGTTTTTGTATATTTTTTAAACAAAAGCAAAATATTCTTTTTTTTTTTTTTCAATGCACTAACCCGTGCTAAGGACAATTTTAATAACCTATTTAGAGGCTAAAAATTCCACCCATGCCGGGACTCGAAGCCGTTACGAAATAAAGAGAGTATTGTAAAGAGGTTCGAAATTTCACTGATGCCGTTAGTCGCCCATTAGCTCGGTTGAAAAAGCGCTGGCACGGTTAGCCCGAGGTCGCGGGTTCGAGTCCCGGCATGGATGGAATTTTTAGCCTCTAAATAAGTTTTTAAAAAAGCAAAATATCACTAATTTATGACAAAGTAGTAATTCTTTACTGCGTTTTTCATTTGACTTCATTCAATCGTTTTTCGTTAGAAAGGTGGTCTCATATAAATCTGTTGATGAAATCTATCAGAAAGTAATCATAGTATTCTTTTTAGTTAACACGCACTTCTACAAGTTTTTTTTCTTGTTAATAATAACCATCGTAGTGACGAAACTGTAAACTTTGCATCGAGTTTATTTCTGTTTTATATAGGTAATGCATTGCTTAGCAATTTTTGTGTTAATAAATACTTTTTTTCATGTTAATAATGACGATGATTTCGGCAAAACTAAACTTTGTATGAAGTTTAGTTCTGATTTCATTCTATGCATCGTTTATTGATTTTTGTGCGTATTAATAAAAAAATATTTCTTATTAAAAATAACAACGATATTGACGAAACTGTAAACCTTTGTATCGAGTTTATTTCTATTGTCATATTATGCATTGTTTATCGATTATTGTGTGTATTAATAAATGTTTTTTTCTATGTTAAAAATAACGATGACAAAACTGTGAATTTTGTGTCGAGGTTCTTTCTGCTTTCATATTGTGTATCGATATCAACCCTTATAATGTCCCCACTGCTGGAGCACGGCTCTCTTGTGTATTGTGTATTGCTTAGGGACTTTTGTGCGTATTGATAAATCCCAGGCAGTTCATCTCACACATTCGTGGCAAGACCTCAAAGGTTGTGGGAGCATGTTCAATGCCTATTGATTGCCGGCAACAAAGGGGCAATAACATTTATCAGCCGACGACAGGAGCTCATTGCGCGTGGTTTGAAGGAGAATGCAGAGTTGCAGAGAAATAGGCTATTTGAAAGTACGAAAAAAGGATTAATTTATTATTATTACCAATGGATCATTTCTGCAAAAAACTCAATACTAACATTTTTTTACTGTGAGGAAACTTTCGAAATTGCGGTAAAAATATTAATTGCTCCGTACATTTAACTATAGATTTCAAGCTGGTGGTTATTTTGCTGATATACTTTCGCGGATACTGTATGAATTGTTTGTAAAGCAACCCTGTATAGTGGTAGAAATCAAAATAAACAAAGTTGATCAAACTATTTTTATTTTTAATGCAAACTATTTTTATTTTTAATGACTTAAGCAAATTGCATTACTTACAGCCTCTAAATAGGTTTTTAAATTTGTTCCTTAGCACGGGTGCTAAGGAACAAATTTAAAAACCTATTTAGAGGCTGTAAGTAATGCAATTTGCTTAAGTCATATGTCGCTGCCTGTGCGTAATACAGAGAATAGTGTAAAGAGGTTCGAAATTTCACTGATGCCGTGAGTCGTCCATTGGCTCAATTGGTAGAGCGCTGGCACGGATAGCCAGAGGTTGCGGGTTCGAATCCCGGCATGGGTGAAATTTTTAGCCTCTAAATAGGTTTTTAAAGTTGATCGAACTTATACAAATAGAACGGAGCCCATTGGTTTTGTACTATGTATACCTACTGTTATATATAATAGTTTAAGCTGTTTAAGCAAATGTTAGGAATTGCGAAGCGAGAGATTAAGGTTGGATTCCCAGTGCAGGCATGTACCTTGTTTTCTAAGTTATGTACATTTGTGAAGTTACAGAAGCAATACCACTAGCTAACGGTGAAGCAAATCTAAGTGTCTGAGCTGTTCAAATACCTCAGCGCTTGAAATTGCCAATGCGCGAGTGGGCCCGCGTGGTAATTAAGCCCGTACCCTCTCTCTGAGAGAAGGCCCGTGCCCCGCAGTGGGACGTTTATAAGCTACATAAAGAAAAAAAGAAGGAATTGCAGTCTATACTATTTTTATTTTTAATGCACTAACCCGTGCTAAAGACAAATTTATAAACCTATTTAGATGCTAAAAATTTCACCCATGCCGGGATTCGAACCCGCAACCTCTGGTTATCCGTGCCAGCGCTCTACCAATTGAGCCAATGGGCGACTTCACTGATGCCGGTGAGTCGCCCATTGGCTCAATTGGAAGAGCGCTGGCACGGATAGCCAGAGGTTGCGGGTTCGAATCCCGGCATGGGTGAAATTTTTAGCCTCTAAATAGGTTTATGAATTGCAGTCTGTCAAGAAAATACACCGAAATAACTTGGATGTAATATTCAAGTGAGAAATTGCTGACTTTCATCGGAAAATAAAAAAGAATTCACTCTGCGAAGCCAAATCTCTTCCGAGGCAGTAACTGAGCGAAAATTTGTCTCGCGTGAACTGCAGACAATCTTTCTTTCCGAGGTCTTATTGATTGGAATTGGCTACTGACACAAGGCAGGCCCGTCTGCAGCCGAGACTAACGATATTATTCCCTTCTCATCCGAACATGTTAGGGGGGAAGTACAGTACACGCATGGTGAGTATGGTGATAGATTGATAGAGAACACTTTACTTGATGATTATTTATGTAACAAATTTGCACACCGGTCGGTAGATAATGATGGATCTTGACAATTTTTTTTAAGAACTTTGGTACCCATGTTCTAGCAAATAATAGTAGATTATGCATTAAGGGAATAAAACCATGTATTACGTCATGGGCGGTATATTGAACCCTGAGCGGAGCGAAGGACTCCGAGTTAACTCCCGAGCGCAGCGAGGGTGTTAAATTTTAACTCCTGAGCGAAGCGAGGGAGTTATGTAGAGTCCTGAGTGAAGCCAGGGGTTCATACCGCCCGAGACTAAGACATATTTTATTCCAGAGGTGAATACTCTACTTTTCACACCATCTGGGAGACAATAAAAAGACAGGGCTGCATAAGTTGAAAAATATTTATTAATATAAAGTCCACACTCTTTTACGGCTTAGCAACTTAAATTGAATATAACTTTTAAATTCGTATTTGCAATTCGCGCCTTTTTTTCTTTTTTTTATTGGTGTTTCGCGCGGTCACACGACACAGTAGTTCAGAAAAAAAAAGAAAAAAGGGGTGAGTTTCGAACAACAATTCGAATTTCGAATTGCAATGCGGGGCCTTCTTCATAGTTTTCATTCGAATTTTGACATTCTAAATTCAAATCACTTTATTCCCTAGGGAAATTCTTCATTATTATTGCCCTCGAGAGACAAGGCTATGCTTTACGATGATATTTGACGGTACGTAATAAGGCATTGTCGAGCAGGAGGTGTGAAAATGATTTTTAGTTTACTTTTGACTTTACACTTGTACTTAAAAAAGGAAATCAAAGGAGGAAGGAAAGGAAAATGAATTGAAGGTGAGGCGTATGGGCTGGGTAGAACAGTTGTAAAAAAGATATAAGAAAAAAATCTCTCTTAGGCGCTACCCGGTGCTAAATGGCGCCATCAATGGGAAAAAATAATAAATTATTTTACTTTTTTTAAAAACCTATTTAGAGGCTAAAAATTTCACCCATGCCGGAAATCGAACCCGCGACCTCTGGCGATCCGTGCCAGCGCTCTTTCCAACTGAGCTAATGGGCGACTCACCGGCATCAGTGCAATTTCGAACCTCTTTACAATATTCTCTGTATTACGTACAGACTTTGTCACTTTTGTTTAGGTACTTTTTTTTGTCAAAAAGAAATTATAACTTGCTTTACAATTCATTTTTTTTTTCTTCAAAAAGTGCAGATCTGTGTAATTAAAAGTTTTACACAGGGTTATATTTGACTTCAAAACAGAGGCCTCCAACTACAAAATAAGGAACTAACTAGCTGTGCCCCGGGGTGTTATTAGGTTCACCGATGTTCCCATGGGAACAAGATATTGTCCCGCAGTAAAACGTAGCCTATGTGTTAATCCAGGGTGTCAGCTAACTCCATACCAAATTTTATTAAAATCGCTCCAGCCGTTTAGACGTGAAGAAGCAACAAACATACACACTCACAAACTTTTGCCTTTGTAATATTAGTGTGATGTGATATCATAATATGTAGTAGGATGATATGATAAATCAGTATTTAACATTGCAAATATTACTTGACATACATATTTGCTCTTCTTCTACTGACTCTAAAATAAGTATCTACTTAATTTGGCTTTTACTCACACTTACAAATATCTTGGAGATGTCAATGCTTTAAAAACCTATTTAGAGGCTAAAAATTCCACCCATGCCGGGATTCGAACCCGCGACCTCTGGCTATCCGTGCCAGCGCTCTATCCAACTGAGCTAATGAGCGACTCACCGGCATCAGTGAAATTTCGAACCTCTTTACACTATTCTCTGTATTACTGTCAACGCTACATGTAAGTATTGGTTTGTCGATAGACAGACCCCGGAAGGTACTCTATCAGATAAATTTCGCTCTTTTGCCGTGGACAGTAGTGCTACTTTAGGAAAACGTCGACTCTACGCAAAGAAACAATCGCTTCAGTAGTGGCGCTATATTGTGTTGTCTAAATGGCGTCTAGAGATACTTTGCAGACGTCTTAAGTGTTAAACTGTGCTCCAGACAATGAGCTTAATGCTTACTGAAATACGACTATTAGCACTAAGATTTTGCTTACATAAGAAAAGTCCTTCAAGCAAGTTAAAAGCTGCTGGTTACAAGAAATGCGAAACTTTGGGTACTAGCATTTGAGCGAAAGAAGAGAAATAGGGTTTTCAAGATCAATGCAATTGGCAACCCCAACTTTACCGTGAACTATATTTAAGGGAAAACATCGTGACTAAACCTGAGCGTTTGAAGTGTTCTCATACCTCAGCGCTTGAAATAGCCAATCCGCGGTGGGCACGCGTGGTGATTAAGCCCTTACACTCTCTCTCTGAAAAAAGGCCTGTGCCCTACACTAGGACGTATATGGGTTGCATTATTATTTATATTTTATTTTTACAAATAAAAACACGGACAAGTGCGTTTCGGGCCGCGCGCATTGTAAGGTTCCGTAGTTGGTCGTCAAAGTATACGAACCTAGAAGGAAGGGTTTACTTACTACGTGCTTTACACAAGAAACAACTTCACCAAAGTTATTTTCAATGGAATTTGTACGAAGTTTTTGTTTTACATTATTGGTCAACTATTACACGTTAACTTACAAAGCCTCTTAGTCCTAATAGGTACTCTTCCTTTTCACTTCAATATAATATTTTCTGTTGCCCTGTTTTTTTTCACGTTTCTACTATCAACCGTTTAGCCAAGAAAGGAGGGAGACTCCCTACTTTATTTCGCACGGATCCCTAGATCGAAAAATGGTTAACCTCAATCACAACCATTTCGAACAACCACTTCAACGATATTTCACACTATGAGATAAATGAGAAACAAATCCTTAATTTAGGTGCAAGGGAAGTACTTAACCTATAAAATACTTTACCTTTAAAAAACATTTTAAAACCTTTTTTATTTTAGCGTTTTGTCGTCGCGATCGGTATGTATATCTAAGCAAAATTTAAATAGTGATTGAGCAAAGCCACGAACAGTCAGACAGACGGACGGACGGATATGGTGAAACTACTATTAGGTTTCAGCACTTTTACTTTGTTTTGCTTTGTAAAATTTATTTTCTGATATAGAGCAACCTCTGGAAGCATTATAATCTTATATGAAAGATTTTTAGCCTCCAGAACAAGAAAACTTTTGTGTACTTTTTTACTATATGAAATAAACAGTTAAAAAAAAAAAGGTTTCCTTGTCGACTACGAAACCCTAAAAATACACATGTTGCCGTCCTAACGAAGGTAAGCACTTAGCGGCACGATCTGTCAAAGACACGCCTCTCTTGAGAGATAAACCACCCTCGTCGGACCCCTATCGAACTTTCAAGTGGCCATTCCGAGCGGTGTTACGATCGCAGTTAGCATTTGCGAGAGTTTCTGAAATAAAGCACGGAGCTGGAGCTCGTGTTTAAAAAAACTGTTTAACAAAAATTTAAACCGACTGTTTAAAAACCTATTTAGATGTTAAAAATTCCACCCATGCCGGGACTCGAACCCTTGATCTCTGGCTAACCGTGCCAGAGGTCGCAGGTTTGAGTTCCGGCATGGGTGGAATTTTTAGCCACTAAATAGGTTTTAAAAAATTGTCCTTAGCACGGGTTAGTGCCGACTTCCTAAAAGCACGCACTAAAAATTCTATCCGACGACGTTTTCATGAATAACTAAATCTGTATGGAACCAGCTTGGGTGTACAGTGCTACACAAGAAATAAGTCTCGCGGATGTACCTGCGCAGATGACCAAATTTTGGATGTGCGGCAAGTTGATCGACCAATCAGATAGTTTCATTTTATGGCAGGCCGCGCGCCTTTGTTGCTGTTGGTTGATTCAACGTCATCGATGCCGGTGACTATTAGTTTGGCAATATTAGCGTGAGCGAAATAGGTAGCGCTACTGCGGTAATCAATTCTGCACCTTAACCGTATCGGTTAAAGATCATGTTGAATGTACTTATAGCTTCGGGTACTTTCGTTGCACTTCTTCCTAGTCTGCGCGAACGTAGATTCCCGAAGGGACTTTGATGATGTATAGTACTGTACATATATGTAGAAATAGTAGATTTTACAACAAGTGCAGAAAACGAACCATTTTTATCCGAGACTCAGCAGCCCGAGCCGAAGGTGAGTGCTGATAGTAATGTCGAGGAAAAATGGTTTTGTAGGCGAGTTGTAAACTCTGTTTTTCACTTCGCCTACGAGGAAAATAACAATATTTGTACATAATATTTTGAGAAGTGAAAAATATATATTGTAACATCACATCCTTCGGTAAATCAATATCATATTTTATTCTATAACAATTATCTGTCAAAACGTTAAATAAAGTAAAAAGCTCGTTATTAAATAAAAATGGTAACATCGCTTAATAAATTCAGGCCTACAATAAAATATTGATAAAAGATATTATAATAATACAGGCATTGTAGTTAAACGTTGTACCTATGAAGACAGGTAAACATTTTTATTTAAAGTTTCTCTCAGCAATTTCGCAATTTGGCTCAGACAGAAGATTTTAATACCTTCATGCCATGCAGAGCTATTACCTTATCTAATATAATCCAAGAATAGGGAAATAAACTAGAATCTTTAACGTTGTTTTTAGTAGCTTCTCATATAACGGTGCTTTCTCGTAAAACGTTTTTATTGTCAGCCTGCCAAAATGTTTTCAGCGCGGCGAAATGCATTGTGTACTACGGTTGACATGGACGGTGTTTGTCCGATGCATCTGCAGTTTGTGAAATTAAATTTATTGGCAAATTTTATTGCTGTCGTAGAAAATCTGCAAGTTTTGCTCAATTTCTGTTTGTCTACGTTTATATCCTAGTTATCTTCTGTCTTCTGAAAGTATAGTTAATGCAGTAGAAATGGGGTCCTTGAGAAGTATGTGTAGTGCTACTTCGAATGCCAGGATACGCAATAGTCCGATTAGAGAACGTTGTGGACTGAAAGAGGATGAAGTGACTAGAATTGAGACAGGAATATTGCGATGGTTTGGACATGTGGAGAGGATGAAGGAAGAAAGATTGACGAAACAAATATATATTGCGAATGTCAGTGGAAGGCCTGTTATTAGCAAATGAGGGGTTTATTAGCAAAGGGTAAGATAATAAGTACCCGGAACCGGCGTGCGTGCATGCAACGACTTATGAACGTTGATGAAGCGAAGGTGATCTGTCATGATTGTGGCAAGTGGCAGTCCCTGGTCTCTGCCTACCCATCTGGGATACAGGCGTGAGGTTATGTATGTTATCTTTTTTACCACGGACGGACGCTGGTTTTCAAAGACTGAAATAGAAATTGAACGTGAATGGACTCTAAACGGATTTCAAGCGTCTCTATTATTATATTTCAGTTTTCATAAAAATTATATATAAAAATGTCAGGATATCACAAACTTAAAAAACACCCAGACTGAGGCCATTTGTACAAATCAATGAAGAGGGCCAACGACGAAAATTCACGACCTGTGTTTTTTGTGACCACGATGAAGTCAACTTTCTAATATGTTCGTACTATCCAATTAGTACGAACATATACAGTTGAGCGAGTACATTGGTTGGCAACTATGAGGCTAAAGGCCGGTTTCTCAATTTAGAATTTCACTAAGTAAATAGTTAACTGTAGAATTTGCTATATAATTAAGCCTTCTAAGCTGAAAACCAAAATGAAGTCTAGACAAATAACGATGGAGCGAAAAATTCTTGGTGAGACCAAAACAAAACACGTTTAGCAAAACAGGGGTGCGTCAAGTCAAGGGTGAAAGGACCCTTCCACCTGTCACGGCGCTAAGTGAATGACGGGTTTAATTAACAAATACTTACTTGGGGCTAGCACTTAGCGATGCCTTTTGCGATGGAGTATTACTAGGTAATACGATAGAAGGATCATGCAAAAACTTGTATGAATTTCGACCCCACCCACTAACAGACGTAACACTGATGGTTGAATTCGTACGACGAACAATGAAAATAGTTCTAATCATAGACGACCTCTGTGGCGTAGCAGTAGCACGTCCGCCTACCATGCAAGAGGTCCCGGGTTCGAATTCCGGCTGGGGAAAAAAATCCCCAGGTCTTGGATGTTTACATGTTTGTGAAGTCGTTGTTTCTGGTTTCTACGACACAGGGTATCTTAGTGTAGGACCAGAAGCAATGTATGTGCTTGTATGTAAATGTTATGTTATTTAAGAAAATTCGTATCTTTCGTAACATCTACACATTATTGACCGCCGACGGCCTCGGTGGCGGAGCTGTTTGGCACGCTACTGTAAAACCAAAGGTCTCGGGTTCGATCCCCGGCCGAGTCAAACTAGGAAACGAACTTTTCTAGTTTGTCTCGGTTCTTGGATGTTATCGATGTATTTAGTGTATTAAATCTATCGTCGAGTTAGCACCTCTAACACAATTATACTATTTTTATTTTTAATGCACTAACCCGTGCTAATACAAATTTAAAAACGTATTTAGAGGCTGAAAATTTCACCCATGCCGGGATTCGAATTCGAATCCCGGCATGGGTGAAATTTTTGCCTCTAAATACGTTTTTAAACCTATAACACAAGTCATTTAGTTGTACTTAGTGTAGGGCTAACGAGATCTGTGTAATATGTCCATGAATATTTATTTATTATCTATTCATTCTATTCTTATTCTTATTCTATTCATTCAGGAATTAGTTACTGGAATATTTTTTCGGAATTGTCCGACCAGGACAAAGAACAACATCAAAAAAACACAATGACAAAATTTAAGTAATTCAGTAATTCTGTGTGCTTGCCTGGTTACCAATGTACAGGGTATCCTACTTTGGGAACAGAACAAATGGTTGTGTTGTTAGGAAGTTGTTTTTATAATTATTCAAGGTAATAATTTATTAAACTGCTTCATAATGTACTAATTAAGAAGCATATATAATTAAAAAAATTAATAAGTACCATAAGTTATTTGCACATAAAACTGTTGTACCTTCAAAGCTGAAGTAAGATGCCTTACTAATATGGCCCTAAGTGTGCAAATACAGAAATTGATTCGAACCTGGCGCCATAGAAAGTGTATGTGAATAATTCATTGAAATAATGGTCATAACTTGACGTCTGTGAAATAAAGCCTTCTTTTTCACCATCCAATTAAAAATCGAAAGTTATTTGCACACAACAGTCCTAATAAAACAAAACCATTTGATTGGGCTCCAATTTATGAATACAATAAAAACATTTATTTCATTAAGCTCTTACGTAAGCTTGCACTAGGATGGACGCTCGCTATTAAGCCAATTTTATCGATAAAAAAACAGAAATCCAATCTTAAACAAGGTATGAAACAAAATCTTTCACTTATGCGACAATGTACCTTCAAACGCAATCTTACAATTAAAGTCATAGAAAACAATATCTTTAAGGAAAATTATAGCAAGGACAGTTTGATACCTATCCATAAAAGCAAAAAAATTGTCACAAGTCAAAGAAATAATATTTTAAACTTCTCATTAATATTGATTTGCCTTCTTTTGTGCAGTATTTGGAATTTAGCTATTTCCAAAAAACTTAAAGCTAACATTAACGGCCACCAGTAGGAATCGAGGGCACGGCCTCCGACATGGTAATCAGACGTGATACCGCTAGGCCAACAAGGCAGTTCAAATGCACCTTTATTTTTAAAAACCTATTTAGAGGCTAAAAATTCCACCCATGCCGGGATTCGAACCCGCGACCTCTGGCTATCCGTGCCAGCGCTCTTTCCAACTGAGCTAATGGGCGACTCACCGGCATCAGTGAAATTTTGAACCTCTTTACAATATTCTCTGTATTACGTACCTTTAATTTTGCTCAAAACACAACTGAAAAGCTCTTTCTCTACAAAAAGCTGAAGTAATAAAGTCATTAAATTTCATTCCAGACAAAGAAAACCTTCATAATTTTCATGAAGACCTGTGGGTTTTTCAGACAATATTACGAAATCGCGTGCGGAAAGCGCATCCATTGTGTCTAACTGCAGTCTTTAGCATAAAGTTTAGTCTTAAACGACTACTTAGTGCATAGGGGGAGCAAGTTTATGATTTTTCAGGGGAGGAAATACTTTACGTTAACTTGCAACCAATGGTTGATATTTCTTGTAGTATAGATAATACTGAAAATATGAAAGACCTTTCGGTATTTCGGTCAACGACTTATTCCTTTTGTTAGCTGAATGAAATTTAATAAGTATTTCTTCTGCTTCTTCTAAAGCCATTCGCTATCCGTATTCAACTACCATTATTGCTACATTGTCGTGTAATTTTGCGGTTACGTCCACTATAAACAAAAAACCACTTCTGCTAACCCTCAGTTTCTCATAAACCCTGTTGATAAATCTGTCAAAATGTATGCACTTTGGCGAACTGACACTTGTCAACAGTAGATAACCAAACTATTAGTGCATACGTGTGTCAAGAATTACGTGCTTTTACATCATATCACAAGACAAATATCGGATCCGTTACCTAATTCCACGGAAGAAAAAAAAACGACCAATGTAGTCTGCGTGTACGGTATTAACTATTACGCCGTAGCCTCCAGGCAGAGCGAAAAGGTTAACGTTGAAAGTTTGACTCTTGAAATGTAGGTAGTAATCTTCTACGCGTGTGTAACTTGATGTAATGGGAGATAGTGTCAAGAGATTTGACCAGACGGTGATGTCAGAAACTAGTTTGTCCGATAATAGCAAGATTGAATGCAAGTGGCAAGTGGCATTCTAGTCTGTGCCTTCGTCTCTAGGATGCAGGCGAGAAGTAATTTACAAGTTATTTAAAAATAAAAAAGTACTTTCTCCGTTTTATAATTTAATTGTTTACAAATTGGCAAGGCTATCAAGTTTTAAATGTTTGCAAGCTTGTAAAACGGTCATTTTATTCGATCAAAATTGATCAATCTATTTTAATGGTATAATTAAGAAAGGAGACCAAAGTAGATGAGTAAATAACTGGCCAAAATTCCCGAAATAATTTACCTAAATAGGGTTATGTTCATTCTACGTATATAACACAACTTAATTAATAGGTAAAGTGTGTTATCTGAAATAAAATAATTTCTAATATTAAGTTCGATATCAACCCTTGTATGTCCACACTGCTTGGGCACGGGTCTCTTCCTGCATCGCAGGAAAGTTAGGCCATACTCCACCACGGAGGACAAGTCCGGGTTAGTAGAGGATTGGTAGACAGTGGCGGAAGTTATCAAGCTGCCTATAAGCCCCCTGACATAGCTTATCGACTACGATTACATGACAGCCGGCATCAACGGCTTTACGTACCCTGCGAAGCACGGAAGCGCTCACAAAAAATATCACTAGCGGTAGTCCCGGGACGGTCACTCAGTCAATCACTCGCTTCATTCATTCATTCATTCATTCATTCATTCAATAAGTATTAAACTTGCCGTGTCATTGGAAAGACATTGTTCCTACCTTAAAACAATGGACTACTGTGCATTACTTAATCCCCACTGTAATTACTCAATTTATTTCTGAATGAGTGCTTGATGACTGTCAATTTGTCATTTAGTGCTGAGCCATAGACAAGGTGATTTAATAAGACATCAGTCAATGGACCACTTACAAACGAGCGTGAAAATGGTACGGGCGGCGTCGGTTTCATTCCTTTTAACTTCAAAGTCGTTCATTCGATTTATTTTCATCACTGGCTTGGTCAAACCCGTATGGAAATAATAGTCGCTGTCGTGGGAATGAAAATTTAATTCCGGCTCAACACCGTGATGTTGGATTCCTGACAGGATGAATTCGCATAGGCAAATTAAAAAACCAGAAATCTCATACGTAGTATTGAAAAATGATTACATATCTAAAGAATATTAGGAGATCAAATATTTTTGGGATCGTTTATTCATCGTTTTGCGAATCTAAGAGTTCAACATTTTGGGATTTCAACATCTCCTAAATACAATATTTATTGAATTCAATATTGGTAAGCTGGAAAGGAAACTTTCATCGAACCGCAACAGTTTAGTTGCTAGATCAACAATTTGAGTGCTCTTCGGTCAATAGGCGTCGGCAGTCATCGTTTTGGTTCGTTCTCTATGATACATATAACAATTCTGAAAACGGATTGGATTTGGGTTTCATACCACAACACTAAAAGCTACGAATATCTTTACTAATAACAATAAGACGTGCACCAGATGGATTTCAAATCTTTATTTTAATTAGATTTTTATTTCATACTCGTCCCTCTACAGGGCACAGGCCTTCTCTCAGAGGGAGAGAGAGAGAGAGAGTTCTAAGTTCAACACCTCAGACACTCAGGTTTACTCACGATGCTATCCTTTACATTTAGGTCAGGTATTACTACTATTACCTCACATATGTACAGTCTGTTAGCTTTTAGAGCTTTATTACACGTATATATCCGTGTAACGAAACATTACATTACTTTTCGAAATAGTTAAGAAAAGTTTTATACAGAGCAGGAAGTAGTATTACACTCGTGTGCAACCGAAGCCTACTCTAGAGTCCGAGGTATATTCTAAAAGCTAACCAGAGTAAACAAATTTATTTCAGAAACATGCATAATATTTCGCTCGAAGCAAACACCAATAGTCATTCAAAGACAACACTTCGCAATACGTACGGAGATAAGTTTGTTCTGATCTCAACACTACACCGTTCGGTGAACCCCCTGTGACGTCACGTATGTCACAGCTCAAAAGCTAGGTAATGCCGTACAATTATCCGCTAACAAACAATTACGGGCGAGGTGCGCGTGACTCGCCCCGCACTTTCTACCGAGAGACGACGGTCCCTGGACAATGGGAAATGCTGTTTCCTTCTGTTGGACGTGTGTTTCATAAGCGGCGACGCCTTTGAAGCTGTGATCACGAGCCAAGAAAGTACAGCCCTGTCTGAAGACTAAAGACTAGGTGCGTTTAGACTGTAACGGGTTGCGCGCCCGTTCCGCGCGTCGCTTCACCACAATTATTTTCATTTGCATTTGCGAATGATTCGAGTCTCAGGGCCAGTATCTGAATTGAGAATGTCGCTAAGGTAATACTTTACTATAGTGCTGTCTCTTCGAAATTCTCAGCAAAGAGCATGCCAGAACGTTACTTAAGAATTCACTGAGTCAAATTCTCAATTCAGATACCGGCCCTCAGTGATTCGACTCTTTGAGACTCGCCAGAGTCAAAGGTTTGCTGGAAGAAAATGCTACTAGCATTAAGCACGCCTTCGTCCTAGTGCAATAATATTGTACTCTGGTGCAATAAAGTACTAGAATGTTTAAACATTAAACGGGTCTCTTCGCGATTATTTATTACGTAAAACGTAATTACCTTAATTCTTGATGTTAATCGCGATTAGATACTCTTAATTGTTTAAGTCTCTTTTGCAATTCTTGGTGACCGTACAGTAAAAAATATTTTTTTCTGTCTATCATGAAAAAGAAAACTATTATGTTTCTGCAAGTAAATTGTATCATGATAGTTTACTTTAATTAACGCCACAAAAACAAATGTGTGAAAATGTAAAGTTGTAACTTAATGATAGAGGTAGAAAAAACCCAAGTATTCTGTTCCGAAATATAAAAAGTGAGGTCGACGACCGAGGTGTGAAGTTGCGATATGGTCTATGAATCTGAGGAAATTTTGAGTCATAAAACATAAAACTAGAGGTTGAAAAAATGTCTTCGACTAAGGTACCTTTACATTTTTTTTTCTTTTGCCGTCTTCTAATTTTTTTCAAATATGTCAGAGCTACTAAAGAGTTTTTTTTTTGCGAAATACTTCTCTTAGTGTAACAGTGTAAACCACTTTTCACCATTTTTGTTATTTCTTAATTCTGTCCGATCATTTTAAACCCAAAATTTTAAATTACGTCGGTCATTTCTAGATTTTATTTTCATTACTACCATAGAGTATAAGTAAGTATAAGTAAGTCACGCCCTTTTGACGAAACTCTACGATAGACTCCATCGACATGAAATGAAATAAAAAGAACAGCATGGATTGCCAATTTTTTACAGTATTGTAGATGCTAATAATGTTTAAAATGTGTGTAATGTAATGTAATGTTCTGTGTTACCCAGTTTTTGTAATTTGGCGCCCAACGTGAGACCGAAATTCTTTGCAGAACTTGCTTGACAATAAAAAGTTATTCTGCCTTTCTGTTAGAGAAATCAAAATTCTGTATTTATACACACCTAGTGATGTTGCGCCCATTAGCGTGTATCCTTTGAAAAGCCCGAACCGTACAACTTTCCTGCATCACAACAAACCGCATGGCATAAATCACTAGCTATTAAGCCATTATCTCGCACTGACAGATCAATATTAATTTGAAACGGACAATTAATCAGCGCTGAGGACGGCAAAAACCCATTGACAAGGGCCCTGCAGCTTGATTTATGTTATTACTTTCCTATTCACCGCTGCTCCAGGAAACTAGTGTTTCGAGAACTGAAGAGACATTTACCTGCTAGGGTTTCATCCACAGGCAATTCGACTAGACATTCCTTTTTGGTGCTATACTCGCACGTAGCCCAACAAGATAAGAGCTTCCTGATTTACAGTCTCTAATAAGGCCACAATTGTACTATCTTCTTCTTCTTCTTCAGGCTATATTAGTCCACTGCTGGACATAGCCCTCCCCTAATGAGCGCCATACCGCAAGGTTGTCTCATCATTGGGGGGTAATGCCCACAATCCCCACGCTATACCATAAAAATATAGTGCAATTGTACTATATTTTTATATAAATTCTGTCACTGTAACTTGTGTACAATAAAGAAAATATTCTATCTATGTGTTCTACATAAGTTCTTTGACTACCTTAATCCTGATGTACAGCCTCTAATAAGGCCACAATTGTACTATATTTTTATATAATTTCTGTCACTGTAACTTGTGTACAATAAAGAAAATATTCTATCTTTGTGTTCTACATAAGTTCTTTGATTACCTTAATCCTGATGTACAGCCTCTAATAAGGCCACAATTGTACTATATTTTTATATAATTTCTGTCACTGTAACTTGTGTACAATAAAGAAAATATTCTATCTTTGTGTTCTAAATAAGTTCTTTGATTACCTTAATAATGCCACTTATTATACACTTTCACATTATAGGTATGTAGTCTAAATGTACTTTTATGACAGACCTAAATTGTCCGTAGGCCGTAATTTATGGTTTGATATATTTGCCAATATTAGAACAGATAGATGATTAAACCTTGGTCGATCGTCAACAAATATAATGAATGACTTAAAGGCTATTGCGAAATACAATACTTTGGTTTATATCTGGAGATATTATGAAATACGTCAGTTTACTATGTCACATTCTTCGCTGGGTTCATCAATATTTAAAGCTGGCAAAGTAATTGGAAACGCTCGATCCAGTAATGTCCTGGTAAGATGTTGAACCGACTCCGATTCAACACCTTCATTTGACTACCTCTGTGGCGCAGCGGTGGCGCATCAGCCTACCATGCAAGAGGTCCCTGGTTCGAACCCCGGCTGGGGACCAAAAAAAAACCCCAGGTCTTGGATGTTTAAATTTTTGTGAGGTCGTTGTTTCTGGTTCCTACGACACAGTGTATCCTAATGTGGGGTCAGAAGCAATGTGTAAATATTATTGTATGTAAATATTACGTTATGTTCCCGTGACACCAACTCTCTCGGTTCGCTGTGATCTCGCCCATTACCATCCAACGGCTTCAGTGAATTGATCCACCGATTTTGTAACTACCCGTCACCCACGACGCAGGCTGCAGTGTGGCAGTCGCCATCGACCAAATTGTAATTTTTTTCATAAAAATGAACATAGTTATTTATTGAGTTTTACACGGACGGACAACACGGACATCAGACAACCAAGCTTCTAACATAGTAGACAAGTCAAATTTTTATTTTGTAATTTATGTTAGCAACAAAATGTCAAGTTTTAATCAAAAGTAAAGTGAGTAAGTAAATAGTTTATTTCCAAGAAGCCAATACACATTGAAATACCTTATAAATATACAGTGGAGGGTATGACAAAAAAATGTTTTATGTTTAACGACAGTCCCCAAACTAGGCTAGGCCTGTATCTTGGGGACTTTATTAGTGTGCACAATTTTCGTTTAACTTAGTCGTTGACAAAACCTAAACGCAACATCACTTCTGGGAGATATTAATTTGTACCTAAATATTTTAAATATTGTAGACAGATATTGGTTACGAGATAATCACAAATTTTAATGAGGCTAACCTGACAAGTAGGATAAAGGAACTCGTGGGCGTTAGTGACGCAAGCAGAACTGGGCCAAAGATTGCAATTTACTGCCATTTATGTAAATAAATATGAGTTATCACCTGTTTGGAAATATGGCAAGAAATCATTAAGCCCAGACACCCAAGGCCCTATTTCATAGAAAGTCAATACATGGTTCACTGTGCCTATTCGATGTACATTGCGTAGCCGTATAACCCACTGATTAAAAAGTAGGAAAGGAACTCTAATTGTCATAATCGGCTGCACGATATACATGGCATTGTCATAATCTACATAAATAAAATTCAAAGTCCTGACTTACTAACTCACTCATCATCGCCCAGCTCAAGCCGTTGGATATAGGAAGCTGAAATTTTGCACAGAGGGTCAGATATAATGCAGGCAAGGTATAAGAGCGGATTTTTAAAAATTCAACCCCTAAGGGGCGAAAAGGGATGCCCAAATTTGTATGGGAGGTATAAAGATCGTTGTCTAATTTTCTTGAAACTTAAAATAAATACTCTTCAACACATTTGATTGAACACGTGTTTCGCCGTTTTTCTAAATTTAACCCTTAAGGGAGTGAACGGGGTTGCGAAATTTTGTTCCTTGAATCTTTTCCACGCGGACGGAGTCGCGGGCAAATGCTAGTCTCATATTTAAAAATCTCGTGTCACAGTGTTTATTATCGAACTCCTCCGAAATTGCTTCACCGATTTTTGTGATTTTTTGTACATTTGGTAGGTCTGAGAATAGGTCAAAGACTAACCCCCTTATTCATAATTGTCTGCTAACATAAAGCATTGCTAATTCTCACTCTGTCTTCTTCTATTGACCTAAGTCAGAATGAAAAAGAACACTCTTTAGCAGCTGTTTTAAGTTAG
Organism: Yponomeuta sedellus; assembly: GCA_934045075.1. NCBI lineage: Eukaryota > Metazoa > Arthropoda > Insecta > Lepidoptera > Yponomeutidae > Yponomeuta > Yponomeuta sedellus. Next base: position 6,277,070 of record OW203726.1, on the reverse strand, counting down.
CGGACCATTATGAATAAGGGGGTAATTGATTTGGGAAAACAACGTCCACATTTGCCAAGTCTGTTAGTAAACTATACGAGTAAATTGTAATTTTATTAAATGTGGCTCAGATAGTGACAAAATGGTGATGGAAGTCGGACGAGTGAGAATCGTACTTTTGTGAGGGTTTAAAAGAATGTGGAAGGGTGAAAAAAGAAAACAATAAAATGATTAAAATTCATTCTCGCCATAACAATCAGGAATGCATTTAAGCGAGCACTGATAAATCCCACCTTCATAAGAAAAGCTTCGATCAGCTCAGGAACAATGAATTAAACCCGCCAAGTGCGAGTTAGTGTCGCGCACTGACGGTTCCGTACCGATATCAACTCTTGTAGGAGACACACAAGTAAGTAAGTAGCGGACAATGTTTTAGCTATCAAGCGGCAGTCTTGCTGACATCCCTATCTAGTAGCATTCAGTAATTAAATAAATCGATCGATATCCCTTGTAAGTTCCCACTGTTGGGGCACGGGTCTCTTCCCGCATCGCAGGAAGGTTAGGCCATACTCCACCACGAGGGCCAAGTCCGGGTTGGTGGAGGTGTGTAAGACAGTGACAGGTATTACCTACTTAATATAACGTCCTTAGTGAGGTGTTTTCTTTCATTCGGGTCGTAATATAATATAAAGTAAAAAAGTACAAATTACTTTCCTCGTACGTGAAACCCTGGTTTTTTTTTATAATCTTTATTATTTGCTTTAAATCATCATCACCATCAACCCATTATGTCCCCACCGAGGGGCACAGGTCTCTTCCCTGATGAAGGTATAAGCCATACTCCACCACGGGGGCCAAGTCCGGATTGGTGCATTTGCTATACAATTTGCAGTTGTAATTTACACAGTATTGTGCTTTAAGTACTATTAAAGCGCAATACTGTGTAAATTCCAACTGCCAACCAATTACGGATTGAAAGATTTTATAAACGTCTAGCTTTGTTTCCAGCTGCGTATAATAATCTGTGAAGCTGAAATGGTTATTTCCTAAACGCTGTTGCAAAAAAGTTGGTAGACCTCAAGCCTAAGGGCTCGTTTCTCATTATATTCGGACGAAATCCGAAATCATGAAAAAAATGTTTTTGTTGTTATAGAGAGAATCTTTCGATAAAACAATAAAACGTCTATGTATTCCAAAATACTATGTTTATTTTAAAACTGTAGACTATAGGTACATCTGTATTGTTCTTAGGATAGAGTAGTAATGTCAAAATCCAAAAGAAATTTATAGCTAACGTAAATTTTGAGTTTAAAATGATACAGAATAAAATAAAATGAGATTTAAAAATGGTCTAACGGTCTAAAAAGATGACACCGTTACAGTAATATCCTTAAACTAGCGAACAAATCGTATTTACAACTAACAAATTATACAAAACCAATCTAGCCTGTGAACCAATTACAATTGTTCAGCGAATAAATATAAAGAATGTTAATAAAGCATTTAATAATGTTAGTAGTGCTATTTACGGCTTGGGAAAATATAATCGCTGTCGTAAAACGAAACAATAACGACTAAAAACACCGAGTACGTAGCTAAAAGAAATTGAACGGAAATTAAGCTTAATATCAATGTGATGTCTTGTAAAAATCTAACCGTTAACAGCCCATTTTCCATCATAATAAGTTCAATATTAAGGCACTGATAATGAGCTAATTAAGCTTCAATGAAAGATGTTTTGCCAAAATATGATTGGTATATCGTTTATGGTGTGATAAATCATTGCTAATCAGCAACCCAGCAGTGTGTTCTATGCATTATGCTGGATAGTTCAATAGACTGTTGTTAATCTATGTATAGCCTCAATTTACCAATAACTCAGAATACTTATCAATACGTCTACGCTCAATCAGACTTCTGTGGTGTAGGATAAACTTAAGTATCACTTAAAACTGACTTCCTTAAATCAGAAGTCGGGACCTTTGCACTCTGGTATTCACGTTTTACTTCGCACGCGGCTAGTCTAAAGACTATCCAATCATACCTATTCAGACCAGGGCCGGACTGTCTATTATACAGAATAGGCAAATGGCTAGAGGCTTCGCATAGGCTTAGGGCCCCAACCCCATTTTTTTATTATTCTTCTTCTTCTTTGTCGTTTCCTCATGGCTGAGGGACGTGACTAAGGGCAGATTCCGCCACCAGCTCTCTCCATTGGATTCTATTACGCGCCAGATGTATGGCTGCTTGTATTATAAAGTTTCTTTGAATAAAAATAAAACTTTTCGTTTTACATAGTAAACATTCAATGAAAATATAACATAAGAATATTTTTTATTGTACACTGAAAAGAAACAACAAAAACCAAATATTTACAAAGCTACATAGTAAGATTGGTTGCCTTATTGCTAAAAGCAATTTCATAGTGGTCTGTCAACATTTTCCGCGTAGGCTTGCGCTTAATTCAATCTGACAGATTCCCGTGCATTTACATTTTTTAAAGTCGAATCGCGATTATTTGTAGCGTAAACTTAGAAATAATGTTTACCATATGAATAAACCCTTTAAACGTATCACTTTTCAATGGAGTAAAAACAGCGTAATTATGAATAAAATTGCGTCGTTGTAGAAAAAATATATTATAAGAAGTTATACACTTTTTTAACTTCCTAAAATATCTTTTCCTATTTTTTTTAGTTATGTCGCGGACACTTTTACTACAGGTTAATCTTCTCAGCCATTTCTCCGTGACGTGAAAAACAACAGTAACGATTAGGCATACAGGGTGTTAAAGAACTGCCGCCAGAGCCGTAACGTAGCCATATTGGACAACACATTAAGATAATTTAACCAAACAATACCACTGGGATACCATTTTAATTTTTTAGGTATCAAAATAAATACTTTCTACTAGCGCGCAATGAAACGAAATCGCGTGCAATGATCGTACGACGAACGACGCTCAGGCGGCGGGCGGCGGCGGCGGCAAAGTGCCGACGTAGGTAACGGCGACCGCGAGCTCGATTCGGTCTCACTCACTCACTCATTCGTCCCGCGTCCGTCTCAATTCGGTCGTCCGGGCCGTGGCCGCACCCGTTTACTACACGTTTTTGTAACAAGTAGAAACACAACGACATTAGGTACAGTCAGCGACACGCTAGGATGCCACTTTTTGTTTGATTGGTGCACTTATAACTGTACGTTTGTAACGGTGCAAACCTCTTCACACCATTTTTATTTCTTTTCTATCTATCATTTTCAAATATTTAAATTATGTACCTACGTCACACATTCTTCGATTTCCCTCATTTTTCACCACTACTACTTTACCCTTTGACCAGATCTGTCTTTTTACCTGCTTATCCGTTTTTATCCAGTTTTAAAACCACACCTAAAGTCGTTCCAGATTTTATTTATTATTATAAAAGTTACCCAACGTTCCACGTTAATAGCTATTTTGCTATTACGTACCCACAGCCACCACAGTCGTCCTGCAAAGACGTTGCTGTTGTAGTGGGCAGCAGCAGCCGGTAAGATGTATGTGGTGTAGTTTGAGAAGGAAATTTGAAGCGTAAAAGTGTCTAAAGCACATTTGAGTAGGATAAATAATATCTAGGTACTTACTCGACGTCTGTGTCTTCGTCAGGAACAGGCCGCTCAGCACGGACAAGATACTAGCGACCGTTTACATGAAGGCAAACGCGCGCCCAGCGCAACGTCTGACGGTGAACCAGTTGTGACAGCCCTTTCCGTGCTAGCTCGCTTCAGGTCATCAAAAACCGCGATAATCATGCTCTCATATCCTCAGCGGTCTCATAAGGGCGGTCAAACATTCGAACCTGAAATAACCCCATAAAAAAAGTCCAATAGGGTTAAGTCGGGAGAACATGCTGGGCAATGGGGTTAGGACCATGGCGGCCGATCCAACGACGTTCGAACAGCTTTAACCGCTGCAGCACCAGTAGTGTACACTGTGGTGGCGCGCCGTCGTGTTGGCACCACGTTTGATGCAACCGAGCCAGGGGCATCTAATAGTTGAGCAGTTCCAAGTAGTTCGCACCATTCATTCTGGGCGGCAAAACTACGGGATCCAGAATTTTTCACGCAAGATACCGGCTCACACATTCCACTTCCACCTTGTCTGGAACTCCGTCTCCTGTACCTGAAATGGGTTATCGGAACCCCACCAATGAGCGTTTCTTCGATTCTTCATACCATTGTTCGTGAAGGTGCTTTCGTCCGTGAAAATAACATTTTGCACAAAAGCCGGGTCATTTTCACTGTGCTGCAGCAACCGCCTAGCACGAACGCTTGCACCTTGTTGATTTTATAGGGCCGCTCTCTATCCTTCTTCAAAACCTTACAGTGACGTGAGACACCCGATGTTGCGCACGATGACCGTGCCGCCGGCGCAGCACGTGCGCCGCCGTCCGAACGCCTAAGCGCGGGTTCTCTGCCACCACATCCAGAACTCTCTGTTCAGTTGCAGGACGTATTTGAGGACCACCGCCTTCTGCAACGAGCACGACCGGCGGATTTTCTAAGACGCGATAAACGGCTCGCAGTATCACCCTGGACTCCGTTGGCTGATGAGCGTTGGGGTATCTGACACCGTACAGACGCAGGGCCTCAGCTGCATTTCCCCCTTTCCTACACAGTAGCAGAATATCATATCCAGAGACTCCTTAGTACTGTATTAATGAGGCATTGTAGGTTGTTTACTATCACAAAGAGTACGCGAAACGATAAGTAGATAATGTGCGTGCGCATCCGATGACGCGAGAAACCGGACTAGAAAAAAATTGCGTCGATAGAACTTCATTCAAATGAATGAGTCAAACTTTCGTTCCTTAAGGTCCCATCACACTGAGACAGACTTTCCTTCAAAGCTAGAAAAGTGCCTATACCTACTTGAATTTGGTAGAAAAACTTAGTTTTTAATTTTAGTTTGTGAGTGTGACACGTCAATTTCAGTAACATCCCCAAACTTTTAGGCAGTCACTTTTACTAAAGTAGGTATTTATTTGACAAATTAAAAATTTTTTTTTAGCTTAGCTAAGAAGACCCATTGTAAAATTACAAAATATCTGCTTTTGTAATATGATTTAAAAAAAAACTCGTGCTAAGGACAATTTTAAAAACCTACTTAGAGGCTAAAAAATTGTCCTTAGCACGGGTGAGTGCATTAAAAAAATAAAAATAGTATAATCATGTGGGTACAGTGATATCATTCCGATGTAAAAACCTAACTGCAAAGTAGGTAGTCGGGAATGTAAGTGATGCAATTTTCTTAAGCTAGATGTCGGTGCCTGTACGTAATACAGAAAATAGTGTAGAGGTTCGAAATTTCACTGATGCCGGTGAGTCGCCCATTAGCTCAATTGGAAGAGCGCTGGCACGGATAGCCAGAGGTCGCGGGTTCGAATCCTGGCATGGGTGGAATTTTTAGCCTCTAAATAGGTTTTCATCTGGATTCTTTACAAAACCTTGTACTGCTGCGCTCACTGCGTCATCATCGTCAAATTTCTAGCCACTTAGATATTTTTTCAATCTAGGAAATGGATCTAGGAATTGAATAATTGCCCCCACCTTGACAGTCCCAAAAAAGAATCCATTGATGAGGGTTCGTTGTTGTTCGGCCGTTAGCATTCTAGTCACTCAAAGCGCTGAGCCTTTTTCATTCCCAAATGGTCATGAACACTCCCTATTAAGATATTTAGTTCTTCAGCTATAAAACAGTAGTATGACAAATTTAAAAACCTATTTAGAGGTTAAAAATTTCACCCATGCTGGGATTCGAACCCGCAACCTCTGGCTATCCGTGCCAGCGCTCTACCAATTGAGCCAATGGGCGACTCACCGGCACCAGTGAAATTTCGAACCTCTTTACACTATTCTCTGTATTACGTACAGGCAGCGACATCTGGCTTAAGCAAATTGCATCACTTACAGCCCCGACTACCTCCTTTGCAGTTGGGTTTTACATCGGAACGATATCACTGTACCCACATGATTATACTATTTTTATTTTTAATGCACTAACCCGTGCTAAGGACAAATTTAAAAACCTATTTAGAGGTTAAAAATTTAACCCATGCCAGGATTCGAACCCGCAACCTCTGGCTATCCGTGCCAGCGCTCTACCAATTGGCACGGATAGCCAGAGGTTGCGGGTTCGAATTCCGGCATGGGAAAAATTTTTAGCCTCTAAATAGGTTTTTAAATTTCTCCTTAGCACGGATTAGTGCATTAAAAATAAAAATTGTACAACATTTTTTATCGTTTCTTTAAGTTACTGCAGTCGTTGGGTGCCCTCAGCGCGAGTCGTCTTTAGCGGATGTTCTTGCCCTCTTAAACTCAGCACAACAACGCGCAACCGTGGTATAAGGAGGAACGAACCTTTCTTGCAAGTCTTGATTTACTTGTTCCGTAGTAAAATTTAAATTACTTACAGCGCCAACTAAAATTTTCTTTATTTTCGATTACTCGTTCCGACAGAACACAAGTGACAATTTCTATTATTGAATAAGCAAAAGAGGATCAAACCCTATTTATTTTATTTTCTCGACAAATCAGTGTGGCTGCATGCCAGTATTTTCATTTTCTCTACCCAAGGATTTTATACTTCATTTCACTACTTGGGTGACTTTCAAAAATTATTGCATCTACCAAGCGCTCGTGGCCTAGGGGAACCGAGTAATTGTAATTTATCGGAAAATGGGCTGTTGGTGTCGGTTGTCATTGTAATGGCAATCGTTAAGCCGTGTCAGAAGCCTGTTAGGCGGCTTGATAACTTCCGACAGTAAGGCCTACCATTGTATTACAATCCTCACCAACCCGGACTTGGTTCCCGTGGGGTATGTCCTAAACTTTCTGCGATGCGGGTATGGTGTACAAGAAGTTGTAATTTTTTATCGACGGCGATTGCGAGCATTTACTTAAACTGCTTTAAAGAAAACATTAAAATTAAGAAACGAGGTAATTCCTTTTAGCTTGTACGTAACGAGTGTGTAATAACCTTTATTCGTACCCAGAATGACACGGCCTTGAACGGATCGTCGGCGCCCTTTGATAGGCGGCGCGGCGCGGCGGCGTGCGTCGCATGACTCGCAGGCAGGATTTTCGTTTGAGTCGCCCGCGCCTCGGCTTGTTTTCGCTCGGCGAAAACAAGCCGAGGCGCGTGTGTTTTTAGGGTTCCTGTTCCCGAGATATTCCTAAAACGGGACCCTATTATTCTGTCTCCGCCGCCGGTCTGTTCGCCTGTCGGTCCGTCTGCCTTTCTGTCTGTCCTACTCTATCTTTGGAACCGTAATACTTAGGCGGTTGAAACTTTTACAAGCAATGTGTTGTGTGGTGGAGTTTTTTCCCGCTGCCTTTTTCTCCACTACACTACGGCCCGAAGACAGCGGCTTTCACTTTCATGTTACATTGTACTTTGACATTCAGCAAACAGAATGTAAATTCTTTACGTTGAAATAAATTGAATTGAATTGTTAACATTGCCGATTAATAATAATAATAAAATGTACAAAATATTAAAAATTAAGGTGGGGCGCCATACAAAACACATTAATTTCTTCTTTTTGCTGTATCGTAAGATCGGTTAGGTATACATACAGTCGTAAAACTGAATATGATTATAGGGCTTATTTTGTATAACAAGTAATAAAAAACGACCAAGTGCAAGTCAGACACTAGATCCACATCACCGCCAAATCACAGATTACTTATTGTACGGAACCCTCTGTACGCGAGTTTAACTAGCACTTGGCTAGTTTCTTATAACACGATTCTAGATTACCTAACAACGATATTCGGTAAAATCGGTATTGCTGCGTGGCAGGAGGGGCTGTTTCTTGTTGCCACCGCCGCTAAATCACGGTGTGCAGCGCGCTCCGCCGTCTGCTGCGCCGCTCGGCCGGCGAGCAGCACCGGTGCGGTGTATGTGTAGGTACCTGGGTACTTCGTGTAGCGCGCTTCGCCGTCTGCAGCGCTGCTCGGCAGGCGTGTGTGTGGTAGGTAGGTACTTCGTGAAGCGCGCTCCGCCATCTGCAGCGCTGCTCGGCAGGCGTGTGTGTGGTAGGTAGGTACTTCGTGTAGCGCGCTCCGCCGTCTGCAGCGCTGCTCGGCAGGCGTGTGTGTGGTAGGTAGGTACTTCGTGAAGCGCGCTCCGCCATCTGCAGCGCTGCTCGGCAGGCGTGTGTGTGGTAGGTAGGTACTTCGTGTAGCGCGCTTCGCCGTCTGCAGCGCTGCTCGGCAGGCGTGTGTGTGGTAGGTAGGTACTTCGTGAAGCGCGCTCCGCCATCTGCAGCGCTGCTCGGCAGGCGTGTGTGTGGTAGGTAGGTACTTCGTGTAGCGCGCTTCGCCGTCTGCAGCGCTACTCGGCAGGCGTGTGTGTGGTAGGTAGGTACTTCGTGAAGCGCGCTCCGCCATCTGCAGCGCTGCTCGGCAGGCGTGTGTGTGGTAGGTAGGTACTTCGTGTAGCGCGCTTCGCCGTCTGCAGCGCTGCTCGGCAGGCGTGTGTGTGGTAGGTAGGTACTTCGTGAAGCGCGCTCCGCCGTCTGCAACGCTGCTCGGCAGGCGTGTGTGTGGTAGGTAGGTACTTCGTGAAGCGCGCTCCGCCGTCTGCAGCGCTGCTCGGCCGGCGAACAGCACCGGTGCGGTGTGTGTGTAGGTACCTAGGTACTTCGTGTAGTGCGCTTCGCCGTCTGCAGCGCCGCCCGGCCGGGGAGCAGGAGCGACTTGTGTGGTAGGTACCTAGGTACTTCGTGTAGCGCCGTCTGCAGCGCCGCTCGGCCGGCGTGTGGTGGGTAGCCTTAGTTAAGTCGTGGAGCGTAGTATTTTTTGTGGTTGGTATTCGTAGTAACTTTAAGTACCTACGCCATCTCGTTAAATGGACGAACACGATGGTGTAAGTTTAAAATTTTTACAACAACGTATGAACCCGATTCTCCTGACATTAAAAACCAAAATGATGGCGAAATTGGAAAACACTGTGGTCGTTGTAGACCTGCAGCATTATTATTATTCCCGATTTGATGGCTTCGTACCGAAGAGTGACATACGTCATGGATATTGGCGTAATGTAAAATACTTTGATAGCTCTCACTACACACGGGATACGTCGGTCAATCGAACGAAATGGGGTTTCTTGGATTCCACCTACCTACTTGCGCGCGCGTCCGTTCGGCCCGGGTCAAGGAACCCCAGTGGCGCGCGCGACCGCGGCAGACCTCAAACAAAACACCTGATAGCGGCCGGGTCAATTGCCGCGCGCGAGCGAGCGTACGATAGTTGCGTAGCTATGTTTATGTAAGGCATGGAACATTTGAAGGGGTTGCGAACTATTGCGCGGTGAAATTTCAAAGTCAATTTTTGTTTTGAAATATTGATAATTCACATGGAGTTTCTATGGGAGAAATATTGTTTATACGAATCTTGTTCTATTTCTGCAAAAAAAAGTAAAAAAAAGTCTCGACTTTGCACCTCAATATCTCGTAAACCGTTAAATCCCCAAACATGGTGCCAAACAAAAAATGTTCGTTTTGATGTAGGGAATGCGTGATTTACCGATCCGGCTGCGGTTCTTTAACACCCGTTATAGATGGTCAATCAGGCCCTGCACTAGTCACAGTTGCAATTACAAGCGTCTCCGACAGTCTACAAGAGTCTCTTAACACTTCGCTGCACGTTTTTTCATCAGGCCAATTAACATTTAACCCCACAATCGCCAGATCCGCATCTGTATCAGGGAACTCATCAATCAACGTGCCTTTCGGAATTTGCGTGCAGCGGTCAAAACAAAACGAGCTCGACCCAAAAACAACAAAAATACAACACCACTTAAGTGCGAGACAAATTAGCACCTAAGTAAATAAAGGTTAGTAATTTAAAAACCTATTTAGAGGCTAAAAATTTCACCCATGCCGGGATTCGAACCCGCAACCTCTGGCTATTCGTGCCAGCGCTCTATCAATTGAGCCAATGGGTGACTCACGGCATCAGTGAAATTTCGAACCTCTTTACACTATTCTCTGTATTACGTACAGGCAGCGTCATCTGACTTAAGCAAATTGCATTACTTACAACCCCGACTACCTACTTTGCAGTTAGGTTTTAACATCGGAACGATATCACTGTATGATTATACTATTATTATTTTAATGCACTAACCCGTGCTAAGGAACAAATTTAAAAACCTATTTAGAGGCTAAAAATTTCACCCATGCCGGGATTCGAACCCGCAACCTCTGGCTGCTGTAAGTAATGCAATTTGCTTAAGTCAGATGTCGCTGCCTGTACGTAATACAGAGAATAGTGTAAAGAGGTTCGAAATTTCACTGATGCCGTGAGTCGCCCATTGGCTCAATTGGTAGAGCGCTGGCACGGATAGCCAGAGGTTGGGGGTTCGAATCCCGGCATGGGTGAAACTTTTAGCCTCTAAATAGGTTTTTAAATTTGTTCCTTAGCACGGGTTAGTGCATTAAAATAAAAATAGTATAGGTTAGTAATTATTAACTTTCCGTGTAAAACGTATTCTGTGCACACTAATAAAGTCTCCAAAATGCAAGCCTCGCCTAGTTTGTGGACTGCCGTTGAAACGTGCATTATGCACCTACCCACCTCTTCTGTAAATTAATTAATTATGTAACACATGCTGCTGTAACTTTTATTTTAATAAACGTACTTACTAACTTACTCAACAGAAAAATACTTTTTAGCTGAAACTTACTATATAGTATCTGAAATTAAAAAGAGGCTAAGCCTCTGCTCAAAGTATGCACCAGTGCTCAGGATACGAGATGTATATGAGATCTACCGGGCCTGTTTCTTAGAGCTACTTCTTCAAGAACTAAGATTTCTTTCAGTTAACGTCGGAGACTTGGAGCAACGGTAAAAAACGGGTCTATATAGGTGTACAAAATACTAAAACGCTGTAAAAATTAATAAAAAATAAAGTTAAGAATAGATAAATATTCAGCTAAAAGTTATGATAGAAATAAATATTCCTCTTTCAACTGCTTTTTAAATGTAGACAATTGTGGGAGTTAGCTCATATTTTATTAATTTACTTTTCAGACAAAAAATCAAGTAAGCGAATCCGGAATTGTCTATAATACAGCTTCATGGTTTAAATGAATTTTATTAACAAGTAAAAAGACCCGGCTACTCAGTGTAGATAGGTACATCGAATTGTAGACTTCGTTTATTAAGACAATTTTTGTTTTATAAAACTCGGCGTGTACATATTTTGTAGGAAAATATGAACCGGGTACGTACACGGTTCGACTGCTCTTTTGAAGCCCTTTTAGTGCGGAACCCTAATAAGAAAAACAAAATCAACATAATTTTTTTTTGTATTCATATTTTTTATGAGTCGCTTCATTTAACTGTGCATGTGACTTTATTGGTCACAAAAATTGTATGTATGTATGTATGTATGTATGTATGTATGTATGTATGTATGTATGTATGTATGTATGTATGTATGTATGTATGTATGTATGTATGTATGTATGTATGTATGTATGTATGTATGTATGTATGTATTTATGTATGTATGTATGTATGTATGTATGTATGTATGTATGTATGTATGTATGTATGTATGTATGTATGTATGTATGTATGTATGTATGTACTAAGGAGAATAGGACCTCCTGACAGATCACCTTCGCTTCATCAACGTTCATAAGTCGTTGCATGCACGCACGCCGGTTCCGGGTACTTTACCTTTACCTTTTATCTTATCTTTACCTTTGCTAATACATCCCCTATCTGGTCGATGTATGTCTGCCTGGGACGACCCTTACCAATCCTTCCACTCACATTCGCAATATATATTTGTTTCGTCAATCAGTCAATTCTTCCTTCATCCTCTCCACATGTCCAGACCAACGCAACATTCCTTTCTCAATTCTAGTCACTACATCCTCTTTCAGTCCACAACGTTCGCTAATCAGACTATTGCGTATCCTGTCATTCTAATAAAAGTATATAAATCAATTATAAACTATCGCGAAAAGACTGATTAAAAGTTGAAGTATAAGTAAGCATCGTCGTCGTCGTCGTCAGGCTATACTAGTCCACTACTGGACATAGCCCTCCCCTAAAGAGCGCCACGTTGTGCTATCATAGGGGGTAATGCCCATAGTCCCCACGCTGGGCATGCGGGTTGGGGATCGTAGTTCGGTGGAATTGTACTGTAGGGGGCGCTGCTACCCACCCCCCGGTAAGCATCGACGATCATAAAAAATACTAAGAAAGACAATAGTTGATGAAGTCGTAATCAGCCAATCTAAATGGAGTTATAATAAAAAAGTAGCATTAACCCAATAAACAAACCGTTCGTGAGTTAAGTGCAGATAAGACATAGATTCCTCTATCTTCCTTACTTTAACCCGAGAAAAACAGCTCTATCTGACGGAAAAATCGCAGTCGTTCGCTTTCCATTTGATCTCTTAATATATTCCCAGAGATAAGCTATCGTCTACTCAGTGTAACACGAGCGTAATTAAGCTTGCGGCTTTGTTAGCGTAGCGAGCGTTAAGCGGTAGCGGAAGCCACAAGCGGAAGTTACCACAAAACTGCACAAAGTATACCTTCTGGCCACCAACTCTTTGACTCTCAGAATGTGTTTAAGTTGATACCATTTATTTAGTTGTCAACACTAAGAAAATAAATGAACAATTAAACAACTTAAATAGAAACATCCATTTAAGATGTTTAATTGTTCATTTATTTTCCTAGTCTTGACATAAAAAAACTTGACCTAGATAGGATAAATTTTTGGTAAAGCTCGTTTTAGTAATTGCGGTAATGGCATAGTTTTTGTTGTGTTTTCGGGCATAAGAAAATGCGACGTAATGTCATTAAAATGGAAAGGTTATTTGGCAACTATCGCTTTTAAAGCTCGATTGGGAAATCGGAAGTCTTTGGAACAAAAAGTCTATAGTTCGAATCCGATAAGTAGTTTTATTTGTCTGTTTTTGTGTCTTTTCTTTGTTCGTTCTTTTATTTAGTTATTTAAATAGAAAATAGAGAAAAAAATATTTTTTATTTTCTACAGTTCTCTAACTGATGACGCTAACATAATTTATTGTTTTTGCATCTGCATAGTCGTTATTGAACGCATAATTAAAGAAACACTCTAATTACAGTTAGCGTTATAGAACCACTTTTATTTTAAAAGTTTTTTTCTCAGTGTTATGCTTTTCGAAATCGATATCAAACCTTGTATATCCCCACTGCTGGGGCATGGGTCTCTTCCTGCATCGCAGGAAGATTAGGCCATACTCCACCATGGGGGCCAAGTCCGAGTTGCTTTTCAAAATATCAAATATTAATAATTTATTGCAACTGTCATGTAATGACAGTCGTTAAGCCATGTCAGAGGCCGTATGGGTGGCTTGATAATTTCTGACAGTAAGACCCGCCACTGTCTTACAATCCTCCACCAACCCGGACTTAACCCCCATGGGGGAGTATGGCCTAACCTTCCTGCAATGCAGCAAGAGAACCGTGCCCTAGCAGTGGGGACATATCCCCACTACTGGGGCACGGGTCTTGGTTAATACGTAGAGTGAGTGACTGGTTGGGCAGACAGTATGGCCTTACTTTCCTGCGATGCAGAAAGAGACACGTGCTCCAGCACTGGGGACTTACAAGGGTTGATATCAATCGAATTATTTAATTACTGAATGGTACTAGAGAGGGATATCCGCATCGCTGCCGCTTGATAGCTAAAACATTCCGCTCATCAGCAAGTTGACATCTGCCATTTTTCCATCATTAGCTCCTCTGTCACGCTCTCCTAGACAAAAACGTCGGCGCACGATAATTACAATATTTGCACTGACCTTTAGCATGTTCCCGGGCTCTGTAATTGCGTCATTGTTCGCAAATATATAACGCGAGTCGTAAGTGTAAGGTTAAATAACACCGTACTATTATGGTGCTGGCACGGACTACATAAAGATACTTGGTACGGTGCTGGAGACAAGTTGCGACAGAAAAAGAGTAGCCTAACATCGTCGTTTTCGTCGTCAAGCGGAAGACCGCATGATGTTTTATCTTCGTGCATTAATTTGTTAATCTTTGACCAAATATGGCAGGGATGGGGAACCTTTGTGGATGAACGTGCTATTTGGTCTAGACGTCAAATTATTATTATTCTTTATTTCACTGTGGAAACATATTAAAAAGTACCAAGGCAAACTTAATGGTCACAGAATCGATGTCAACCGTTGTATGTCCCCAGTTTAAAATTTAAATATTAAATATAAAGACGATTATAATAAGCTATTTGAAGCCTGTAAAATTATTCCAGTTCATACTAAAGTAAAATATTTAATAGCAATAGAGTCATATTATACAGAAAATCATTAATTCCCAATAATGCACAGTCACTTTACAAGAACAATTAGTAAACATAAGTTAATACAACCGCCTGCAAATAATTACTATGGAGAACGAACAAGAGATTATTTGACACCTAGAATTTGTAATAGCTATCCTCTTTTGCTTGATGAAACCAAAGTATGTAAAGCCACGCTTAAATATAAACTTAAAGAACTAATGATAAAATAAAACTACACCTATGTAAGATAAGAGTATTCTTTATTGTGCCAGGAAAACACATAGAAAACGTAATAATAATAAATAAAGTACTTGAGACGAATCAGTAATATGTATTATGTTGTTTATGTATACAAATAATATAGGTATTAAATAAGTTAGCTATATACAGAGATAGAGCGCTTCGCCAACAAACTGCTTTGCAGTTTGGCGTAATTGTGTAATTGAATAAGGTTTTTTGTTTTTGTAAAAAAAAAAAAATAAAAAAAAAGTGCTGGGGCACGTGTCTCTTTCTGCATCGCAGGAAAGTTAGGCCATACTGTCTGCCCAACCAATCACTCACTCTACGAATTAACCAATAGAACAGCCAGAGTATCGTTTGTAATTAACACCGCTTGATGACAATCTAGTCTCTGTGGTGGTTCTTTTAAGGAAAAATCTAATCTTCTTGGCTTTGCCAACACTCGTAAAGTAACTGAAAACGTGTTCAAAACAATAATTAAAATCTTACATAAGCAACCAGGAGTCTAGAGAACTCGGGAAAAGAAAATTACATTCAGAATATAATCAAGTACTACCTATTTAACTCTTAAGTTTAGAGCCTCATCAAATTTTATAATCCTTCGCAACGGTACCTTCGGCAGCGCATGTCAATTTTTGTTGCAAAGTCGCCCTTAGGGGAACTGATTAGATTGCACAGCTAGCGTGTACAAGTAGATGTGCCGTAGACTGTAGGTGCTGGGCAAGCCTACTTCATTTAAACATAATGCCCCAGGCTCTGCAACTCCCGAGTGGTCTCTTCACCCATCTAATGTGAGTGAATGTGCTATTCGAGGCTGTTGCTGTGTATAGTTTATACAGCCTGTATAAACTATACAGGCTGTATAAACTATACAGGCTGTATAAATCATCTCATTACGTGGACGCAAAGTTTTTTTTAGACTGTGCATTATATAAGGCATCCTGGCAACCTGACCAGTACACTGGCCACGTATCCTACAAGTACATGCAGGTTTATGTCTGCTTGACCTCCTTCGTCCAAAGACTTTAACGGTCTAAGAACAATGCCATTTTTTACAACCGGCTTTTTTCGACGTTTTATTGTTGTAAAACCACCGCTGAACCTTTGAAAAAAGGTAGCTGTTAGTTTGACTCTCGCTTTTTCTGTTATTGTTGTTGAAAACAATAAGTATAAAAATTGTATACAGTGTAGGTGTTCAGACCGCCAAACTGAAGTAGAACTGGGCTGGGAGGCGAGTCTCTAAAATGCATTGTTCAATAGAGCCGTATTAGTCCGGTAATGGTAGTTTTATTCACAGTATCGGTAGTCTAGAGTGACCAATCGCATTGCATTGGTATAATGCGTGCAACTTAACTCGGCGCTTCGCACGATTCAATCTTTTTCGCGAGAGATGTAATTATTTCTTCTGGTACAATTTGATCTAAACATCTGGCTGGAGGTGTCAAATCACAGTTCTTTGAATTAAGTAAGAAAAGACAAGTTATGGGGTGCTATAAAGAGTATCAACCCTTCTATATCCCCATTGCTGGGGCACGGGTCTCCAGCTGCATCGCAGCAAGGTTGGGCCATATTCCACCACGGGAGCCAAGTCCGGGTTGGTGATAGATTGTAAAACAGTGGCGCGTTATACTGTCAAAAGTTATCAAGTCGCCCGCGAGGCCGCTGACATGGCTTAGCGTGCCTTGCGAAGCACGGAAGCTCGTAAAAACTGCAACTAGCGGTAGTCCCAGTCCTCGCCGCGTATGTTGTTGCTTAACCCTAGTGAGTGATTTCAATGACTCGGTTCCACTCGGCCTCGAGCGCTTCGTTAGTCTAATCTAATTTAATCTAATTATTAGTATTAATCTATTTAAAATTATTTCCCTTCAGATTTCTCAGATAAGAACGAGACAGAAGAACTATTTACTTATTGAAACTCTCAATGCAGAAACTGGCGTTATGCCATAATTTTGTTGAAATTCTTTAATAAAGCTACAGTGACTGCGCATTCGCATTAAATTTCAATGAGATTGAGTCATACGTTCATAATGTTACCGCAACAACCTTCATGGCGGTCAGATGCTACGGAAACATTAAGATGAGAAAAAAAAATAAGTATGTACTGCACATACTTAAAGAAATTGACATTGAATTTTCTGTAGTTTAGGCTACGCGGTAAGTTACATACCTACATAAACTCACGTCTGTTTCCTAGGGGGGTAAACATAGACCACGGTTTGCCACTTGCCACGGTCCGGACAAATCGCTTGCGCGCTGAGCTATGCCCACTCTCTTTTAAGTGTAGCGCTGCAACGCTACACTACATCAATTAGTTGAGCCAGAAATTTTAATTCGACCTTAAAGAAATAAATGACTCTGGAAGAGATCTCTTGGAGAGATAAGCTCCCTTGTTAAAATTTCGTGTATAACGAAGTATAAATTATCATATAATAAATTACACACAAGGTTATTTTAAAATACATAATTTCTGAAACAAGTAAGAAAATCGATACTCGGTTCTTACAAATAGAACTGTATTAAATAGACATTACGTTTAAAAACCTATTTAGAGGCTAAAAATTTCACCCATGCCGGGATTCGAACCCGCAACCTCTGGCTATCCGTACCAGCGCTCTACCAATTGAGCCAATGGGCGACTCACGGCATCAGTGAAATTTCGAACCTCTTTACAATATTCTCTGTATTACGTACAGGCAGCGACATCTGACTTAAGCAAATTGCATTACTTACAGCCAGTGCTGGTACGGATAGCCAGAGGTTGCGGGTTCGAATCCCGGCATGGGTGAAATTTTTAGCCTCTAAATAGGTTTTTAAATTTGTTCCTTAGCACGGGTTAGTGCTTTAAAAATAAAAATAGTGTAGACATTACGTGTCTTTTGGAATTGCACATTTTTTACTTAACTCGTAAAAATATCAGCCGCTTAGGCTATTGCCCGACGACCTCTGTGGCGCACTTGGTAGCGCATATACCTACCATACCATAGGGCCCGGATTCGAAGCTCCCCAGCTTCGAACCCGGGCCCTATCGTATAATAAAAAAAAAACCACAGATCTTGGATGTTTACATGCTTGTGATGTCGCTGTTTCTGATTCCCATGACACAGGGTATCCTAGCGGGGCCAGAAGCAATGTATGTGGCTGCATGTATATTTTATTTATTTGTAAATTTTATTACATTTGCTCATTCATTCATTCGTTCGATCGTTCGTTCGTTCGTTCGTTCGTTCGTTTGTTTGTTTGTTTGTTTGTTTGTTTGTTTGTTTGTTTGTTTGTTTGTTTGTTTGTTTGTTTGTTTGTTCGTTCATTAATTAATGAATAATTAATCAATTAATTCATTCATTTATTGCACATTTTAGCTGGAACCCTGTCTGATGTCTTATTGTGAACATGATAGGAACTAGATGGAAAAGTTCTACGCAGCCTTAGACTCGGAACTTTGGGCGAGGGAATGGGAAGTGTCTGCTTGGTTTGTTTATAACATCTAAGTTTGTCTGGAAGTTCTATCTATGGGTAGTGCAGACATAGACAAACTACTACGCGTCTACTATAAAAAACAGAGATAGAAAGAGAGAAAGAGTTTTCATATTAAAAATAAACTGTTATCTTATCTTATTGAGACGCAGTCCAAGCCACAAGACACTAAGGACTCAAACTTGCTTACCATGCTACAGTAATCAGTCAAAGAAATCACAGACTAGGAAAATCATGTAGACTCGGAAAATGTAAAGAATGAAATTCTCGGTAAAGTCCATCACTTGTCCTGGCCTCAAACTGGGACACACTGTGCTATGGTAACCAGATAAGTACATTGCAAACATGGAAACACACCCAGACTGAAGCCTGGTACAAATCAAGGAGGCCTTTAATGGGAATCGAAACCCATTACCTCTAATTGGTAGTCATTGGGTTAATAACGATTAAGCAGTCAAACATTATTTGGACAAAATTGTTTTGGTCACCTCTGACAGAATAGACAAGTACTGTGTATTCTGTCAGAGGTTCCAATAAACTTAATCAGTTACTCTAGGTGAAATTATTATTATGCAAAGGTCGAAAGTTCAGACCTATAATAATCTATAAAAATATACAACCCACAGGCATAACATAACCATAACATTAACGATTCTCTGTTCTCCGCGCCTCACGGTAAAACTTTCGTCAACTAATGCGCGGTTCCCAAACAGTGAGTTAATAATAATTGAAACTGTTTTTATACGCATTTATGCTCGTTTATTAAATTTTTACAATTTTCCGACGTTTCGGCACTTTTTCAGGTGCCTAAATAGAGATCGTGGGTGGAACATACCGGTAGCATGGGAACCAGTGCTTAAGTGCATTGAGACCCCCTTGCTAGAAGTGTGACTGTAGAGTTAAAATTTTAATTTCAATTAATAATCAGTATTTTTAAGTTCATGTAAAATAATTAGTTTATAAATTTAATTGTAACTTCAATTACTAATAATCAATATTGTTGACTTTATATAAAATAATTGGTTTGCCTATTTTGGAACGTGACTGCATAATTTTATTATCTTTTGTAATTTTTGCCGAGGGTAGTAAACTAGCCGTTAATGCTTTCTAAAAGGCGCCTGTCACCTCAGTCATCCGAGACCACGGCACCTGAAAAAGTGCCGAACCGTCGGAAAATTGTAAAAATGTAATAAACGAGCATAAAAACAGTTTTAATTATGTCTAGTGCTCGTGTTAACGTTAGAAAATACTATAGTGAGTTAATAATGTCAATAAAATATTTCTACAATGTTAATTTTAAAAGTATAAACCTGTCTACAATAATTGCCTCGTTGGTCCAGCCGTTAAGGCGCTTGGTTACCAAGACAAAGGTTGTGGCTTCAAGTGGGAATCGAGGGGGACGTTGTACATTTGTATGAGTGGTCTCAGTTTAGGTGTGTTTGTAACCTCCTTGCCTGGTTACCATAGTACAGGGTATCCTAGTTTGGGAGCAGGTCAAGTGATGGTATGTTGAAGTTATTAGGACCGAATTGTTTATTAAGATAAAAATGTCAATACAAAATAAAATAGTTACAAACCATGTCACACTTAATAAAAAAATAAATGCACAGTAAGATATCCAATAAATGAAGTTATTTATTTATATTTAAATTATTAAAGTCAAGAACCCATTCTAACAGCGGGAGAAGTCTTTCTGATATGACATTCCTCCTTGGTCATATTGGCAATATTCCCGAGCTCGCTACATCAGTGGGTATATCAATCAATCAGCCTATTAGATAAGCATATTTTTCATTGAAAACCAGAGCACATATTATAAAACATGTAAAAGATACAGAGTACAATTGGCGATTGTATTGATTTCTTCCAGACAACCTTATGACGGAAAGTTCCTGCCCACTCATTACTGTTGGAAATAGGCCTCCCCCAACACCACTACTTTCCGTCATCGGTTATCTTCATCCAGTTGCTACCAGCAATCTACGTTTACCAATTCGTGGTCTTCACTCAAGAACCTATTTTCCCCATCAATAATAATGGACACGTCGCCACTAACTGGTAAAACTAGCCGTCGAACTAACTACCTAGGACGTTCATTAGGCGGCGGCATCTCCGGCGGCGATTCAAGGGCTAAAGGTCATTCAGCCTTGTGACTGAACGGAGCGTTTCATAACCTGGCTAAGGGTGGCTCGGCATGTGTTTAGTATGGCTAAAAACTAGCAAATACAAAACTTGAGAACCTTGAGAACTTTGAGAACCCCTGAACAGCCGGTACAGCCTCAGGGCGGCATTATTTGTTATTGAGGCGTCTTCGGCGCACACAAAGACTGCTTTGACTTTCCCTGTCACGACTTCCATGGACGATTTCAATATCAGCCGCGAGATATCGGGAAATGGACAGAATGGCGCAGAATGAAGATACAATAAGTTAGTGATAGGGCAGCCGATATTCCGTGTGCTACAATGACTTCGTGCAAAATAACTTTGCGCCTTATACAGGTGACAGCTGCCAATTTGCCACAGATAAAAGCAAATTACGAATACATAATTGTGGATTTTCTATCGCTATTGTTTGTGCCACTGTAACGTTATTTTCCGTCCCAGACATGGAAGATATGCGTTCTCTCGTTCGTTTCTAAAACTATGGTTACAGAATACTATCTCGCTAGTGCTATGTCTTTAAAATGCATTGTTCAATAGAGCCGTATTAGTCCGGTAATGGTAGTTTTATTCACAGTATCGGTAGTCTAGAGTGACCAATCGCATTGCATTGGTATAATGCGTGCAACTTAACTCGGCGCTTCGCACGATTCAATCTTTTTCGCGAGAGATGTAATTATTTCTTCTGGTACAATTTGATCTAAACATCTGGCTGGAGGTGTCAAATCACAGTTCTTTGAATTAAGTAAGAAAAGACAAGTTATGGGGTGCTATAAAGAGTATCAACCCTTCTATATCCCCATTGCTGGGGCACGGGTCTCCAGCTGCATCGCAGCAAGGTTGGGCCATATTCCACCACGGGAGCCAAGTCCGGGTTGGTGATAGATTGTAAAACAGTGGCGCGTTATACTGTCAAAAGTTATCAAGTCGCCCGCGAGGCCGCTGACATGGCTTAGCGTGCCTTGCGAAGCACGGAAGCTCGTAAAAACTGCAACTAGCGGTAGTCCCAGTCCTCGCCGCGTATGTTGTTGCTTAACCCTAGTGAGTGATTTCAATGACTCGGTTCCACTCGGCCTCGAGCGCTTCGTTAGTCTAATCTAATTTAATCTAATTATTAGTATTAATCTATTTAAAATTATTTCCCTTCAGATTTCTCAGATAAGAACGAGACAGAAGAACTATTTACTTATTGAAACTCTCAATGCAGAAACTGGCGTTATGCCATAATTTTGTTGAAATTCTTTAATAAAGCTACAGTGACTGCGCATTCGCATTAAATTTCAATGAGATTGAGTCATACGTTCATAATGTTACCGCAACAACCTTCATGGCGGTCAGATGCTACGGAAACATTAAGATGAGAAAAAAAAATAAGTATGTACTGCACATACTTAAAGAAATTGACATTGAATTTTCTGTAGTTTAGGCTACGCGGTAAGTTACATACCTACATAAACTCACGTCTGTTTCCTAGGGGGGTAAACATAGACCACGGTTTGCCACTTGCCACGGTCCGGACAAATCGCTTGCGCGCTGAGCTATGCCCACTCTCTTTTAAGTGTAGCGCTGCAACGCTACACTACATCAATTAGTTGAGCCAGAAATTTTAATTCGACCTTAAAGAAATAAATGACTCTGGAAGAGATCTCTTGGAGAGATAAGCTCCCTTGTTAAAATTTCGTGTATAACGAAGTATAAATTATCATATAATAAATTACACACAAGGTTATTTTAAAATACATAATTTCTGAAACAAGTAAGAAAATCGATACTCGGTTCTTACAAATAGAACTGTATTAAATAGACATTACGTTTAAAAACCTATTTAGAGGCTAAAAATTTCACCCATGCCGGGATTCGAACCCGCAACCTCTGGCTATCCGTACCAGCGCTCTACCAATTGAGCCAATGGGCGACTCACGGCATCAGTGAAATTTCGAACCTCTTTACAATATTCTCTGTATTACGTACAGGCAGCGACATCTGACTTAAGCAAATTGCATTACTTACAGCCAGTGCTGGTACGGATAGCCAGAGGTTGCGGGTTCGAATCCCGGCATGGGTGAAATTTTTAGCCTCTAAATAGGTTTTTAAATTTGTTCCTTAGCACGGGTTAGTGCTTTAAAAATAAAAATAGTGTAGACATTACGTGTCTTTTGGAATTGCACATTTTTTACTTAACTCGTAAAAATATCAGCCGCTTAGGCTATTGCCCGACGACCTCTGTGGCGCACTTGGTAGCGCATATACCTACCATACCATATGGCCCGGATTCGAAGCTCCCCAGCTTCGAACCCGGGCCCTATCGTATAATAAAAAAAAAACCACAGATCTTGGATGTTTACATGCTTGTGATGTCGCTGTTTCTGATTCCCATGACACAGGGTATCCTAGCGGGGCCAGAAGCATGTATGTGGCTGCATGTATATTTTATTTATTTGTAAATTTTATTACATTTGCTCATTCATTCATTCGTTCGATCGTTCGTTCGTTCGTTCGTTCGTTCGTTTGTTTGTTTGTTTGTTTGTTTGTTTGTTTGTTTGTTTGTTTGTTCGTTCATTAATTAATGAATAATTAATCAATTAATTCATTCATTTATTGCACATTTTAGCTGGAACCCTGTCTGATGTCTTATTGTGAACATGATAGGAACTAGATGGAAAAGTTCTACGCAGCCTTAGACTCGGAACTTTGGGCGAGGGAATGGGAAGTGTCTGCTTGGTTTGTTTATATAACATCTAAGTTTGTCTGGAAGTTCTATCTATGGGTAGTGCAGACATAGACAAACTACTACGCGTCTACTATAAAAAACAGAGATAGAAAGAGAGAAAGAGTTTTCATATTAAAAATAAACTGTTATCTTATCTTATTGAGACGCAGTCCAAGCCACAAGACACTAAGGACTCAAACTTGCTTACCATGCTACAGTAATCAGTCAAAGAAATCACAGACTAGGAAAATCATGTAGACTCGGAAAATGTAAAGAATGAAATTCTCGGTAAAGTCCATCACTTGTCCTGGCCTCAAACTGGGACACACTGTGCTATGGTAACCAGATAAGTACATTGCAAACATGGAAACACACCCAGACTGAAGCCTGGTACAAATCAAGGAGGCCTTTAATGGGAATCGAAACCCATTACCTCTAATTGGTAGTCATTGGGTTAATAACGATTAAGCAGTCAAACATTATTTGGACAAAATTGTTTTGGTCACCTCTGACAGAATAGACAAGTACTGTGTATTCTGTCAGAGGTTCCAATAAACTTAATCAGTTACTCTAGGTGAAATTATTATTATGCAAAGGTCGAAAGTTCAGACCTATAATAATCTATAAAAATATACAACCCACAGGCATAACATAACCATAACATTAACGATTCTCTGTTCTCCGCGCCTCACGGTAAAACTTTCGTCAACTAATGCGCGGTTCCCAAACAGTGAGTTAATAATAATTGAAACTGTTTTTATACGCATTTATGCTCGTTTATTAAATTTTTACAATTTTCCGACGTTTCGGCACTTTTTCAGGTGCCTAAATAGAGATCGTGGGTGGAACATACCGGTAGCATGGGAACCAGTGCTTAAGTGCATTGAGACCCCCTTGCTAGAAGTGTGACTGTAGAGTTAAAATTTTAATTTCAATTAATAATCAGTATTTTTAAGTTCATGTAAAATAATTAGTTTATAAATTTAATTGTAACTTCAATTACTAATAATCAATATTGTTGACTTTATATAAAATAATTGGTTTGCCTATTTTGGAACGTGACTGCATAATTTTATTATCTTTTGTAATTTTTGCCGAGGGTAGTAAACTAGCCGTTAATGCTTTCTAAAAGGCGCCTGTCACCTCAGTCATCCGAGACCACGGCACCTGAAAAAGTGCCGAACCGTCGGAAAATTGTAAAAATGTAATAAACGAGCATAAAAACAGTTTTAATTATGTCTAGTGCTCGTGTTAACGTTAGAAAATACTATAGTGAGTTAATAATGTCAATAAAATATTTCTACAATGTTAATTTTAAAAGTATAAACCTGTCTACAATAATTGCCTCGTTGGTCCAGCCGTTAAGGCGCTTGGTTACCAAGACAAAGGTTGTGGCTTCAAGTGGGAATCGAGGGGGACGTTGTACATTTGTATGAGTGGTCTCAGTTTAGGTGTGTTTGTAACCTCCTTGCCTGGTTACCATAGTACAGGGTATCCTAGTTTGGGAGCAGGTCAAGTGATGGTATGTTGAAGTTATTAGGACCGAATTGTTTATTAAGATAAAAATGTCAATACAAAATAAAATAGTTACAAACCATGTCACACTTAATAAAAAAATAAATGCACAGTAAGATATCCAATAAATGAAGTTATTTATTTATATTTAAATTATTAAAGTCAAGAACCCATTCTAACAGCGGGAGAAGTCTTTCTGATATGACATTCCTCCTTGGTCATATTGGCAATATTCCCGAGCTCGCTACATCAGTGGGTATATCAATCAATCAGCCTATTAGATAAGCATATTTTTCATTGAAAACCAGAGCACATATTATAAAACATGTAAAAGATACAGAGTACAATTGGCGATTGTATTGATTTCTTCCAGACAACCTTATGACGGAAAGTTCCTGCCCACTCATTACTGTTGGAAATAGGCCTCCCCCAACACCACTACTTTCCGTCATCGGTTATCTTCATCCAGTTGCTACCAGCAATCTACGTTTACCAATTCGTGGTCTTCACTCAAGAACCTATTTTCCCCATCAATAATAATGGACACGTCGCCACTAACTGGTAAAACTAGCCGTCGAACTAACTACCTAGGACGTTCATTAGGCGGCGGCATCTCCGGCGGCGATTCAAGGGCTAAAGGTCATTCAGCCTTGTGACTGAACGGAGCGTTTCATAACCTGGCTAAGGGTGGCTCGGCATGTGTTTAGTATGGCTAAAAACTAGCAAATACAAAACTTGAGAACCTTGAGAACTTTGAGAACCCCTGAACAGCCGGTACAGCCTCAGGGCGGCATTATTTGTTATTGAGGCGTCTTCGGCGCACACAAAGACTGCTTTGACTTTCCCTGTCACGACTTCCATGGACGATTTCAATATCAGCCGCGAGATATCGGGAAATGGACAGAATGGCGCAGAATGAAGATACAATAAGTTAGTGATAGGGCAGCCGATATTCCGTGTGCTACAATGACTTCGTGCAAAATAACTTTGCGCCTTATACAGGTGACAGCTGCCAATTTGCCACAGATAAAAGCAAATTACGAATACATAATTGTGGATTTTCTATCGCTATTGTTTGTGCCACTGTAACGTTATTTTCCGTCCCAGACATGGAAGATATGCGTTCTCTCGTTCGTTTCTAAAACTATGGTTACAGAATACTATCTCGCTAGTGCTATGTCAAACTTTTGCTGTTATTTGTAGTACTGTTCTGTTGTTGTTGGTATTTTATTCTACTTCTACATCTACTTCCTTCTCCAATATATTGCTCCAGTCCGTCCAAAGGTTGTCTGGAAGAGATCACTTTTAGTGATAAGGCCGCCGACTGTATTCTTAGGTTAAGAAATATCTGTTTAATTTCCTTTTTTATGTACAATAAAGTGTTCTCTATCTATCTATCTCTCTGAGGCGAAAGAGAAGGGAGTAACTTGGCTAAAGGTCCCTAGCCATGAACAAAGATCAATGGCAAGCCCTTATGTCAGCCCCAGATTCTAAAGGGACCAGAGAAGAAGAAAAACGTAATTTTAATGCTCCGTTCGTATTATCTTTAATCGTCAGTCGATATTAAGAAATCGACTCAACTTTTTGATTCTATTTTATCGACTGAGCAAGCCAATGTTCTCGCAGTTATAGGCAATTAGACGGAGTTTAACAAAATTTCTATAAACACCCAAAAATGGGGAGAGGGAGTCCATACATTTGTTCGCCCCTGCAGGTACCTTTAGTTTGAAACAGCAGAAGTTTATCCTACTAGTAAAAGTGGTTCGTACTCAAATCGTCCAATTCCTCGAATTGTCCAATTTCGGATGCAAATATATAAAATTTACATATTAAAATTGTGACACCCCGCAATATTAATATCATGATTGCATTGTGAATTAACATTAACATAACATAACATTTACATACTGGCACATACATTGCATCTGGTCCCGCACTAGGATACCCCTGTGTCGTGGGAACCCGAAACAACGACATCACAACCATGTAAACTAAAATACTTATTGTCCATACAAAAAAAATAGGGTGACATAAGATAACAATTTTAAATTAACGATAAACAAAGTCAAAACAAGTAAAAAAGAAATACACCCCAGTGCGCTCCAATAACACTTATCTCATCTGATTTATTTTATATTTATCCCCTGCGCTGAAAACACTCTCATCACAAAGCTCGACTTTATCTATATGAAACAATTAATTAATCTGTGTCCTATTTCCTGACTTGTTGTCCCATATAATAATAACGAAATAATTTATTGTCTATTTCATTCTTAAGAATGATCATCTATCGTGCTACCAATTTACCATACATTTATAAATTTCAACACTGCTTTGGGTATTTTTGGTTCTCTATTACAAATACTTGCGTTGATTGTTCGTACGTCACTTAAACAGGTTCTAGCAGAATACCAGCGTCACTGGTTGTCCACTGACAACCTGGGACATATGCTGAGTCTAGAACCTTTTCTGGTACCATGACACACAGCTCCTCCACCAGCTAAGCTCACTTTGTCTGTATGCATTTATTTTATTAAATTACTGTAATTATTGGTATTTCTTACCTGAAGTGTGTTCTTTTACTGGCCATGTTATTATTTTTAAGTTTTTGTGTGTGTTATGGTATTTGAATAAATGTTTTTCTATTCTATTCTATTCTAAACATCCAAGACCTGAGGTTTTTTTCCCAGCCGGGGATCGAACCCGGGACCTCTCGCAAGTAGGCAGACGCGCTAACCGCTGCGCCACAGAGGTCGTGAATTTCACTAAATAAATACTTAGGCAACGTTCTGTCACGCTCTTTTCTGAGAAATTCGAAGAGACAGCTCTTCAGTAAACGTTAGTCTACTCTATAGCCTTTAGTTACTGTGTTGGTTGCGCCGTTAGAGAAATGTAATAGATAATTCAAATCTTCCCGCGTTTCTTTATTTCCATATATCGTTTAAAAAAGTAATATTGTTTACTATGGTAGGGAGCTGATACCCAACTTCCTGCCCACATTTGTATCCTTTTCCCACACACACGCCTACAATATGTGCGCGAGCGAGATGCACGAAGATCGCGCTGGCGAGAAGCTTCCTAAACCCGCCACCAGAGGCGCTGTGGATTTTTTCTTGTGACTTTTGAATTCCCTGTACCCGCGCCCGCTGCAGACATTTTTTCTGACGCAATTTATTAATTTTGGCTAAGACAACCGAAAGTGAATCGTGTAACAATAACTGTAACAGCTTATGAACTGTGCCTGCACCAGTGCCATTAGCAGTTTTGGACTCCCATCGCCACCAGCTGAGGTTATCCAGCTGGCCGGGTCCGCCTTCTTTTCGAATACGCAACTGCCGCCAAGTGAAGCCAAAGGTCAGTGTGTTTCTTTTCCTTCCAGGGCTGTCTTTCTATCCCGACCTCAACCGCGGCAGCCCTATCCTCACCCCAGGGTTCAGCTCCACTTTTTCAAATATAAATTAACCGCATACAGTCCACTAATAATTCACATTTTTGTAACCGCGCCGCCATTTGTTTGGTCCATACGAGTACGGATTCTTAAGGTCACGACCTATGAGATTCGTAGGTATTAGGATACAATTCGTATCATATTTCGCATTCGCATACATTTGTACTGTGTATTATTTCCATATTTAATAGTGATACGTACTCACTACGACTATTTCCAAGTTCATATTCACCGCATCGTAGTAAGTAGGTACTCGCTTACCGCACGCTTTTAATGTAAAACGCATCGTTTTTCGACTCCGCAACAACTTTATTTGTTCATTTACCCCGCAGTTGTTGTATTTTGGTTAACGATTTATTGTTGGTAGATAGCGAATGCATACTACTAAAGTATTAAATACAGTATCTAACGCATTCACCTGGTACCCAAAATATTGCTAAGTACCTAGGTACATTTAATTTTCTTATCCGCAAGGTATTGAGACGGACCTGTAGTGGGTACCTACCTACGTTGAAGTACTTTCCTACCTGTTTAGTCTGATTACTTTTGACGCACCGCACCGCACCGCACTGTGGGTAGATATCATCTGTTCCCCATCGCTTATCGTATAGCCTGGTACAAAAAATCTGCGTTATTTATTGCAACGCATATTTATAGTTTCTATTACATTCGCATTTGAGTCATGGCAGATGAGAGTAAGTTGTCACTGTTATGCGCAAAAAGGGACCTTATTTTCTCGCGCATGCAAGTTATTGCCGATAGGTCGAAAAATCTTTCTGATGAGAATGTAAGGGAAACGTTTCTGTGCGAAATCGAAACTATTGACAAGTTACGAACGAATTTCGAAAGTGTGTTGGATGATATAAACTCTTTGGAATTAAAATTAAAACCGCAACAACAAATTAATTATCAACCTCTTAACGCGTTTGAAGACTTGTACTGTCGCGTTAAACGGGCAGCGAAGTCATTAATTGTTGTACCGCAGAATGTAGGCAGCGACTTCAGAGGTGGCAGGCCCAGATTGCCGCCAATTGAATTGCTCGAGTTTAACGGTGATATAAAAACCTGGCCGTTGTTTTACACGACCTTCAAAAACACGGTTCATGACAATCCCATTTTAACAGACTCTGAGAAGTTGCATTATTTAATTGGTAAATTGACCGGCAGGGCGCAATCAGTATTTGCAGGCATCACTCCGTGCGCCGAAAATTACTCTGTCATTCTGGATTCGCTGATAAGTAGATACGAAGATAAGCGACAACTCGCTTCTTCATACTTTGATCAAATCTTTGAGATGAAACCTCTGACTTCCGCGAACGCTTCCAGTCTTGAACAATTTCTCGATAAATTCGTAACGTCAGTTTCCGCGCTAAAGAATTTAAAAATCGATAATATTTCGGATCTTATATTTTTGTATACTGCTTTAAAGAAGTTAGATTCCGACACCGCACGCGCTTTCGAGCTGACCAATAGTGGCACTGACATCCCACAGTTCGACACCTTAGTGTCATTCGTTCGCGATCATTTGAAAATATTGCAACGCGCCTCTTCCGCGTCAAAACATGAAGCTACGAAGAAGAATGTTGATCGCGGAATGAATGCGCCGTCGAAGCCACTTAAGTCAACGCATACTTATGTAAATACTACTCCCGCATCCCCGCACGCTTGGTGCGCTCTGTGTAATTCGCAACACGAGCATTTGTTTAAATGTCCGGGTTTTCATAAAATGACACCTACCGAGCGTTACAAATTTGTTAAATCGCATTCATTTTGCGTCAATTGTTTAAGCAGCCATCATCGCACACTCAGTTGCAACTCTAATACGCAATGTCATAAGTGTAACCATAAGCATCACACGATGTTACACTTTGACCATAAAAATGCCGCATCCAAAGTGAGCACACTCGACGACACACCGCCGCCGCCACCGGCGCCGTCCGGCGTGGCGACCGCGCCGCGCGTAAACAAATCGGTGTCTCCTTTCGAGAAAGGCGCAGGATTGGGTTCGTTGGGGAAAGAAGGCCCACCGCACGTTGTTTCTCGCAGTGGGGATGTATCGTTATGCGCACTTAATAATCACAATAACGACGTTGTGCCTGTGCCCACCACTGTTTTGCTCGCCACTGCAAAGATTATTGTGGTCGATGCCAATGGCAAAGAACATTATGTTCGAGCATTATTGGACAGTGCTTCTCAAAGCAATTTTATAACGCGTGAGTGTTGTGATCGCTTAGGATTCAATGCTCATCGAACGCCGGCATGTTCTGTTGTAAAAGGCATAGGAGGTTCGTCTAAAACTACTCAGGGTTCTGTAAGAGTCAAGTTTTACTCATGCGCCGATCGAAACTCGGAGTTTGATATGGACTCCTTAGTCGTAGATAAAATAACTGAACGCTTACCGACCGTGAGTATCGACACTTCGCTTCTGTCGCATCTGAAGGGCTTGCCTCTGGCCGATGATACGTATGACATCCCCGGTGCTATAGATGTTCTAGTTGGCGCTTCGATTTTCCCGCAGCTCATCTTATCCCGCAAGGTCCAAGGTGAATCCGCACACGTCGCGCCTTACGCGATGGAAACCGTATTAGGGTACGTGATCGTAGGCTCCGCGCCCGCTAAGTTAAATATTTGTTCATATACCACTGTTGCGTGCCACTGCATCGCTGCCGATTGTTTAGAGCCTGTGATCCGCAAGTTCTGGGAACTAGAAGAGGTGAATGTTTCGCCGATTCTGAGCCCCGACGATAAGGAGTGTGAGGATATTTACACTCGCACTACCACACGCAGTGTAGATGGCCGCTATACGGTCGCACTCCCCTTCAAGGGTGACGTATCTTCCCTCGGAGACTCCCGGCGTAGAGCTGAGAGGTGTTTCCTCGGCCTCGAGCGCCGAATGCAGACTTCACCTAAATTGAAGCAAGCCTATGATGACGTCATTCGTGAATATTTAGAGAAAGAATATATCTCAGCCGCACCTCCTGACACAGAAGAAAATATTAATGCACCTTCTTATACAATACCGCACCATGGAGTTATAAGGGAGGACAAACTCACCTCAAAATTGCGCGTCGTACTCAACGCTAGTGCTGCGACTAGCACATCTGTGTCTCTCAATGACATCTTGTATAATGGACAGAATCTACAGGGAAATCTGTTTAACATTGTTGTTAATTTCCGCCTGTTTGCCGTTGCGCTCTCAGCTGATATTAGGCAGATGTTTCTTTGCATCGGTGTCCGCGAATGTGACCGCAGATTCCAAAGAATTTTATATCGGTTTTCGTCTGACGAACCAATTCAGGTTTTTCAATTCAACCGTGTGTGTTTCGGCCTTAAGTCGAGTCCATATCACGCACTTCGCACTATAAAGCAACTCGCTTCCGATGAGGGCGAAACTTTCCCGAAGGCTAGCGAAATTGTTCGGACTGGGCTTTATATGGACGATTTTGTCTATAGTCTTGATAGCGAGGACGAGGCTATAGCTACGGCTACCCAAGTTATTTCCTTAATGAAAGCGGGACAATTTGATCTTGTAAAGTGGACAAGTAATTCGCAAACGGTTTTGAATTCAATTCCACCTTCACACCGCCTCTCTTCCGTTAAGGAATTTGACGAATCCGATGCTCATAAGGTGCTAGGATTGTGTTGGTCACCGAGCTCTGATCAATTCAGCTTAAAGGTTTGTAAACCTGATGAAAAATGTACTAAACGCACTATTTTGTCTTGCGTGGCAAGGTTGTGGGATTTGATGGGCTTTGTAGCTCCCGTGATTTTATCCGCCAAACTCCTTATCAAGGAACTGTGGCTTTCCAATTGTGACTGGGATGATGCTCCTCCTGAAAATATTGTATCTTCATGGTCCCGCTTTAGAGAAGAGCTCCCCTTACTTGAACAAATCAAGGTACCACGTCATGTTGACATTACAGCTGGAAGTGTGGTCAGCATCATCGGCTTCGCTGATGCTAGCGAAAAAGCTTATGGCGCAGTGGTTTATTTCCGTGTTGAAAATGAAGGTGACAGCACTGTACACCTCATTGGTTCCAAATCCAAGGTCGCACCCCGTAAGGTCGTTTCACTAGCTCGTCTTGAGCTTTGCGCGGCGCTTTTGCTTGCAAAGTTAATTAACAATATAATAGACGCTTGCAGCAATCGCGTTAAAATTCAAGCTGTATACGCATTCTCGGACTCCACGGTGGCTCTGTGTTGGATTCACGCTTCGCCCCACAGGTGGGATACCTTTGTCGCGAATCGGGTTTCCGGGGTTCAGTCATTGTTGTCTCCGGAAGTGTTTCGTCACGTGTCTGGCTCGAGTAATCCCGCTGATTGTCTCTCTCGTGGTCTTACTCCCGCACAGATTATTGACCATCCGCTGTGGTTCCATGGCCCTGCCTGGATCACATGTGACCCGATAGAGTGGCCCGTTGCCACATTTAACCCGTCGACTATTTCAAACCCGCCGGAAGAGAAGAAACATTGTTTGGTTACGTCCGTTCCGCAGGAGGAATCTCCTATTATTTCTATGGCAAGTCGCATCTCTTCTTGGTCTAAGCTGTTACGCTGTGTCGTCTATGTCTGTCGTTTTATGAAATTGTTACCTCGCCGTGAGTTTATAACCGCCGCAGACTTGGAATATGCAGAACATACAGTTTTTCGTTATTTACAGGCTTTATGCTTTTCAGACGAGATTTTCAAATTGCAGACTGGAAGGTCTTGCAGCCGCGCCTTTCAGCGACTTAAGCCGTTCTTACAAAATGGTCTTATTAGAGTTGGAGGTCGTTTAACTAACTCAGAATTGAGTTTCGAGCAAAAACATCCCATTATTTTGCCGCGCAAACATCATATATTAGATTTGTTGGTGGACTATCACCACAAAGTCAATTGCCACGCAGGTCCTGATCTGCTTATGTCAATCTTACGTCAAAGTTACTGGATCTTGTCCGCCCGCAATTTGATTCGCAACAGGGTACACAAATGCATTCCTTGTTACAAGCTTCGTCCTAAACCAACTTTTCCGGAAATGTCAGATCATAAATCGTGCCGTGTCGTACAATCCGCTAAACCTTTCGTGCATACAGGCACCGACTTCGCTGGACCTTTGAAGGTCACCGTTACCCGTGGCCGTGGTATACGGTCTGTCAAGGCATATGTTTGCTTATTTGTCTGTATGACAACACGCGCTGTTCATATTGAATTAGCAGGCGATCTCAGCACGGCGAGCTTTATGGCAGCTTTTAAACGTTTCTTGTCTCGTCGCGGTCCTGTAGGTCGTATGTATTCGGACAATGGGAAAAATTACGTTGGCGCGAAACGAGTTCTTTCCGAACTTCATGCCTTTTTGAGTTCGAAGCATTTTAATACAGACTTTGCCCACGTATTAGCTGAAAACCGCATAACTTGGTCACTAAATACACCAGCTGCTAGTCACTTTGGTGGAAATTGGGAAACCAATATTAAAAGCTTGAAGACGCATCTATTCCGTGTCATCGGTGAGCAAGTTTTATCGTTTGAAGAGATGACTACTGTCCTCGCTCAAGTAGAAGCTATAATGAACACGCGACCTCTTTGTCGGACGCTCTCTATCGATCCTTCAGAACCTCTTGCATTAACGCCCGCACACTTTTTAAATTTAACTCCACTGCGGTATCTCCCGGCCCGGGATGTAGACGAAGATAGACTTCATATTCTGTCTCGCCATGATTTGCTGGATAAATTAGTACAATCGTTTTGGAAGCGATGGCGAACGGAGTTCCTGCACACATTGCAGTCCCGCGATAAATGGAATACATCAAGTAATCCGATAACTGTAGGTACTGTCGTGATTCTTAATACTGAAAACGCACCACCACTTCACTGGCCTCTCGGGGTCGTTGAAGAAGTTTTTCCTGCCACAGATGGTGTGGTGCGTGTTGTACGCGTAAAGACTGCGACTGGTTCGTACTTGCGCCCGGTTGTACGTCTGTGCCCTTTACCTAGACATTAGTTTTATGATAGTCGCGTCTTAGGTTAAGTTTAGCATAGTCAACTATTTTTTTTGAAGGCGTTCCTTCAAGCCGGGGGGGAATGGTTGCGCCGTTAGAGAAATGTAATAGATAATTCAAATCTTCCCGCGTTTCTTTATTTCCATATGTATCGTTTAAAAAAGTAATATTGTTTACTATGGTAGGGAGCTGATACCCAACTTCCTGCCCACATTTGTATCCTTTTCCCACACACACGCCTACAATATGTGCGCGAGCGAGATGCACGAAGATCGCGCTGGCGAGAAGCTTCCTAAACCCGCCACCAGAGGCGCTGTGGATTTTTTCTTGTGACTTTTGAATTCCCTGTACCCGCGCCCGCTGCAGACATTTTTTCTGACGCAATTTATTAATTTTGGCTAAGACAACCGAAAGTGAATCGTGTAACAATAACTGTAACAGCTTATGAACTGTGCCTGCACCAGTGCCATTAGCAGTTTTGGACTCCCATCGCCACCAGCTGAGGTTATCCAGCTGGCCGGGTCCGCCTTCTTTTCGAATACGCAACTGCCGCCAAGTGAAGCCAAAGGTCAGTGTGTTTCTTTTCCTTCCAGGGCTGTCTTTCTATCCCGACCTCAACCGCGGCAGCCCTATCCTCACCCCAGGGTTCAGCTCCACTTTTTCAAATATAAATTAACCGCATACAGTCCACTAATAATTCACATTTTTGTAACCGCGCCGCCATTTGTAAAATACTTAAATTACTGTTTATGCCTAATAAGTATAATAATATTGGCCTTTTGCATCTACTTAATGACATGATTTATACAGCGTCCAGTGGCATCTTCACTCACACTAGATGGGTGAAGGGACCACTCCGACGCTGTAGTGCCTGGGACATGGTTTTATAGATGGTGTAGGCTTGCCCAGCACCTATACTATCCTGACAGCTTAGTCGGCCTAGCCCACATGAAAGACTAGTCAATACGTGCGGAGCCAACCAAGCCGCGGGTTTCCTCACGATGTTTTCCTTCACCGTTAGCGTGTGGTATTGCGACTACAAATTCGCAAATGTACGTAACTTTTAAATCAAACAGAGTCATTGGTACATGCCCGCACTGGGGATAGAACCTGGGGCTCTCGCTTGCGAGTCCATGGTTCTACCCACTGAGTTACCACCGCTCGCCTAATTAGTGGTCTCTATCTATTTATGATGAGAAATTTCGCATAGGTAGTTAGCTATATCATTAAAGTTAACTAACGCCTGAAGCCAAAGCTTTTTGTCTATTTCACTACCTTTCTTTCAATAAAATAACAATTCTTACTCCTAACTAGCTTGACTTTTACTTAAATGGCCAGACTTATCAGCTCTATTTAGTTCCTGGCCATACATAGACTCTAATCTATAAATCTGACAAGCGATAATAACTCTTATCTCCATTATCTAAGGTCTTCGATTGTGGGAGGTGCCTTGTTTGGTCTACAGGTATTTATTGAATCAAAGGTCGAAGGCTTAAGAATGAATGATGAACGATGCATCTAATTAAAATTCAAACCTATTGCGTAATTGTATCTTCGTTTTGATGCCAATTATTTTTGTTTACAAAGAAACTTTAGAATGCTTTTTAAGTAAGGTTGATTTAATGTATTGAATTTGGAGAGAAAGAACATTTTTCGATATGAATTAAGTGAATTCGTGTCGTAATCGTACGTAAAAATTTGAAAATGGTAAATATTAAAATTATGAGAAACTGGGTAAACTAAAATATGGACGTATCCAGGTCGATTTTAATATTTTGATGTCTTCAGGTGATTTCTAATATAATTTGTAATAGATGTTTATAAAATGTGTATGGTTTCAGTATTCACTGTAGACCTTTTACATCTAAGGTAGATGATTTGTACACCTACTAATCACTAGTTACGTAAAATTACCACTCAGACGCTTTAGTACCTAGGACGTATTAAGAGATGGAGTAGACATGCCTAGCACTTACATCATCCTGATAGATAGGGTACACTAGTATTTTTCAGAGATAATATCCAGCTCTTAATAGTACACAGCGGCCATATCGCCAAAAAATCTCTTTCAGTCAACTTTGGGATGGACAGGATTGAAAGACGAAGAAGGTAGGTAGTGAACACAAGTTAGTATACAAAATGTTTAATTCTTATCAGCTAAATTGACTTAATCCTTGGAAAAAGCCAGGAGGAGCTTAAGGAGTCTCATTTAGTAACGTACATTACACAACCCTGTGGCGCAGCGGTAACGCATTGGCCTCCCATTCAAGAGGATCCGTGTTCGAACCCCGGCTGCGGACAAAAAACCCCAGGTCTTGGATGTTTAAATGTTTGTGATGTCGCTGTTTCTGGTTCCCACGACACAGGGTATCCTAGTGTGGAGCCAGAAGCAATGTATGTACAGGGGTCGGCACTCGAAGTGTTACCAATTCAAAATGCTGTAATTTTGACAATGTTGTTTCTTTTTATTTATAAACTTCAATATAAAGAAAAAAAACATTTAAAATTAAAAAGAAAAAGTTATTGGTCGATGTGGCCACCTTTAGCGCGGATAACAGCATCGAGTTTGTCCGAGAAGGCTTCACACGCTGCACGAATGTGGTCTGCTGATATTTTGTTCCATTCTCGGCGAAGAGCAATCTTTAAGGCGTCGACTGTCTGCATATTTTTTTGCTGACACTTTGGCCTCTAGAATTGACCATATGGAAAAATCCATTGGGTTTAAGTCCGGCGAATATGGTGGCCATTGTTGCGAAGAAATGAAGCTCGGAACTTTTTCTTGCAAAAAAATTTGGGTTTCACGGGCTTTGTGGGATGGTGCCGAGTCTTGCTGAAACGTCCAATGGTTTCTACCGAACACGTCTTTTGATTTACACTTTAACCATACGCGATCATTTTGTTTGTTCACAAATTGCTGAACAGTAAAAATTTTTAGTAACACTTCGAGTGCCGACCC
The DNA here is from genome assembly GCA_934045075.1 of Yponomeuta sedellus. Lineage (NCBI taxonomy): Eukaryota > Metazoa > Arthropoda > Insecta > Lepidoptera > Yponomeutidae > Yponomeuta > Yponomeuta sedellus. The sequence goes on along the minus strand of OW203726.1, from coordinate 6,240,257 downwards.
CTGTACTTGCATGTAAATGTTATGTTATGTTAACCCCTCAGCCAAATACTTGAAATGCAATTTTAAATGTACAATTAGCCGTAACCTATGACCAACGCGCGTAATTGAAAAAGAAAGGAATTACGTACTAAGACAATACAAATAGGTATCCAATTTTGAAATTATATAATCACCTCACCCCGAGATCAGCAAGCGTCTGCTCTCTGTTGTCCGAAGCTCAGGCCTACATTTGATTATGATTAATTACCACTACTGAAACTAATTGAATAACTCTATTTAGTTATATATTAAACGGGTCACGATTATTTTTTAGATAAAACGTAATTACCTTATTTCCCGACGTTTCGGCACCGTTACAGTTGCCGTGGTCTCGGGTAGACTAAAGTGGCGAGTACAGTCAATTATTGTGGGTCGTCGTCGTCAGGCTATACTAGTCCACTGCTGGACATAGCTCTCCCCTAAATAGCGCCACGTTGTGCTATCATAGGGGGTAATGCACATAATACCCACGCTGGGCATGCGGGTTGGGGATCGCAGTTCGGTTAAATTAGACTGCAGGGGGCGTTGCTGCCCACCCCCCGGTTTGTGTCCTTTAGTCGCCTTTTACGACACCCGCGGGAAGAATTGGGTCGAATTATTGTGGGTAGTCACTTTTAATTTTTTTGAGGTTTAGGTACGTACATAGTGACCGCTAGAGTCGACTCATCTTGAAACACATAGAAATTAGACAAACCGACCCACAGGAATAAAATCGTTCTATATTCTATTACGACAGTTCAATGGACAGATTCTGCAAGCTCACGCATAAATTAACTAGATTGCATTTCATACATGCACTCACAGTAGAGGTTCATTTCATGCTATCAATATGCCATTTAACCGATTTAGTTCAAGCGAAGGCGGTAGGCCAATTGAACGAAATAGACCCTGTTTGGAATTAACTGATTTATGGTCATGACCGCGACGTTTTAGATGCGGAGCTGGATGTAGCCCTAATTCGATTGCTCCATCAACACTGCCAGTATAATAAAATTAATTCTACCAAATAAGTGAATAGGTACACTATTTTCTATTTACAACTGTCTGGTTGCTTCTTTTTTCTTTTATTTTCAAGGAAGAATGACGTTTTCTTTTAATGTTATCTCCAGCCAGGGTTATTTTATTCATTATTCTGGCAAAAAATCGCCACAGCCATTTTCTCTCTCGAGATATTTTCCGTCAAATCAACAAGCTCTTGTTAACTAAAAAAAATAATTTAAAAACATAATAATATATCGGTGAATATTTTAAATTAATTGGGATGTAAGTCGATAAAGTTTTTTAAAATTTTATATCCAGCCAGGACATTTTTTTTATTTTAATTCACATATTTCACAATTAATTGCCGCAGCCATTCCCTCTCGCATAATACTGCTAAATAAACAAATTTCAAATGCTTTTTGTTATCAAGAATTTTAAAATGTATTCCATAACCTAGAAAAAAATTGTATGTGGCATTTATGAAAACAATTGCAAATTTTCTGTCGCATGAAATGTTACGTTACCAGACGCTGACCGAAACAATTTTTACGCATGCCAATACAAAAAACACAGCTTCGAAGTAGCACAGGTGATGTTTTTGTAAAACAATCTTTTGAAAACCTTCAATAGCTGAGCTGGTGTCATACATTATACACTCGTTAAACAATTTTAATGACAGCGCTCATTTAGCATAAGAAGCAAACAAGCACTGGAAATTCTTTCTTTTCATTACCTATACAAGACTTAGCGTAGCCAACTTGGCATAATCTGACAGAAGCTAATGGAATAACACGTTTCAAAGGATAGAAAAATATCTTGGTCTATATTGATTCCAAAGAGTTTTCATTCTCAGAGTAGCAACTAACAGAATTAATTTCGCAATTTTAAAAAGACAAAAAGCAAAGATTTTTTGTTATTTCTAGCCAGTATTTGCCCAGTGACTGATGACATTAAGTACCCAAACTGTCATTACTCATTTCAGGCACCGGTAGATAGATTTTTTCTAAATAAAATAGCGGACTGTCAACGTTTCCCGCGTAGACTTGCGCATAATGCAAACTGACGGAATCCCGCGCTTTTACATGTTTGTCGCGAGCTCGGTGTCGCTGTTATCCAGCCGGTGATCTCGTAACGGAACATACCGAACTCTTCCTGTTCCCTCTAGAGATCATATCGGCTGAATAGAACGTTCCTTTGCCACCGTGGGATTTTCGTCGTCGTACATTGTTGCTAAAATAAACGCAGCTTCTTGATAGTTGGAAAGGCTTTATTATCCACTTAAATAGACGGGAGATAGGGAGATTAAATTCTGGATATTACCTAGTATGTTCTTTATGCATTTACTTTTAGTTTGCCATTTTACGAAGTGTGTTGAGAAGTAAGCTTTTAAATCTTTCCCAATATTTATCTTAACTAATAGTAGGTGTAGGTATTACAGATGAATGAAAGCACAAACATATTCAATCCATTAAGTAGGTATCTCGAATTACTAATGGATTTTAAGATAAACACAACACCTCAAGGTTGCAAATATGATTTCTCAATAAATTAATCAGTCGGCTATATCGATTAAATAAATTATAATTACATCACTAGAATCGGCGCCGCTTTCTTGAAACAAGGACAAGGCTTTGTTTTCTATTCTTATGATTTTTTACGGTATTGTAAACTATTTGATTTATATTTATGTCACCAATAACAGGCACTAACGTAACGATTCCATTGAGGAATTTCAACGCTATCTCAATCGCTTCAAATGGTATGAGAACTTATTTTGATAATTCTGTACCATTGTTCTTTTATGAGATTAATTTGTCACACTTTCGAGTGCAAAGCGGACGTGTCTAATGATGTATTGTGAGGGTTTACCTTTGGCATTGTCGTCGAAGCCCTATCTCGAGATTCCACGATAAAGTTTTACCGCTTTCCTCCGCGGAGAATTGCGTGAGAGCCACACATTGTTACTGGTCGTTTATTCTCGATGTCTAATAATGCAAAGCCAAATAAGATAAAGCAATTAAGAGAAAAAAAATCTCGATTATGTTATGTAAGGCAGAAAGTGATAATATCTTTTAAAGTGATGTTGTTTAAGTGTAAGTCGTTGATTATGCATTTTTCGCCCAAAGGCAAGCGATAGGTATAATTGAGAGGTCGTAAAGGGTTTTTGATGACTGTAGCAATAAAAGTAACATTTTGTTATGCATCGTTGTTAACTCATATCTTCCGGGGTTTGATGTGTGTTTGACAACTGTTATATTTGTTACGCTAGAGCCCGAGGCCGTATTGGAATCATAAAACTCTTATGTTACGTTTGGCATTTTACTGTTTCGGGCCCTTTATGCATGATTAATAAAAATAAAAATAGAAAGTTCGAACTCATTCCTTAAATTAAGATTAATGGAGTCGTATTTCGCCTATTCAGATGAGTCGTGCTTGTTGTGAACCTACGCGCAAGAACTCTCTGCTATGAATGGGTTGCACATAGAAATCTCCAATAGGTATTGAGTCAATATTTGAATGTGTACATATTTTCCAGTTGCCTGAATTTTTCAGAACTGTTTGCATTAGTCACTTAATCGAAGCGCATAAAAAACAACTAACAATCGTCAAAACTTTGTTAGCGGACGTGATGTAACGTGACGTGACCCTGTTTCATGAAAATTTATGTTTTGTAATGTAGCCTATAAGAGTCCCACTGTAGAGTACAGCCCTTCTCTCTAAGACAAAAATAAAATAAAAAAATAAATAAGAAAGAGGATGAGGTTAATAATCACACGTACTCACCGCGGATTGGCAATTTCAAGCGAATGTAAACATCTCAGACACTCAGGTTTTCCTCACAGTGTCTTCCTTCACATTTAGCAAGTGGTTTTGCTACTAAAATTTTACTAATGTACGTAAGTAAAAAAACAAAGTCATTGGTAAGTAAATGATCGGGGAATGAGATTCGAATCCACGGCCTCTCGAATTTATCTTTATCTTATCTTACCTTCACTATGTCAATTCGATGTACATTGCACAGCCGATTAATCCTCAAATTAACAAGAAGGATGACTAATTGTACTAATTGGCCACTGGCTACGCAACGTAAATCAATTTTTTATAATGAACTAAGCACTGTAATTGTATGAAACGGTATTAGAGACGGGAAAACCATATGCCATAACACTTAGCACCATCGTTCGAGAACAGCGCTTACCTGAAACAGCAGATAACCGCTGTCGTACATCCAGAAGTCTTCGGGCGCGTTGCCGGGCTTCGCTAGTTGGATCGCGAGGCAGCGCTGCAGGATCAGCTGGCAGCGCTGCCCGCCCGGCGCGCGGCCGCTCATGCCGGCTCACCACGCGGGCGGCGGGGGCGGCATGTTCTGAAACAGAAAAGTAATATTATTAACTCTCATACGACACAAGCGCTCGTGGCCTAGTCGGACCGAGTGATTGGAATCAATCACTTGAGTTAAGCAACAACAGGCGCGGTCAGGTACAGGATGGGTGCGCGTCCCATGACTACCGCTTGTGGCGTTTCTTCCGAGCGATTCCTATCCAAAGTAGTCCAAATATGGAAATATACACTACAAGAGTTCTTCGAGGGATTTAAAAAATACATGACAGAGGATAATATAAATATTGTATTCTGATTTAAGTCTTGTATTTGCCTAAATGTAAATAATAATCTAAGAATAATGTTATATAATCTATAATGCATGACAAAAAGATTTCAAATTAAGTTAATAATTTAAAATTAGTATTTAAAAAAAAATCTTTATTTACATTTCTAACTTACAAATATTACAAAATCGCTACAAACTTAGTTATTACCCGAAATTCAAACAATATAAAAGATAAAGATTATGTTTGAATACAATGTTTCTATTTTATTGTAGTGCGCTTACAGGGTGACATTACTTACTCTTTAAATAACGAAACGAATAATAAATAACACATGACGGTGCAATAAATGAATATGAATAAATATTGGAAAATAATCATCGATTCCATTGGGTTACCCAGTGCTTCCCGTTTTCTAGTCATAATGAATCTCCGTCTATCTCAAAACAACAATAGTCGTACGTAAATAACCATTTAGAATCAAATCACGCATATTACTCTAAGCTAGCGTCGTTAAACTAAGTACACAAGTTATTTTAACTTACATAACATGACCAACATCATCGCGAGGCATAAATCCCCTGTTACAGCACAGCCAGAATATAATAGAAGGCAAAGAAACAAAACACAATTATTGCAAATTTCTCCATAACGCTAATATTTCAATAGTCGTCACGGGTAACGGCATTAGACGCAATATTTTTAACTGTACACAGCTCGCAGAGGCAATCCTCTGAGACCGTAATACTAAAAAAATAGAGACGAGATTCCTTTGGGTAAACGGCGGCAGTACTTAAGTTTTGTTGAAGGTTTTCGGCCTTGCGAGTGCACCGGACAATTTTGCTATACGCTGCCATCTTGCGAAAACAATACTGCCAGCTGCGACAGACAGACAGACCGCACGATTCTTACTATAGCGACATGAAATCGCGAGTCTGGCAAAAAACAAGGTTGTAGATATTTCCGTCGGCTATAGTAATTAAGATAGATTAACGAAGTTTGGATGGATATTATTATTACGACACAGTGACATATAATAGAGACGGATAAAGTAGTGAGATTATTTTTTATAATGACTTAACTTCTGTAATACCGCAAACGTGGCTAACCGAGGCGGAGATGGCAGGACGACCTCACGAACTTTCTGCCAATGTTGCAGGAAATGGCGGGTGACCTGGAGTGGAGAGCTAAATAGGAGGCCTTTGCCCAGCAGTGGGACACTGAATCGGCTAATTAAAAAAATACCTAATGACAGACACTGCCTAGAAAAAAAATCTCGAACTTCACTTCACAAACTGGTTTCCTCCAAGGCACGCAACCTCACCTATGTCCTCATCATCGGCCTTGTCCACTGCTGGACATAGGCCTCTCCCATTGCACGCCACTGAGCACGGTCCTCGGCTACACTCATCAAGCTTTTGCCAGCCGCCCTGCGAAGATCATCGCTCCACCGAGTCTGAGGACGTCCTACACTACGTTTACCGATCCGCGGTCTCCACTCAAGAACACTTCTACCCCATCGGTTATCAGTTCTTCGGGTGATATGGCCGGCCCACTGCCACTTCAGCATGCTAATCCCTTTGTCCTCAGCCATCCTCATCTAGCCACTGATCGCCGGTCCAACGAGCTGGTGGGAGTTCTACGCTGTGTTTGCCAGTTCGTAGTCTTCACTCGAGAACCTTTGCACCCCATCGGCCATCGGTTCTTCGGCATTTGTGATCAGCTGACTGCCAATTTAGCTTGCTAATTTTATAGCCTATTTTAGTCACCCTAGTTCTTGTAGTGTCTCATACAAAACTGTTTGAGTAATTAAATGTTGAAAATCTCTGAATTTGCTTATTAAAGTTGTATGATGAATACTGAAGAAACGGTTTTCAAGGGTTTTGGAAATTGAATTCCACGATCCATTTTTTTATGTGGCTTATATATGTCCTATCGCTGAGTAACAGGCCTTCTCTCAGAGAGACAGTATAGGCTTAACTACCACGCCTGCCTAGCACGGATTGGCAATTTCAAGCGCTGAGGTATGTTAATACCTTAGACACTCAGATTACCTTACGACAGTTTCCATGACAGTTAGCGAGTGGTATAGTATTTTTATCTCAGGGAAGAGCGTCATTTTAACGAATTTTAACCTAAAACTGTATAAACAAAGAGTACCCGCCTTCGTGAGACAAAATGACTGTACCTATTGCTAATATAATTTTATAAATGTACGTAACTCAGAAAACAACGTCATCGGTAAATGTCAGGATTCGAACCCCGAATGCGAGGCTGGCGTTCTACCGCTACCACACCTCAATTATAAATGTACCCAAATATGCCCGAGCATATTAAAAGCAGCCATACATATCCTAAGATGATAATCGTGACGAATGTAAAATGGCCGTCAATTTGAAGACAAAAGTTTCTAAGGCATAGCCGTTAAAACAATACAAAGACTCTAAGACAATTGACACTGTTTCAGCGATTGTTAACGAAAACCCTTGACATGACATGTAACTGGCAATAATTTAGGTACGAGGTGATGGGATGTCCTTCTAGATCTAGGTAACGGTACGGTAACAAATATTTATTTTTCGGTCATTACCACGTACCTACAGACACAGGTTTAATTTGCTTAGTGGGTTTCTGCGCCACATGAGCTAATGGGCGACTCACCGGCATCAGTGAAATTTCGAACCTCTTTACACTATTCTCTGTATTACGTACAGGCAGCGACATCTGGCTGAAGTAGATTGCATCACTTACAGCCCCGACTGCCTACTTTGCAGTTAAGTTTTTACATCGGAATGATATCGCTGTACCTACATCGCTGCCTGTACGTAATACAGATAATAGTGTAAAGAGGTTCGAAATTTCACTGATGCCGGTGAGTCGCCCATTAGCTCAGTTGGATAGAGCGCTGGCACGGATAGCCAGAGGTCGCGGCTTCGAATCCCGGCATGGGTGGAATTTTTAGCCTTTAAATAGGTTTTTAAAATTATCCTTAGCACGGGTTAGTGCATTAAAAATAAAAATAGTATTAGAATGTAAATACTAGAAATAAACATAATTTTACATTCACAATATGTAGGCTGGCAAAGTTTAATACATCCTTCATGGGGCATTGTATACGACTCTATAATAAAATCCCTGAAGATATACGGGCTTGCCTGAGACGCGGTTCAAAAATGTGTAAAGTAAACTTAGTGCCAAAAGGGCTACTATAACATAAACGATTATTTAGATGACAATGACATCTGGAATTACAGCCACTACAATACATGAGTTCTATGTGTAATAATAATTATGTAAGCTCTGTTAATTAAAGATATTGAAAGACTAAGTTTGGAGTTGTTTGTCCATTTTTTTCTCCAAAATGATCTTTGAAATTATGGAAATTTATAATTTTTATAATAACAAATAGAAATTTGAAACAAAATGACCTTGTTTGACTTGTAACGTTCAATAACCCATTTCTGTGCTACTTTGAATAAAACCTTTTCATTTAATTTCTCTAAGAAATAAGTTATTGTATATCGCTGGTTGGTTTCCCAAAAACAATCAAAAATAAAAACTAAAGTTTGATTGAAAGATGCAAAGCCGGCCAAGTGCGAGTCGAACTCGCGAACCGAGTATTTTTAGGTAAGTACTTACATATTACAAATAGTTTAGTAATCGAGTCTCGCTATTTTTCCGAGCTTTTCGCGAGCTGCAGACTATTATTTTTATTGTTTGTTGCACTAATTACATCAGTAAATTTACAAAGGCGTGCTTAATGCAAGAAGCATTTTCTTCTAGCAAACCTTTTGTGTTAAAGAGACTGGCAAAAGGTTGCGCAGGAAGGTAAAATACAATAATATAATTACATAGACATAGGGAGATACATTAACTTAGACCTACATGGGTAGGGGGTGGCGCTGAATAATAAAAATTACCACATACCTACACAGGCTAGTGATTTTTTCCTGTATTTTGTTGTATGAGACGATATTAATAGGCAAATTTCATAGTTGTAGGTCAACGAGAAGCATCCTATGAATTTTCATTTCGAACTAGGAAACGAACTTTTCTAGTTTGTCTCGAGTCTTGGATGTTATCTATGTACTTATTGTATTAAATCTATCGTCGAGTTAGCACCTGTAACACAAGTCATTTAGTTGTACTAAGCATGGGGCGGGGCTAGCGAGATCTGTATTATATGTCCATGAATATTTATTATTATTCAAAAATTCTAAATTCAAATCAATTTATTTCAACGTAAAGAATTTAAATTCTGTTTGCTGAATGTCTATGTACAATGCAAAATGTAAGCCGCTGCCTTCGGGTCGTATTATAGTGGAGAAAAAGGCAGCGGAAAAAAACTCCACTCTGACCATCTTTTCTCAAATCACCTTAAACCAAATACATCAGTTGCCATACGTAAATCTAATAACATTTCATGATTATCATTCAGTATCAAAACATAATCGAGATATAGGGTTTTAACTAAGGTACTTTTGTAAAAAACAATATTGACCTTTTCCCACAATATACACGCCCTAAATACTTTAGACCCCATAAGAGATTAGAAACGCCTACGTCAAAATTACAATTAGTAAACTCTGGCCCCCATTCAATGGCTGCAAAAATATATAACCACATAGCTGAATCAATCAAACGCAAGAACAAACGTTTTTAAGAACGCACTAAACAAATACTGCAAAAGAGCTACTACTCGCTGAAGGAATTTTTCGATGATGATACTACCTAAAGTTGTTACTAAAAGATTTATAAATTATTATGTTTTTGTTTTGAATGAAATAAAATAATAGCTGCACAAACCTACAAAGTATTATAATGATTGTTGCGTTTAATAAGTCTATAAAAGAAAAGTTGTAATTATATAAGTACTATGAACTAGTTATTTAAGTTACATAATGTTTATTAACAAATTTATTTTGGCAGCGCCCTAGCAGGGTTCTTGTTTGATACTTTTACTATTAAAGGGAAAGATAAAAAGTACCCGGAACCGGCGTGCGTGCATGCAACGACTTATGAACGTTGATGAAGCGAAGGTGATCTGTCAGGATCGTGGCAAGTGGCAGTCCCTGGTCTCTGCCTACCCCTCTGGGATACAGGCGTGAGGTTATGTATGTATGTGTACTTTTACTATAAAAGACATCTCATGTACAACAAGAAAGCTCAATAAATATCTTCTTCTTCTTCAGGCTATATTAGTCCACTGCTGGACATAGCCCTCCCCAAATGAGCGCAAGGTTGTGCCATCATAAATAAATATCTTATCTTAATTTCAACTCAACATCTCGACGCGATTCCGATATAAATGAGTCTTGATAGACAGACAGACAGACAGACAGACGGAACGCTAAAAAAGCTCCTATAGAGGATATATACGGGCTTCAGAGTTTTATGTAAACCTATATAACAAATCCGACGTTTATCTCAAGCTTAAATGTGAATTTTTGAATGCTTAGACCTGCTAAAATTACGTGTACGAGTAATACGTGAGGTTATTCAATATAAAATTGTTGGGTACTTGGGGTCTAAGTGATGGTCACGACTCGATAATCGAATCTACTTCTAATGGTTTTTGCTATGAGGTTATTACGTCAGTGATAAAATGTTAACATTAACACTTTGATGAAAACGGCGCAGAAAAATCTTACAAAACGTCCATAGACAAAATGAACAAATAACTTTTGAAAGTAAACTTGAATTATATATTATTTCTAATGTACTAACCCGTGCTAAGGACAATTTTAAAAACCTATTTAGAGGCTAAAAATTCCACCCATGCCGGGATTCGAACCCGTGACCTCTGACTATCCGTGTCTAATCTTATGAAATGTCAAATCTTAGAAAATACGTGGAAACTGACGTCGCACGTCTAGCAATAATATTTTAATCTGTGGTCTCCACCACTAGATCAAAGGTCAAATAAAAAGCTATTGGAAAAGTCATACTATTTATACCGTACACATACATAGCATACACTCACGCCTGTGTCCCAGAGGGGTCGGTAGAGACCAGGCACTGCCACTTGCCACGATCCTGGCAGATCACCGTCGCTTCATCAACGTTAATTAGTCGTTGCATACACGCACGCTGGTTTTCTTTACTTTTTATCTTGCCCTTTGCTAATACATCCTTTATCTGGTCAAAGTATGTCCACCTGGGACGTCCCCTACCGTCTCTTCCACCCACATTTGCTCAATTTTGCACATTTGTTTCGTCAATATATCTTCCGTATATATCTTGTCTCTATCATAAGCAAGTGATACAACATGACACATTTGTGCCAGGGAACATTATTATAAATTACCTACCTAAGCGTAAACACGCGGCTTCTAGTTAATCCACGACCATATTTGCACCTAAATTTCAATCCATATCCAGCTCTGTCTACAAGCAATTTAACTGTACATTTCTTGGGGACTCTAAGCGTATTGAAACAAGATTTACTTTAGTTTAAATGTGTTATTGTAGAGTTGTTGGAGTTGATAGCATAAATTGTACCGACGTGCAAAATATTGCAGTGTCGTGTTATGCAACGTTTTTGTTGATTTTCCTTTGTAGGCACCGCTTCCACTCTCACTCTCTGAATGATATCCACTTTTACTATGCGGGATAATGTCGTGTATAAATCTGCGCTGAGATTTACTGTCCGTTGGATATTAATGTAAAATATTCAACGTACCTTGATCTAATCTAATCGTGTCTGCCTTGTTTACATTTCTACGACAGTTGGTGCCAACGTTTGCCAACTAATGTTATCTATGTTTCCAAAGATAATCTCTCTCTAACTGTAGCACTAGGTAGATCAATCTATCTACCAATATATAATCTACCAATTATACTTTATTGCACACATAAAAATCATAAAAAGCACAAAAATAGAAAAATAAAAAAAATGTACAAGGCGACCCTTGTATGTCTCGACTGCTAGGGCATGGGTATCTCCCTGCATCGCAGGAAGGTTAGGCCATACCTACTCCACCACGGGGGCCAAGTCCGGGTTGGTGGAGTATGGTAACTTTGTTGATATAGTAACATTAAATTACCTATTTAGAATTTGTTCCTTAGCACGGGTTAGTGCATTAAAATAAAAATAGTATAAACATTAAATTATTTAACTATAATTAATTTATCTTTGTGGCATTGAATTGCCGAGTTTTCTGTGACTAAAGTCTTTAACATTTTTTTAATTTTTATTATAATTTTAATTAATTATTTTACTTAATTACTTACCTTTTATTGAAATAGCACAAAAAGGGGAAAATCGCTTTTTCGACATTGATTAGTTAAACTATTTTTAATAAACATTTATTCTTATATTTATTCGAAATTAACAAATGAAAATTGACGTTTTTTGAAACAAGTTTTTATTTAAGTGTTTAATTATGGATACCCTAAAAGAGGTTTACATAGAAGAGTGTTTCATATTTTAATAGTGCGTTGACAATTTCGTTAGGTACTCCTTATAGCTCAATCTCCTCATACTTATCTCTTTACTTACAATCTCTGAGAGAGAGTACGGGCTTGATATCCACGTATGCCCACTGCGGATTGGCAACATCATGCGCTGAGGTACCTATGTGAACACTTCAGGATTCCTCATGTTTTCTTTTACTGTTAGCATGTGGTATTACTAATCTAAATATTACGATTGTGTTCAAACTTGGAACTCCTATCTAGACCGCTGCCGCTGTTAAGAGTCCCCTTTTGAATAGCCAAGTTAATGCGGTTACTTAGTTTATTTGACAGATGATCTACTTTAAAGCTAATTACACGATAATTTAAGGCTGTAAAAAGGCTGTGAAAAAGTGAATAATAGCATTTTTGGAATACCTGCGTACCTACTTATTTAAGTGCATTTTTAAATATTTCTTTGTGTTGGTTAGAGTGAAAATGTATTCATTTTAAGAGTTTTTAGTTCTTAAACCATTTATAACAAATGTCTTTGAGGATAGTACTAGTTTGCGGTATACAATAAAGAATATTCTTATCTTATCTTGCAGTACATTCTACATTATTATGATTAAACGGACGATTTCGCCACTAAAATTACATTTACATTTTGATTGTTTAATTGACATCATTATCAACATTTACGTGCGTGCGTTGCGCATAATTACGTAACGGGCATTAAATCTAAAATATAAAGATTCATTAGCTGACGAATACGCAAGACAACAAAACCATTCGAGACAAAGTGAGCCATTATAAAGGCATCAGTGCCTTATTATATAATCGACAGGTTAGCTACATCATATCACTGTTAAATAAAACAGCTAAGTAAAATATTACTACCGGAGTCTTAACATGACTATTGTATTAATTTATTAACAGTAGTTTTAACATGACTATTCTATTAATATATAAGTAAATTTGTAAACTGGTGAATGAAAAGACGAAAGGTGTTGCCCACACAGTACTCACACGGTGATGTAAAAAAGTTACTGGGCGTTACGTTGCAATCTCAGCCGTAAAGTGAACTCCACCAACTGTCAACATCGTTGGTTGGTCCAGCCCAGGGGGCAGATTCTAACCCATACGAAGCGTAGACGCAAAATATTCGAAGGCTTCGGCATTTGTCGCATAGAAATTAGATAACTCGACAGAATTATTAACATTTATTTTCTCATCCGAATTCAATCCAGCATGACGTTCAGAATACAGATTATAGCTGTCGCCTGACTTTTTATGTAGAATTCCAAGTCATAGGCCTTAGAGTCGTATACGAATTATTTGCGAAGTAAGAATTGACTACCAGATTTCGTGGCGCTATAATGCCACAATTTGACAATCAGTCGTACTGGAAAGTCGCGACTTCTGACATTCGTACTAGCCATGCTGAAGCGACGCGGACAGGGCGCGCTCGAGACTTCATATAGGTAATAAAGGGACTGGACGAAGCCCACACGGGGCGGGGACGCGATTTGTATAACTTGTCGCGCCTTTTCCACATCCCCGTCCCAGGGCCCTTCTGTGTGGTCGCTGGCTAACATACTTCGAGCGTTGACAGTTCGGTTTTGTGGCTAATGTAGGTATCATGTTGATTGTGCATTGTGACACAAATTCCGTCACTTTCCAATGTTTGTGGATTAAAAACCATACTCAAAATCATCTCTTAATGCTCATACCTACATAGCTAATGTCACCTCACGCGGTGTAATTTGGTAAATATGGGTTTTATTAGCGAATAATTGAATACTTGTGTGTGTTTTCTTAATAATTAATTTATTATTTATTATTCTTCAATTAATTATACATTAATATTCTATATGGTTTTACGTTTGAAATAGATGTATTGAGTTGATTGAATTTATTATTATGAGAGGCGGTGTTTATAAAAGTATGTAGTTTGGCAGTAATGGTTTATCAATGAGATATAATTAATATTTTTTCTTCTTCTTCTTCAGGCTATATTAGTCCACTGCTGGACATAGCCCTCCCCTAATGAGCGCCATAGCGCCCTGTCTTCAGCTTGCCTCATCCAGCATGTGCCGGCAGTTTTTCGCAGATCGTCATCCCACGGAGGGCGGGGTCCAGTAAAATTACTTCGAGACCGCGATTCATGGTCTCGAAGTAATATTTCATTACGGGTAATTTACATAATAATATTATAAGGCGTCCTGCCAAAAATTTAAAAGTGAGGAGTAGGACCTTTTGATTTTTAACAGGATACATTAACTCTCTAACTTGTGTATTGACAGCACAACTTAGGTATTATTGAGAACTTTAGTTTTTGATATTGGTTGCAGTGAGAAGCCTATGTAGAACAAAAAGGAGAAAGAAATGTCAAAATAAAACAATAGCTACCAAATCATTTTGCCTTGCAATTAGAGGTTCATTTGTTTTCATTAAAATGACAGATTAAGCTGCACACTACTCCCGTTCCCAGGCGCCGATCAATTTGACCATTTTCGTTTTTGTTTTCACCTTTCGCACGATCATTATCAAGTAGGTATCGCGGTCTTATTTGTACAAACAATAGGTCAAGTGAAAAAAAGTCAGAGGTAACTGTTATATGTTGAGTACCCCAGATTTCTTTCGGCCGCACGCTTAAAGCGGTACAATATTAGATTCGAAACTGGAGCAAGAGACCAGATAATCTTTGCAATGGATAGGTGGTGGGCGCAAAGTATCACTCTCATTATTAAAAGCGAACGGTTTGCATTGAGGTCCATTCTTTCGTATGCTTTTCAAAGACGACACAGTCATTCCATCAATTGCTCCCCAGAGTGTTAGTTGAGGTTGCCATTTTTTAAATAAGTGGCTAGTTACTTCTTTTAATGATTTCGGGTCTTATTTGATGAGTTGGGATTAATATCAATGTTAAAGAAGTGCATTGTTTTCTAAAGAAGTTAGAATAAAAAGGTTTATTCCCAAAAATTACATGCACGACAAATAAGAAATCTTACAGCTAAATTAAAAAAAAAACATATACATAGATGTAATTCATTTAACAAATTCAAGGTTTAATATTCTTATCTTACCATCTTTTATTTGGGCAATAAGAGCGCGCTCAGTTGTGTCGCTAGATTTATATATTTTTCATCAGTTGTTGCTTATGAAACACAGTATTGTATCGAGCAATAAAACCAAACCTTAAATGGTACAAACGGTGCGTAAGTTCCTACATCTGAATGGACATGAACTGCTTTACAAAGAGTCAAAGAGTAGGAGGCTCATTCACGCGGCAAAAAATCGTGCCAATTTACCGTACCAGCAATCTCAGAGCTAATTTGTCTTTTGATTTCCGTTACACGTAACTTTTTTACTCTGTGGCAATTCTGTAATGGACCCTTTTGTTGAAGGATTTCCGTTGGATTGTAGGTCGAAGAAATTTGGCTTCTTTTTCGTCTTTACTAGCTTAATCAATTTCGTCTTTCGGTGTAAGGTTATTGTTAGTTTTTTCTCGTCTTGTTTCTATTCTCTGGATGGTTTAAGATTGCTCTTATTGTACTCTACATACATAATTGTACAAATTCAATGGAAGTATCGCTATAGTACTATTAGCACTTTCTTTGTTAGGGTATTTCGTTGTTTATTTGTATTTGATGAACAAATTACAAGCTGACCTAGTGGTTTCAATTAACTGTAAGAATATCTACTTTTTTATGTATGGACTAGGAATTGTATATTCAGCGTCTGCTTAGGTTTTCAAAACTTTGAACTATGCTGTAATGGCCTCTTTTTAGGTATAATTAATAAATAAATATTCCTGTAAGATATTGAACTTGTTGTGCCTGCTAGCCAGCATTTCAGTCTATGTTGATATCGTATCTAACACTAATATAAGATACACATTTACTTCCTCATTGTTTTCTTCATACAATTTCACTTCACGTGCCGTTCCTTCAATAATAATTGTAATAGCTAAATGAACATTATTGTAGAAACCGGATCAGCTGCTAATTGTCGTAGGCTTTCAATGGCTTACACAATTGATTCAACAATCACTCCGTACGCTGTTATTAGTCCGTCATTGAAGCAGCACGAGAGTCTCATAAAGGATATTGATACCTGCTTTGCTCCTTTAATTTGTAAGTCATGTTTTATGATCATGACATGTCTAAGATTTTCACAACCCTTACTGGGTACTTGTAATAATTAAGAATATACTTTCTCCCTGAAAGAAGGCCTTTGACCTAGATTGTCTTATGTCTGTGTTCTTGAAATTGTCTTGGCGTAGCCCAGAATCTTATATTTTTGTATCAACTAGAAGAGGGATGGTTGTAAATCTATATCTGATGTTGTAGGCACAGATTTCTTCCCTCTTATTACTAACCCATTAACTAACCCATTTGGTTGCTTGGTCCTCTCGTCCGTTGCCTTTAGTGACTCTAGCAATGTTATTGATGTATATCTAATCATCTTTAAATTTACTTATCGGCATACTCGTTCTTTTTGTGATTTCATTATTTGAGATATCTTCCTGAACTTGAGGTTATCAAACTCGGCTTATTACAGAATGTCTGTTAGTCAGCTTTCTTGCTTAATATTTCCTGACTGCCATCCGGATATTAGATATCTGTGTAGATATCAGTGTAGGTACCTATTACACAATTCAATAAATTAGATCATTATCAACCTCGATGATTAAAACTGTATAGTTATTACACTTTAAACAAATTGCCCCAATTAACACCGTAAGCACTAAAATGTCTCAATCTTCAATGACATAATGTACCAACTAATATGGAGATTATTTTGCATAGACTATTAATAAATTTGGCAATCGAAATGGAGACCATATCACACAAGACATAATCATCTCAAGACTCAAATTTTGAAGATTAACAACTGTGAAAAATTACTTAATTTCATATTTTGTGAAAGTTCAGTAGCTCTACAGTACTGTCAACAGCAGCTCAATCTTTACACTTTTCTTGTCGCCCATTCCCTGAGTCCCTATAGATTGTTTTAGAACAATTAAAAGAAACTTTGGCAGGTTTCCTGTCGACTACACAACTAGGTAAAATATATACCATTCATACTTCGCAAGTTTCACCGTCAAAACAGTACTAAACATTATCATTATCACTAATGTGAGTCACAAGATCGTTATATAGAATGAATTAAAATTCAGCACTGAGTTAAGTATTTAGTGCAAACTGCATTCTACTTGAACGGGTTAGATTAACACCTCAAAAGTCCTTCACCACCGTTTAATGGCACAGATCTAATTACTGGTCTCGGAATAGACACGGCAATTGTCATTCAAGGCATAGACGGAAGTAACTGTTAGACCGGATGCGCTCGTCACGTCTCGCTCAAGCCTCCATGGGACATACCCTATATTGCTTTTGTAGTCTATGTTTGGGTATTAATTGCACTTGGCCTAACGGTAGACGTGCAATGGTCCGGCGTTGGTATGGGTCTCTAAATGGGTTTGTCACATTTGCTTGTGCTCAATTTGTTCTATCCTAGTAGTACCTACTTAGTAGAATTATCTGGTTAACTGTAAACAATAGAAAACATTGAAAAACCAAGCTCAAATAGCACAACAAAGTTCTTCAGTCAACAGCTACACTAAACTTTATCACAACTGTATTGTAAAGTTTTTAGCCTCTAGATAGGTTTTTAAAGTCTTTAGCAATATTTCAAGGGATAATGCTTTTCACTGAATTTTGCTAAGGAAGAAAAATACCTTATATTAAAAAAAGTAATAAAAGAATCTCTCAGATATTAGCTTAGATACGTTTAGTAGAAGAAATAAAGTAGCGTATAGTTTTACGTGTAACCAAGTAAAATATCTCTACGGTCAAACCACAGGAAACCATTCATCTTGCTCACGCGTTTCACGTAGAAGCGTAACATCTGCTGGTTGAAAGAGAAAACCAAACAGCTGTTAGACGTTTATGTGTTTACCTTTCTTTAATATGACCACTTAGAGCCGCCATTATGCCCTAAACAAAGTAAAAGCAATGCTACGAGTAACTACGTAAATATTGTTGTTTGTTCTGTGCGTAAATTCTGGTAAGAGGAAGAAAATAGGTAGGCACGTTTTTATTTTGACCTCGTTTCTGGTTGGAAATCTCAGTTCAACGAGACCATAAAAAAATAAATCGAATGTTGAAAAAAGTTTCGTATTGATTTTCTTCGCTTTTCACGCTATGGCATTAACGTACTGGCCACACAGAAAATTACACCCACCGAATCAAATGCGAAAAATATCTTCGCAATTTAAATTCAGCGTGTCCATACCAGGCTATCAAGGCAAAATCACCTCTGCGGGAATAGGCATAGAAGTGTATATGTGTAAATAGAGTGGGACAATCAGCAGTCTCCCTGCAAGGGGTTGTTGCGAGGAATTCAATAAAAAGTTCGCCGGCCGACGCCATATCAGCATGCAGACGGGGGACAATGACGGAGAATTTGAGCTGAAATAAAGTTAAGTCTTTTTTGAGGAAAATTATCTATAACTAGGTACGTGTGCCCGATGAGATTTTCCATCAGTAACATCAGAGTTCAGAGGAACCCACAGAAGCCTGGATACTTACCAATTCCAAGTAAATCAAAACCAGAGAGTAAATTTGTAAGTATTTTTGTATTTGTAAGTAAATTTAGAAGTTTTTTTTGTAAGTGAATTTTGAACTTTAATTTGTCCAATACGAAGTTCCGCCTATTTTAGGGTTCCGTACCTCAAAAGGAAAAAACAGAAACAGTTCTGTCTGTCAAGACTCTTGATCGTGGGAACGTGGAGGTATCAGGTTGAAATTAAAACCTTATACTCGGGTCTACAATACCATGAAACTATAAAAAATCTAACTTCTAAGTAGTAAAAAAACAGATATCGCAAGAGACGTCTGTTTCAATATTCTAGGGAATCAAAATTTATGGGCTACTTTTCGTTGACCTAAAACTATGAAATCGCCTATTACTATAAGTGGAGAGAAAACTATGAAAACTCGTACTTTTCTGCTTTTTTTATTAGAATAACTGGTTAAGTTGAGTACATCAATGTCCCATATGACTTGAGTAAACGGAACGTACGAATTAGTTTATAAGGCTTATGTGACGAAACGAAATCAACCTAAGATTTTCTAGCCCTGACTGGTACACCTTGATAAGTTGTTCACGCATTCGTCATCTTGTTCTAAAAATAACTTGGTGAAGGGAATTCTGGTAGATAAAAAAAACTGAGTAGATAAAGAAAAACTGATGTATCAATCGTGGAGTTCATGCACGATTGATACATCATCTATTCACACCACATGATCTTAAGTATAGTAGTGATGAAATTCACGTGTCTCAATAAGGAATCCTTTTCACTAGCTACGAAGCATGGACTATAGTGTAATGAAAATCGAATTGGTCAGAAATCATAAATCAGTCGTCCTTTACAAAACTTACTAAATGGATGGTATGAGAGCCACCAAGTTTCCTCATTATATTTTCCTTTGCTGTTAGCGATTACTTCTACGGATGGGTATACGTATAGATAAATATATATTACGTGCTTAGTGTGCACTAAATAAGGAGCAAAGCTGAACAAAGATTTTCTGTCCGCTGTACCCACAACTCTAACTCTAGGGCGAGCTTGGTTGCCAAGACCGGAATTGTACTGTCGCCATTACTCTGCGGAACCTCTTATTAACTCCCGACTTCATTATACGCGGAACGATTGTCTTCGTACGCTTCTCATTGAAGCTGCCAAGATTTTCTTTTAAGTCTGAAGTTTATTACAGATTTCTTTCTGTTACGAACCAGTTGTGCTAACCGAATTCTCCGTGTGAGAGAGCACTTTGGAGGTGAAACAAACCGCCAAGCAATTTGTGCCAGAAGTGTAACTAGTTCTGGAAAGTCTTCTTAAGCCTCCTATTTAATTGATGGTAAAAAAATGAATAGAATCACCTAAGGTAAGAATACATTTCTACCCACCTCCTTTGTCTTCCAATGGCACACGAGGTTCTCTATCGTATTAAAAGGATCTGCCAATCAGGGTCAAGAGTTTGGTAAGGATAAACCCGGTTAAGTAGGTACGACTGTCGAGGGGTATGGTTCTCTTATCAAAGCTCCAAATACGTACTATGTATGGACTGTAAGTCCAGACAGCACATCAACCACGTCAACTCTTACGTTACGGGAGGTAGTGCAAAGAACAAGTAATGGCAGACCTGTTGTCAACTGTAGGTACCTGTTTACCTACACAATTTGACGACTTTAAAAGTTGCCGCTCAAAAAACGTTGATAACGTTGATGGAAGTACTAATGGCGAAAAAACATAACAAACATGCCATTGTCGGCGAAACCATACGAGCGACCGTCTCAAGACCAGCAAGATTCACGTATTTAGACAAGAAACTTCGTCTCCACACGAGATCTCTATCACGTGTCACGACGAACTGTGACAGTCATGCGACTGACGCATCTGCAGGAAACGGACTGTCAAGGTCGCGGTCGCTAGTCGCGGGCGCAGTGACGCGCGACCGGCTCTATTGTTTTACGCGACTGTTGTCAGTTTTTGTCGGCTTGTCATGTTTTAGTTGGTGGTAGCAACTGTCTAGTATTGAAGTTACCTTTTTATGCTATTATTATTGGATTTTGAAATACTGTACCAAGTTTGAGATGCCACCTTAATACTGTATTTTTTCACCTACCTACGCTTTCATTTCGGTACTACCTATATCTTTGAAATGAATACCTAAATTAACTTGTTACTTTCATTAAGTCGCAGTTTCTGTGGTACTTTGTATAAGACCTTTTTGTTTTGATTTTGGTCACTTTGAAAATTGTGGAGCCATTTAAATAGTTGAGGTTACGATAGATAAGACTATTATAGAAATACAGTTCTTTCAAACACTCCAAAATTGCGATTTAAATAGACGGCAAGAAAGGGGGATGCTTTATACCACAGACTGTTTAAATTGCCTTCGAATGTTAGAGTGTTTTAGAAAGCACAAAGATTAAGTTATAAGGAAAATTCAATATTGCTGGATATGAACAAAAATATTAAGAATACCTACTAAACTATTGGTCTCAGTAACATTCTGGATGAACTCTTAAATACTTAAAAAATGTACCTATAATGTTAATGCTAAGATGTTAGAATATAAGTCTCACCCGTTTTGCAATATATGTAATTGGTGACTCAATCGTACCTGTATAATAATAAATAATAATTGGCCTTTTGCATCTACTTAATGAGATGATTTATACAGCGTCCAGTGGCATCTTCACTCACACTAGATGGGTGAAGGGACCACTCTGACGCTGTAGTGCCTGGGACATGTTTTTTTTAGATGGTGTAGGCTTGCCCAGCACCTATACCATCCTGACAGCTTAATCGGCCTAGCCCACAGGAAAGACTAATCAATACGTGCGGAGCCAACCAAGCCGCGGGTTTCCTCACGATGTTTTCCTTCACGGTTAATTTCAAAGTTACGTACATTTGCGAATTTGTAGTCGTACATGTATACCTACCACCTATTTACAATTATTAGTCTGCAATAAGTGATTGAATTGAATTGAATTAATTACCTGGCCTGTGGAACTTGACAAGTTCTGGTAAACAGAGGGCAAAGACTCCAATTCGCTTTGGGCGTTGCATCCGGTAACTTGAGACCTGTGCCGTTTTCGCCCCGGTTCCTATTCACCGCCCATGGCAGGTTCGTCCATTGTGGCAACGTAGAGAGTACTTTATTAAATTGCCATAGATCATTAGGCAAGGGAATTAGACAAAGTAGTTTTGTCTGTAGCGTTTTTGTGGTTCTGGTTTTGACAGGGCGATAAGTCAATTCCCTTTGATGCGGTACTTGTGATACTTCGACATTGCAGTGGTCTCTACAAGGTTTACACGCTGCAATCCAACTAAAGTTTATTAAAATCTGAGAGTTGGAAGCTAATCATTTCGAAATTTGTATTTGTATTGCCCGTCAAATTTTTTTAAGGCGAATATATTCGTTTGGTCAAAAAGTAAACTTGTGCAGAAATCATTGGTCAAAGAAATCCGCTGTCGAGAATTAGACAACTTGTTGTTTCGTATGTAATGATCTGTTTTATTTCGTGTGCATTCAAGTATAATGAATAACAATAGCTTCAAGACAACACAATCACTAGTCCTGTTTCCAAACTATGACAAACTGTGCTGTGGTAATTTGTGAGGACATCACAAATGTGAAAATGTGAAAGCATACACCCAGACTGAGCCATGCGTACATATAACACACAAATGTCATTTTTGAATAACACTTTTAATTAACATAACATATCATTTACATACAGGCGCATACATTGCTTCTGGCCCCACACTAGGATACACTGTGTCGTGGGAGCCAGAAACAGCGACATCACAATCATGTAAACATCCAAGACCTGGGTTTTTTTGTCCCCAGCCGGAGTTCGAACCCGGGACTTCTTGCATAGTAAGCAGATGCACTACATCTGCGCCACAGAGTTCGTCTGAATTAAAGATGGACAACTATTTATTTCTTGCTTTTATAATAATGTCGTCCACATTATGAGAGAGAAAGACAAATGGTTATTTTATAACAACTATACCTACAGTTCTGCCAAACTCGATAAAGAATAGAGGTAAACAAACCAATTTAGGGTTATCACAACTCACGTTTTACAAATCTTCTATTGTTTACATGATTATTGCCTTTTACTTGCTAACTATTAATTAACAATTCCTATTGCAGCATATTTAACTAGAATCACTCAAATAACATGCATATTACCTTGCTATTTCGAAAAGCTATAAAAAATTTGACATAAATTTTACGCGACAGCCCTACAGATAAAGAAACATGGACGAAATTCAGGTGTGACAAACATTTTGGGAAATTTAGTTTATGCCAACAAGTGAAGTTTAGTCGTTTGTCAATACGTGCATATGGCATAAGTATATTATTATATAGCATATATGTGTGACAAAATGGCACAAGACAAAAATATAAATTGCCCCCATATCATTGTGAATTAAATCCGATAAAAATCATATGGGGGCAAGTAGAAGGCCATGTTGCTGCCAAAAAAAAATTTAAATTGCTGAACTAAATAAAGGTCCTGTTAGATGAGGCAATAAGTAAAATTACTCCAGAAGCATGGCAACGTTGTCTTGAACACGTCATTAAAGAAGAGAAGAAAACGCCGAATTTGATGGTGTAATGGATAATGTCATTGATGAATTTATAATTCAAGTATCCGGAGACACAAATTTATCCTCATTTTATCCTCTTTGGCCAGTGACAGTGACAACATATACACAGAACTTTCTTTTATTGCAATATTTGCAGTAGGTCCCAATCTACTCATTTTCATAGTAGCATCTATAGGTACTTATTAATATTATAAAGTTGGAGAGTTTGTATGTTTTTTTCTTAAACGCGCTTAATTCTATTAGGAATATCATGCGGCATGGCTCGCGTAGATGTTTGTTGAATCTGTGTTTCATATTTCAGTGTTGTCATATGTCATATTCAAATCGGTTAAGCCTTTCATTATAAAATCATAAACATATATAAGCATTTTACATTAGTAGGAGGAACGATTATTATTTGTATGAAAACGATTTCTAGAAAAGGTTGTTAACATCTACCTTTTAGGTGTAAACAAGTCGTTGCCTAGCAACGGTTTGTTTATCGCCATTCGTTATCGAATTTGGCTCAGGAATTGAATAGTTTACCTAATAAATAATCGCAATAAGGCCCGTCAAATATACAACTACATTGTTATCCAGTCCCTTTCTTATAACAACGGTGCTATAAGTACTCAAACAAGCAACCAAGAAGGAAACTCAATTGGCTATCGACTAAATACGGTCGTCTGCCAGCAGCAAGGTCAGGTCCGCAGTGCAGCTGCAGCAGACAGCGGTATCGATCCGCCATCTCCCCGCGGAGCACGCACGCCGGCCGACGGGGAGGGCCTTTGCACCGCACGACATTTTGCATTTAGCCAAAAATCGTGAATAAAGCCGGATCCAGACGCGTGTACCATGTAACGTAATCTAAAGAGCAATGCAACGCAAATCGTGTGTGCAGACGGCACTACGAGCGTTACATGTAATGCTCCTAGTGCGGTCACACGCAGGATTCGCGTTACATTACATGTTATATTACATTACACAGTAAAAGCATCTGGACACGGCTTAAGGAAAAAGGCACGCGATGAAAGAACGATGAAAAGTCCTAGACAGTTTTTTTTTTCTTTACTCTACATTACGAGTAGGTATATTAAGTTTTAGGTGACTTTTCCTTAAGCAAACTAAAATTTCTTAATACATTATGAAAAAAAGTGAAATTAAATAGGGGTTACAATTTTTTAATGAAAAGGATAAAAAACAACATTGTTTTTTTGCACATTTAAACGATTTTTATTATCAATATACATGTAGAGAATCATTCGAATCTAATTTTACTCTACACTACACTATCCACCTTTGTGACCATTGATTAGTGTTAATGAGGCATAAAAAGTATGGCTACCATAGCGAATCAGTGAAACTACTTGGGAAACTTGGCGCATTTTAGGAAACATAAGGAAGGAAGGAAGAAGGCTTAATTTGAGTATGAAAAATTCTTTGTAAGTAATATATGAGTAGTCTTTTCAATTAAGCCCAAAATAAACCAAGGTATAGAAATCAAAATAAAAACCGGTAAAAGTAGGTATTCCTAGTAGACAGGGTTAGAACTAATAAGTTTAATTTTTTTCGTACGGTGTAAAGAGCACTAGAGTAGTAATCCGCGATTCGATCGGACGTGTGGGGGTGTGTCTAGAAAATGAGAAACGAGCTTGCCTGTCAAGGTCGCCATTTTCTATTTTATTTCGCCGCCATCTTTGAAAAATCACCTAGTGATGGGAAAAGTTTCGCAATGCGGAAAATTGCTAAGAGTTCCGAATATATTTTCAGATAGAGTCTAACAGTTTCATTTATAAAAACACGATTCTTCCAGCGTGATTACGTTTTTCCCTTCACCACAGACTATTTAGTTAGTTAGACCTGAGATTTTCACACTTAGCCTCATACTTAGGCGTACGCTGCGTTAAGGTATGTTTAGTTTACATTTCAGACACTAAAGTTTCCTCACGATATTTTCCTTCAATTTAGCTAGTGGTATGGCTACTATAACTTCACAAATGTACATAATTTAGAAAATAAAGTCATTGGTACTGCTGGGATTCGAACTCACGACCTTCCGATTGAAAAGCCGGCGTCCTACCGCTCCGCTACCAGCGCGCTCTATTTACCTATGCCTCTGAGTGTTTGAAGGAATCTCATTTTTATAAATGAAACCGTTAGAATATAACTTAGAGTAGAGGTAAATGTTTTCTATGGTAATCAGTCAGTTGATGAAAAATCTAACTTTGTCATTTTATTATCTCTATCGGCCTTATGTTAAAACGAAAAATAAGGGTTTTTTTAAGTCATCGTTATGTTTTCCAACTTATGTTTGTTTGATGCTGATACCGACATGTCTTTTTCTCTAAACAGCGTTAGGATAACTAGTGTGGCAGGTGGCAAACCGTGTCACTGCCTGTTTCTTTGGGATATAGGTTCGAATAGATCTTACCAAGTTAATAACAGGTCAAAAATCAATATATTTACGCACAAAGTGTACCCTCATTTGTCAACGGTTTTCATTTGCGTTTTATCCAAAACTCTGTTCCTTTATTTTTTTTTACCGACGCTTTCAGTTACGTAGTCAGTGATAAATCAAAACACGTAAAAAGTTTCCCTTGTCCAGGAGTGAAAGTACGTGTAGATTTTCGCCCTCAACGCATAGTTTCGCATTTTCCTACTTTGTAAAATATGTACACATGTTTAATACAACAACAGATTTTGAAAGCAATCGCAAGACAAAACGACGCCTGCTAACAGTGTGTAACCAACACGATATCCCATTCTGCACACACCATCGGAAACAAAAGAGCGCCGACTGCATTATTTTCCACGAGCGTAAATAGAAAGCTTTGTGCCGAGGGTTGGCTAAATCATGAGACAACTGAAAGGACAACTTGTGGTACGTACTCGTATGGTGTCGGTGGTACAGGTCTGTGTCCTGATTGCCTTCAGCTATATAGAGGAAACTGGAAAGGACATCCGATGACTTTTATAACTCCTGTATCATATTGACTGTAGAATTAAATCTTCCTCCTTCGTATGGGTATATCAAAAATAGTGTTTAAAATTGCGTTATATCATTCATTGACTAAGCTCATCCCACTAATATTATAATGCGAAAGTTTGTATGTATACGCTCAAACCGCTTGGCATAGAGAAAGAAAATGTTGCAGACGGTTTCAAGAAAACACTACAATGTGTTGTGCAACCGAAAAAAGTCTGCAAACCGAACTACATGAAGAATAAATAAGCAAACGTCTTAAGACTATCTAGAAACGGAAGCTAAAGTATCTCGGCCATATACCCGTAGTACGTAACTCCAAATACATTTTCCTTCAATTTATCAAACAAATATTCAATGCAGAAAGTAGCCTTAATTGGATACGGTTGATGCTTATAGCTACAATAGAACCTAAAACAAAGAAAATCTTACTCCTGCGCGTGGGTTTTCTATCTACCTATTTATGAAGAATATTGACTAACCAGAAATATCAAGAAGGATCGAGCCTTCTTGATGTTTTTTTTCTTGTGGGGTTTTAACCCCCCCTGCATGCACTGCATACCTTCAGCCCAGACCAGAAATATAAGTTAAAAAGCGGAGGAAAAGTAATAGAAATTATCAGTGATGCTGTTAGTTTTAATATTGCTTGTGTTAAAGCGCCGTATCTAATGAATTGCTGTTGCATCTGAGATCGCTTTGCTATTTTATTTTGAACAGAGTCTTGAAAAGAACTCAAGAGCTATTTCAAAGGTAAATGAGTAATATTTAAACGACATATAGGTACCTACTATTGAAAATTCAACTCATAGTGAATGTACAATTAGTTTCCTTTATCAGACGAACAGGAAGCATTGCATATTTATTGTAATGTAGGTACTTCTTACAATCTTTAACAATTTAAATTGTCTTATGGGGTGTATTTCCCCCATGATTGCAAAAGTAATGCCTTTAAAAAATAGGTGAACGTATTCTATATTAAACATACACATAGACCATGTTTTACTTACGTATGATTTCATTTAAATTCCAAAAGAATGAATTCTCGCGGGCAGGTAGCACCTATCAAATACAATATCTATAATTTTGACGGTTACGGTCAAAAATTACTACGTCCGATTCATCACATCAACCCACCGAAAAAATAATAAAGTCCTCAGCAATAGGGCCCAAATTATTTTAACCCACAGTTTTAATTAAATAACGTTATCATCAGAATCTTTATACCTATGAGTGGTCACGAATATAATCTTCTTCGTAGCTATTAAAAGATAGACATAACTGAGTAATTTAATTACCTTGTAACTTGGTTGCAAATTGATGTTCTACTAATTATCTTAACATAAAAACATTGCCATCATTTCTAAATACTATGTGTCTTGGAGTACTGTGCTAGACGATAAGTATACGCCTGAAATTTTACAAGATGAAGTTTTACAAGTACTGCTGGATCAAACCTTAGCTAAGGTTGAAATCTATCAAAAAGATTGCGGTTCCGTACTTGGTCGACAAAATATGCGGACTTATAGGGTGGTGACATTGAAATATTTTATGAATTCATCAATTAATTTTCGTTCACGGTTTAACTAGCAGACGTTGACTTCATCAAAGTAATTTATTCCAAAAAGATTTGTACGAAGTTTTCTTTTTCTATTCGTAAATTGGTCTACTATTACTCGTTAATTTGTTGTGATTGTTTAGCTTTGAATTTACAGTGCTTATTTTTAACTTCGTTTTAAATGCAACTTCTGCTCTGAATTTTATATGTTTCTAAAAACAGCTAAAAAAAAACAGATAAAAAATACATTGATCAAACAAGGATCCGTTTGCGAAACGTTAAGCTTTATAGTGTAAATCAAATATCAAGCTTTACAGTGAGATGAATTCTTTAGCGGAAAAATGTTTCTCCTGTAACAAAACTATTTTTAAACGACCAATTCAAAGGTTGGATAAATTTAATGAAAGTTAAGGAGACAATACATTACATTAATTAGTCTTTGTCAAGATCATCCCGGCATCGTCCTCTCCGGTGCCCCTTTTGCGATGACCGCCGCGCGATGCCCACTTTATTTTAGACAGTGACAAATATTTGCTAATCGCCGCCAACTTAACGTCCTATTACTGTACGTTAAATAAAGCTGGAACTCTGTGATGGCAGTCACACATCTCTCAAATCTCCATAAACATTTACAACCTTGCTTTTAACAACCCGTATGTAACTCAATCGTCATCTTCTAAAATCCATGTCAAGTTACCGCAAAAACCGTGCTTAATTCTAACTTGTTCCTTTTTACAAGAGAACAAAGACTACTTGAAGTGTTAATTTCAAATGAGCTCTAATTGACAGGAGGTAGTATGAGTTGACCGTTTTCTTGTGACGCGACCTTGTCAGCAGCAGCAGCCCTTGTGTTGGTGTCAGGTGACATGGATGACATCTCGAATCGTTGACAAGAAGGCAGAAACGCCTTGATGAAATACTATCAACGCAAACAGTTAGTGGAACATTTGTACTATAGAACCAAAAGTATATGGATACACAATTTCACAAAGCTATCGATTAATCTCTAGTCATTTATTTGAAACTAGCTGACCCAGCGAACTTTGTACCGCCTAACAGTCGATTCTTTATTTATTCATTTTTTCTCTCCGTAAGAACCATCCTCGTACTTCAAGGAATATTCTATAAAAAGAATTAGCGAAATCGGTTCAGCTACTCTCGAGATTTGCACTTACCAACACATTCGGGGATTCATTTTTATATTATAGATATTTCGTTATTAGTTTTAGTCTCCAACTACCATATGATACGGATGCTTGTAAACCTGTGTGATTCAGCAGTTTTATAACCTTTGCAATCATCATGACGTTTTGACACTCATTGTTCTTTGATATTTCCTAGTTTACGCTTGGCTAGAGAGGTTTGATGGCGTACCTCAAGGTAATCATTTAGATCCTATGTTATACGTATTTTTTGTATTCTACTCTCTCTTTGTCATTACATACATAAATCACCTGCTCCAAAATGAAACGTAATGTGAAATACATAATTATAGTTTTTGTGACTACTAAAATAAAGTCTATTCTATGTTCTCACACCTATTAGATAACTCAAACAAAAAAACCCCAGACACATTAGACCACCAATATAGCTATGAGGCTTCATTCGATCATTTGTCGGTTGACTACACGCACAAAGTCGGCACCAAACCGCAATCACGCGTCAGCTTGAAGGACGCAACCGTCTCTGATAGCATCGCGTGAACTAGACTCCAGTTTAATTGAGGCTATATCGGATAACTTGCTCACATTGGTTTTCAACAGGAATTCAACTTATGTTTTGAATTATATTGATTGCTTTTAGTGGGACAATGCATAAAAAGCACTTGATATAAAAAATTGTTTAATACATATTAATGATCATTTGGGAATAAAATAGAAACGATACCTCCAAGCAACTGCAACCAAGCTCCAAGAAACTGCTGAAAGTTTAAATTCATTTGTAAAATTACGAAATTCACTTTAAAAAATCCAATGATATATTCTCTGTTTTCTTAATGTAAGACTTTAAAAGACGATGGCGGGATGATCTCGGCAAATTCTTGCCAGAGGTGGGAAGAGTAAGAGGTGGCAAGTGACCAAAAATCTTGATCTACAAGGGGGGTGGCCTTTGCCCTGCAGTGGGGCACCCATATCGTGGATACTTCTTAAAAACAAGTCTTAACATTAGTGTCTATATCTTTTCGGTAATTGGAAAGAAGTGAGTTAATCCCTTTCTATCTGCAGCTTACAATCTACAAGATGTAATACAATACTACAGACCAGTTCACTTTACATCGCTTCGGCTTCCGACTGAAACGTTTCTCTCAGACTTTCCAGCAGATGTTGAACACCAATATTTACACTGTGGAGATTGCGATCTCGTGCAAATTCGATTGAAACAAAACACTGCGTCCCCGCAAGCCCTGTTCTAATGAGATGTAAAGATTTGAGATTGGAAAGAGAAAGCACGTCAACGGAACATCTGGTGGGCTACCAGTGTTGCTTGTCTCGAGCTAGCTGGGTGATTTACCAGTCAACGGTAAGCTCAAATGGAGCAAGACTGATTAACTACGTTCGGGGTAAGATTTAGTTAAAATTATGCTAAATATTAAACCTAGACATAGTCTACGCCTTTAATCGGAATGCTTTCAGTACCTAGTTTTTATTTATGTGGCAAATATCTAAGTGGTGTTTTAGACTTATGACATTTTTATCTTGACAGCACTATAAAAACAAAAATCTCTTTTGCCATTTATTTTTTAATTTAACCCTATTCCCACGGGTAGAGACTTTTTCGAGAGATTAAGAGCTTAATTACCACGTGCGCCCACCGTGGATTGCCAAATTTCTAGCGCTGGTAAACTCCTTAGCCACTCAGGTTTTCTTACCATTTTCTTTCCTTCACTTTTACCATAAAAGTAGAATATTTACTCCGTCCTATTAAATCTTCTGCCAATGTAAGTAATTTCTATACAATGCGTTAACCGCAACTAATGCCAATGTACTTTAAATATAAGGGAGGTGCAATTTAAAAGGTCTAATTCTCAGATGCCCTAAGCATCTTAGCGAACCGTGGTACCCCGGCTAGCCTAGGGCATAGAGACCGTTTTCCCTGAGTGGAGAAAAGACTTTGCATATCGAAGGAAAGTCTATCCGTCACCGGGCTCGCGCACGCGACTCGCATCTGTAATATCTTCCTAGAGATATTAGCGGTTGGAGATAAATGCTAAGCTGAGGATAACAATGCAGCCTTATAAGCCCCACTGTAGGGCACAGGCCTTCTCGGAGAGGGAGAGTATGAATTTAATCACCACGCGTGCCCACCACGGTTTGACTCGCTAATATCGTGAGAAAACCTGAGGTGGTCACATACCGCGTGAAATCTGTGGAGAAATGGATAAAATGTAAGGTCTATGACACAAACGCTGATGATTAGTAGTCCAAAGACAAGATACAAAAAAATATTCTTTAGAAACCAAAGGTTTAGTAAATGCGCCTCAAAGCTGTTAGTTCCACAATTGATACATTATGTGGAGAAAAAGCTGACAAACTTTTCAAAACAGGTTCTAATAGCTCAGTTAGATTTTCATTTAGAAATTATTACAGTTTTTAACTGAAAGTTACAATACACTAGAAAATCGTGCTCCAAAAAATCCTTATTTACATACTAAACAGGTCTAATGGTGGTTATACCTAACCGGTTTTTCGGTTTTTCCTTATAAATGATCGCGATTAAACGTTTTATATATAGCTATGTATGAGCATCGCGAGTCCTTAAGAAATACAAATAATCCTTAATATTATAATAGGCTAATACTTAATGTCTTTGTTTATCAATGAGTATTGTCCCTCTAAAACAGTGGTTCTTAACCCGTGGTCCTCGAACCACTGGTAGTCCCTGGAGACATGCCAAGTGGTCCGTAAATTCATTATTTTGATATAATAATTAAATGGGAGTCGTAAAATATGCGAAAAATCCTTTAGTTATTTACATTTAGGTAGCGTATAATTCTCTCCGTGTGATTTCCTTTTTTATGTACAAAAAAGTGTTCTCTATCTATCTACTGTCTATTACCAATAAACCAACTGGGTGGTCCCTGATAAGACGGTCATTTAGTAAAATGATCCCTCATACATAACCTAAAAGGTTAAGAACAATTGCTCTAAAACGATATCCCTGGTTTTTTCGGCTTGTGGTGACTGTATGATGTTACCTCCTAAATCCTGACCTTGAAAACATCAATCTGAAACCGTGAGGTTAAAGACAAAAAGGCATTTTTTTGTGTTAACCGCAAGCGACGTGACCATTTTTATGACAACGCGATATAACGACGAAATAGCCAAGTATTGTATCATGAGATGTTAACACTTACTGCATCAGGCGGGTAAATATTTTTTTATCTGGGTACCATCCGCACTTGGTTGACATTCAGAACCTCCGCACAAAGCACTTTTCATCATTCGTTCCAATTAACTTAATGCACACAGCCAAAGTGTGGAACCCCTTGCCGGCGTCCGTTTTTCCGAACGCTTATAACCTGAACCTCTTTAAGACGCGTGTGAACAGGCTTCTTTTGGGCAAACTTGGTCCATCCTAGATCTCATGTTCACCCTTGGGCTAGATAGAGGTCAAGAGTAAGCCTATTCCTCACACTGAGAAATATCAAATAGGATCCTACTTCATTTTCGTTTTATAACTTTGCTGAATAAATTCTCAGATATCGTTAACAAATCGTTATGAAAGTCAAAACGTAGGCAGTAAATGCAATTGTCTACGTAATTTAACACACTAGACTTAATTACGATTCATCAATTTCCGATTTTCGCAATAATCACTTATATATTATCGCTTATCGAAAGACTGAAAGAATAAAAAACAGATACATTATAATGCGGTAACGAAAAATTGGGTTCGATTATCGACAACAGATCGGCGTCATACGAGTATGTCCTGCTTCGTTGGTAATGAAACGAAATCACGGAAGAACTTGCAATGTTTTACTAGCAGTTAACACTTATGACCAGGACTTCGACTCTAGCAATGCATTATAGTAG
This sequence comes from Yponomeuta sedellus, assembly GCA_934045075.1. Classification (NCBI taxonomy): domain Eukaryota; kingdom Metazoa; phylum Arthropoda; class Insecta; order Lepidoptera; family Yponomeutidae; genus Yponomeuta; species Yponomeuta sedellus. Next base: position 6,207,478 of record OW203726.1, on the reverse strand, counting down.
GTATGATGACGGATACAAGGTCGAGTCACTAAACTACCTTTTTTTCCTACCTTTGACACCCAGAGGGTTTGATAAGTGTGCGCGAGTAGACTGGAAGCGGCAATGAAATGTAAACGAGGCGCTATACAATTATTATTAACTAGCTTTTGCTAGTTAATAATAACCCCGTCCGCGTGGACTATAGTAGCTGCAAAATTTTGCAACCCCATTCATTCCCTTAAGGGTTAAATTTAAAAAAACGGCGAAACACGTGTTCAATCAATTGTGTTGAAGAGAATTTATTTTAAAATTGGACAACATTCTTTATAGCTCCCATACAAATTTTGGAAACCCTTTTCGCCCAAAGCGAATTTCAAAAATCCGGTCTTATTCCTTGCCTTATATATAGACCCTCTGTACAAAATTTCAGCTTCCTAGGTCCAACGGCTTGGGCTGGGCGTTGATGAGTGAGTCAGTCAGTCAGTACTTTGAATTTTATTTATATAGAGAGATTAACAGAATTTAGACTCAGTAAGGATTATCACGAGACCCGTGTGCGATCCAAAGCAAGTCGTTTAGCTTGGATTGCGTAATAAGCGTAATTATTTATATCTCAGGTAGATAATAAATGTCATTACTCATTACGCGCTCCGTTTCGCTTGCACAGCTGATTTTAATTCACAGGTTGCTTCATGCATGTAAAAACGTTCCGAGAATTATGCAATAATTCGACGTTATAATGTGATAATTGTACGTTTCGCGATTGTCCGCCATTTTAGTGTTATTGCACCACTGTGGGTTTTTGTTTTGTTTGGACTTACTAATATTGGCTGATTATCCGCTACGATCTGGTAAGCTAAGCTATAAATGAAAGCTAGGGCATCAGCTAGATAGTTAGGTACAAGTTAGTGTCATAATGAACGTCACAACCTGAACATAGTTGTCTGAAACCAGCAAGGTCGTTTATATTCAGATGCTTGATTTGACAACTGCAACGTTTGAAGGAAACAAGCTGGTAGGCTCTAGATTCGCACTTATATGGAGCGAAAGCACAAACGCGTCACTAGAGTATCGATACTTGGACTAGTCCAAATTTATCGACACTAACACTTATGCCTCAGACGATAAGAGCTTAGAGGTAACTGACTCCCGACACTGGATACTATATTCCCTGGAAATACGCAGTTGACGTGGCTTTTATGCACGCACTTATTATATTCTATCGTTTTCTAAACGTCAATGGAAATGGAAACCGCTCGATTTACGTTGGAAACGAATTAATGTCGTATCAGATTGGACTTAAAGTATTAAATTAATTGAGCAGAGGAGGTGATCCAGTTAGTTCGAAGTTGAATATCGCCTTACAGTTTTGGTATAGAGTACAAGGTATTTTCTTCGAAGAGTCATACTCATACACCACTATCAAATTACATATTTAGAGCTACTTTTTTAAAACTATTGTGTTTGATTATTTATTGACACAAAGGTTTGTGCACAAAACGAAAACAACATAATAATTTTAGTCAAGTCAAGTTAAAACATACGTGTAAACAGTCATCAAAGAGCTTGCTAGTAGCAAGATAAAAATTAACGGTCATATTTATAAAAACGCGATTCCTCTAAAACACTCCTCAGAGGCAGTTTAAATCATCTGTGGTTACGGCCTTCCCTTCATAACAGGTTATTTAAATTGAGTCTGAGAAGGTAGTGTTTAAACGAGGTAAGTAAGTATTACCAGCTAAGTAAACCGGCTTAAGATAGAGTTAAATCCGGTTTATGAGGAGCTAATTATAAAGCAGCATTAAATCACTTCAAAATAAGTTACAATTAAACTAAACTTTTGTTGCGTACTAAATCACTTGACACGTGTAAACCAGTCATAAGGTTAATTCAGTACCTAATATTTCAAAGATCGGCTAAATATAATCTTAACGAACTAAGCAGGTTGGGTAGAAAAGAGATTGAATATCCTAAACTAGCTTACTGAACTGTGACAGAAATAAAAACAAAATATCTTATGACAGCGCGTATCAGTTGGCTCTCTTGGCTGTGCGTGCAGAACGTGGGAGCTGGGAGATTCTTGGAAGTTACAAAGTCTCCGAGCAAAGTCTCATAGAGAGCTATGCTCGGAGTTTCTCTGAAGGATAGGATTCGTAAAGAATGCATCCGACAGAGAACCAAAGTTATCGACATAGCTCAGAGAATCAGCAAGCTGAAGAGACAGTGGGCTGGCCATATCTCGTGAAGAACCGACAACCGTTTGAGTAAACGGAGACCGAGACTCGACAAACGTAGTGTAGGACGCCCTCCGACTAGAAGGACGATCTGCGAAAAACTGCAGGCAGATGCTGGATGCGGCAAGCTGAAGACAGGGAGCTATGGCGCTCATTAGGGGACGGCTATGTCCAGCAGTGGACTAGTATAGCCTGACGACGACAAAGTCTTCGCAAATTGGCCACTGCATCTACGTAATGAGATGACTTATGTAGCATCCAGTGGCGTTTTCACTCTCACTAGATGACCAAACAGACCACTCGTACGCTGAAGTGCCTAGGACATGATTTTTAGATAGTGTAGGAACAGAACATTGTTCTGTGAGTGTAGGCTTGCCCAGCACCTACACCACACTGACAGTTTAGTCAGCCTAGCCCACAGAAAAGACTAGTCAATACGTGTGGAGTCAACCAGTTAGCGGGTTTCCTCACGATGTATTCCTTCCACGTTAACGTTTGGTATTGCTACTACAAATTCGTAAAAGAACGGAATTTTTGAAAGAAGTTACGTACATTTATGTGTTTTCTATCTTCAATATTAGTAGCAATACTACTCGCTATGTTATGAACCCTTGTATGTCCTCACTGCAGGGGACGGGTCTCTTCCTGTATCGCAGGAAGGTTAGGCCATACTCCACCATGGGGACCAAGTACGTGTTGGTGGAGGATTGTAAGACAGTGGCGGGTCTTACTGTCAGAAGTTATCAAGCCGGCCATAAGGACTCTGACATGGCTTAACGACTGCCATTACATGACAGCCGGCACCAACGGCTTAACGTGCCTTGCGAAGCACGGTGGTTTTCACATACCTCAGTGCTTGAAATTGCCAGCGGTACGCGTGGTAATTAAGCCTGTACTCTCTCTCTCTCTCTCTCTCTGTCTCTCTCTCTTTGAGAGAGAAGGCCTGTGCCCTGCAGTGGGACTTACATGGGTCCGAAACAAGATCAAACTACGGTTTCCTATTCATTTGTCGATATATGCATCGGCGCGTTGTTACATCAGGAAGTTTAATTAAATTGAATTGAATTGCTAACCAAACGCTGGGTCAATCAAAGCAAATTAATAACACAAAGCCCAAACAAACATGCACATTACACATGTTATATCACACATTCACAATCAATTCTGAGTCATCTGTTTGTGGTCAAAATACCAACGCTCAGAAGGTCATCTTTGGCATCGCTAAGAAGTCGAAGAAATTAAAAAGTCTAAACACTAAGGAAAAAATGAATAATACGTTCACTAGTAAAATAAATATATATAATATTTTTCCGTCGATGGTTGTTTGGAAGAAAATACTTTTAGTACTAAGGCCGCGAATTGTACTGTACTATGTCATTATTTATTTCTGGTGTAGATACAATAAAGAATATTATATCTACATAGATATTATAGTCTGCCCCTAAAAAAACGGAACATGTAAAAAAACTGAAGGTATTATAGTATAATTTCATACACTTTATTATAACGTATTTGTTCGGATCCTTACCGCTTAGCCTTAATTTAGGTCCATGCATGAATGTAAACCTTCTGCGTATATTTCTGTGACCCACACGGTCAGTCATCTGGGATGATGTATGCGGGGCCAATTCTCAAGATAAATGATCCTATTGTTTAATTACCTACCGTAGGTTACATAACGGAATTCAGTTAACGCGCGGCTATAAAGCTGTTTGTGAGCTTTTATATCGTCTTTTACACGTAACTTTTGGAGACCCTACGTCTTGAACTATTTGCTCGCCAAAATAGCCAGCCAGAAGACCTATGATTTGGTACAAACAATGGATTATGACAGTCGAAATAATCCTAAATGGAGACCAAAGTTTTCTTACGATTCGCTAAGTAACTAAGTCCACTAAAGCAACAACTCTTACTGTGGCGAACTTTGTAACTATTGATCTGTAAGTTCATAGTATTTGTTAGGAAACAGAGATCACCATACGAGGCGTGTGAGGTTGCGTGTAATAGAAACGAAAGTGTCAGGCCGGTATTACAGAACGTTGCTCAAGCACAGATTGATCTCAGATCACCCAATCATTACTTGAGCGCTGAATCGATGCTCAAGAACTCCCTTTATTTTCAAACAGTTCTTGAGTAGAGATCAGCCAATCACTGCTTAAGTAGAGATTCAGAACTGCAATCAGATTGTCTATGATCAAAGTTTGTTTTCTATGACAAGAAAAATACAAGTGTTGATTTTTATTCCGTTTTACGCATGTTACAAAAACGTGACAATAAAACTTAGTAAATTATGTCAAATATACAGAGGAAACTAAAATAATGTTTATGTATTCGTAAATAAACTGTTCAAAGTTTCTTTATTTAGATATTAGTTTGTAATGAACCGTATATTTAAAGGAAGCAAAACGTTCACGCTTCTTGTTTATTTATTCGCTTTGAGTACAGAACGGAACGTAACAAATGTCGATAAAATAATTCTCTACGACGTCTGTCTATTTAGGTTTAATAAATTACTAATATCTGTACGTAGTCGGTGTGGTTTAATTTGAACATTAATCGCTGTTTTGAAACAAGATGTAACAAGGAACTTCACCATAGTGGAAAGAATCCTCCTTGTGGAACATAAAAAGTCAACTTCACTGCAGTGGAGAGGGTCCTCCTCGTAAAAGACAAAACTCAACTTCATCGCGGTGGAGAGGAACCTGCTCATGGAACATAAAACTTCAACTTCACCGCAGTGCAAAGGAACCTGCTCGTTGGACATAAAACTTCAACTTCACCGCAGCGGAGAGGAACCTGCTTGTTGAACATAAAACTTCAACTTCACCGCAGTAGAGAGGAACCTGCTCATTGAACATAAAACTTCAACTTCACTGCAGTGAAGAGGAACCTGCTCGTTGGACATAAAACTTCAACTTCACCGCAGCGGAGAGGAACTTGCTTGTTGAACATAAAACTTCAACTTCACCGCAGTAGAGAGGAACCTGCTCATTGAACATAAAACTTCAACTTCACTGCAGTGAAGAAGAACCTGCTCGTTGGACATAAAACTTCAACTTCACCGCAGCGGAGGGGAACCTGCTTGTTGAACAAAAATCTTCAACTTCACCGCAGTATTGAGGAACCTGCTCATTGAACATAAAATCAACTTCACTGCAGTGAAGAGGAACCTGCTCGTTGAACATAAAACTTGAACTTCACCGCAGTGGAGAGGAACCTGCTTGTTGAACATAAAACTTCAACCTCACCGCAGTGGAGAGGAACCTGCTCGGTAAACATAAAACTTCAACCTCATCGCAGTGGAGAGGAACCTGCTCGTTGAACACAAAACTTCAACTTCACCACAGTGGAGAGGATCCTCCTCGAGGAAGATAAAAAGTCAACTTCAACACAGCGGATTTATAGAATATAGTAAGTAAGTAAGTAAGTAATTTATTTGTGACTTAAAAGACTTATACTAGACTACAACTAAATTTTTTACATACATGTTTTGGTTTATAATCAAAATTATTGAGCATCCGCTGCTGTGCTAGGCTCATCACCTGTATTACAGCAGACAGCGCCTACTTCCTGCGTTTACAAATAATATGTGTCAATTATGTTACAAATTTATGAGCAATAAAAAAGCTGAGATTGTTTTACTGATTATTTTATTTATTCCTCTTTGTGAATGTCTTGTTGGCCTTGCCGCTAAGGCGCTTGGTTACCAAGACCGAGCTTGTGAGTTCGATTCCCACTCTGGGCCTATATATTTGTACAAGTGACCACAGTCTCGGTGTACTTTCATGTTTGTGACGTTCTTGCCTGGTTATCAAAGTACAGGATATCCTAGTTTGGGACCAGGTGAAGTGATTGTGTTCGTCATCAACCCTTGTATGTCCCCACTGCTGGGGCACGGGTCTCTTCCTGCATCGCAAGAAGGTTAAGCCATACTCTACCACGGGGGCCAAGTCCGGGTTGGTGGAGGATTGTAAGACAGTAGCGGGTCTTACAGTCAGAAGTTATCAAGCCGCCCATAAGGCCTTTGACATGGCTTAACGACTGCCATTATATGACAGCCGGCACCAACGGCTTAACGTACCTTGCGAAGCATGGAAGGGCTCGCGAAGTGATTGTGTTGCGTGAAATTTATTCAATGAAACCACCCCAATATTAATGCAATTGTTTTTGCACATAATGATACTTATTAGAATCCATGCAGTAGGGGTCTTCAGCGTCCCTTAAATGCCTAAGGGGCTGCTGCTATCATTAACTATTTCGTCATAGTAATCAAGGTTTTCGAATATATGAATTTTGCAATAAACATTCCAAATTGACAACTTTAATAACTGGCCGATCGACTCTCAAGCGTGGTTCCGACCACACTTGAGTAAATACAGATTTGATCTTTACTTATGTAGAGATTGCTACCCAAGTATCGTTCTCGAATTAGCTATTACTCAGTTGAGTCGCGCTCGATGAATCTTGACTCAAGTAACGTTCTAAAATTAAATCCATACTCAAAACTAGTCTTAAGTAGAGATCGGCGCTTGAGTACGCTTCTGTAATACTGGCCTCAGTGATCATTTGAGAAAAGCAACCGGATACAACTCCAGTTTTATCATTCGCACCGCACGTAAGTTCCATTGTTACAAGCTTCATGTGGATTAGCGGATCCAATTTGTCTTTGGAGTGATTCAATTATTTGTTTGCATGCTGTGGCGTACCGCTATTATAGCTACAGTTGCCGCAAAATAATATAAGTACGTGTATTGCATTGTAGGGACTTCAACTTAAATTTTCGTAAACACATACGGTCTTATTATTAACTTAGTTCCAGATTCGCATACCGATTTTTTGTCGGAGTTAGGTAATAAGTTAGTTCAAACATACCCAGTTTTTTTACAATACCGTAAAAGTAAAAACAGAGATAGTGAGAGGCGCTTCTTCGCTGCATAGAGTAAGGAGTACATCAGGCCTCCCTCGTAGTTCACCACGCTTCAGAAAGGAGTGCACGAATTTTAAAACTCATGTACTAAAAAATAACACTATTTTATTAATGATGGACAATGATCTCAGAGATCTCTTGACAAGGACTTAAAATGGGAAAAACACGAATCTAAATTCATCTTTATTGAAATAATTTAAAGTAAATTCAGTGTACTATTCCGTAAGTAGAATTAATTGAACGAAGATATCAATTTAAAACTTTCAGATCTGGTCAAAGGAGAACCTTAAGTAGCATTTTATTTCTAAATGTTGTTTAAATTTTATTTACTACACCGCACTTTTTTTAAATTCCTCTTCTCTATTAAATTACTTGTGTAACTTCATAATACTGGTTATCTTTGTTTTCTTTTATTTACAATTCTTCCAGCCAGCTTTTAGCATTGTTACTCAGCATACAGGAACTTGTAATCAAAAGGGGCCAATATAAAACAAAAGCGTTTGCCGATTATTATAAAAATATCCAGTCATTGTTAAGTGACGTTTGAAAAGAATGACTGATTAAACATATTATTATGTTTCATGAGCCTAACATTGATAAACTATGTGTAAAATTGCTTAGGTGCAGAGTTCCTTCCCAAGCAAAGCAATATTTGGTTAACGGCACCTTAGTTACTTTGCGTCGACACAACTCAAAGTCGAGTACTTATTATCTACTTATTAAAACAGCTTATTTAGCAATACTAACATCTTTTTTACTAGGTTTTTTCATGGAAACCTTAGCCAGTTTGTCCAAAAATTCAAGAAACGGGAAGTGAAACTTTATACCGAAGTATCGAAAATTAATTTAATTTAAATTATTTATTTGGAGAAAATACAGGCACAGATAATGAATGTTAATATGTTTTACAATATTGGTTACGGACTTATCAGTCCTATGGAACATTTTTCACTTATAGTTAAGGCAGGTAATGTAAAAGCGAGAGGCGCATACTATAGTATAACATGCAAAACAAAAGAATTTATCAAATAGAACTAGGTATAGGCCATTGAGATGAACAAATTACATGGTTATTTAGTTACACTCGCAATCAGAATATAACAAACTATAAACCCTTACCTTAAATTGAGACAACTAAGACCATTGAATTTACTACCTTTGATTCCGCACAATACATCTTTTTAATGAAATGACTGTAGTTTTTATTTTTATAATGCTTTGAAGTGCAAGAAATTAACTAACACAGACAAAAAGTCTCAGCGAAACCTTACTCTTTAATTTCTACACTTTTTGGACTAGGTATAAAGATTTGAGTTAAAATAATTCAAACTTGACTGGACGGCTGCGCTGGCCAGCTATTAGAAAGAAGTATTGTTACAGTACCTAAGTTCACTGTACTTAAAAACATCTCTAGGGTTACATTATCACCGAAAAAAACCCCTAACTTAAAGGTAACCCCAAGTCTTTGGGTAAAAGTTTAGGGGCTCTCCGAAGGGGAGTTAATCCCCGTAAAGTAATGCATCGATCGGGCTAAGACTACTTTTGGGGCTGAGAAATACCACTGCTTGTTTGTATCGATTATGGTATAAATACGGGAAGTTGCAGAAAGTTCCAGTTGAATTTAGTAAATTTGAAACTTTACGAATTTCCTAAAACCCACCTTAAATATTGCTGGATGATACTGGGTGATACCATACTTTTGCACCTCGACCATAGTTTGGGTGTATTTTCATGTTTGTGTTGTCTTTCCTCGTTACCATAGCACAAAGTATCCTAGTTTTGGACCAGGACGGGTGTACTATGGTGTGGAAGTAATATATTTTTAAATACCGTAATTATATTATTATTATTTTCTTATCTTTTACTTATCTTATCTTCTATGTTGTGTGGAATTTAGTAATTAGTAATTTTCAGTTTTTAAGCTACCTATATTAGCAACATCAAAATAACTATCAGCTGTTCCATAAAGGATATTGACGATTTTGTTTGAGCATCAGGCTAAACGTGAACAGAATATCAGTAAAAAGATAACTTGGACAATAATTCTTATTTATTTTTAAACAAATAATTTTGCTTTCTTCGTTGTAACCATTGAACGTAAAAATAAAAAAAAATTTTTGCTGCATCGACATTCTTGTTGAGATGAAAGACGCCATTGGCCTCCATTTTTAAATGTTTCAAGTTTTTTTAGGTACCTATGTACATGTTTTAAAACTAACAAAATGTGACTGACATAATCACAAAAAAAAGTTTTTAAAATATGATTACCTATCCTACATTATCACAAGCCAAGTCATTAAAAGATGAAAACAGTTAAAGAACATATTCATGCCGCACGAAGACGAAGCGAATAGACAAAACAGTTTGTGATTGACACTATTGACAGCTTTTTTTTTGTTGCCAGAAAAAAGTAATCGATTTCCGATTCGAATCTTGCCGTATTTATTTTCATTTGCTCGTGATGGGTTTGTGAAAAGCTAAAGATATGAATAGATACACTTTTGCCTATTTATTCATTCCACACAAAACACACCTCATTGTTTACAAAACACACTAAAAAGAACATAACATAAATCATGATATGAATTATTTCCCAATCGTTAATAAATTAATTAGTACTGGCAACACCAAAGCCGAAAGTGGCAAAAAAAGACAGGAAGAAAACTTATTAAATTGATTGTTTTTATCGTTTAAATGGTTACTCCGAAAATATAAAAAATATTCGTGTTTTTATTAATAATGACCATTTATTACTTTGTATCATTATGAACATGCTGTTCACGCATAGCTGAAAGTGGTCAATGTCCTTTAAGCTGCAGGTAACTTAAATAGATTAAATTTGTAGACAGCTGACAGTTGTTTTTCAAACACTGTAGGAGTATACTAATACCATGTCTAATTTTAAAATCGTTGGAACAGTGAGTATAAATAGGCGAAAACCTGCGAGCAACAAAAATGTAGAGTCGGTTACTGATCAAGTAGTTCTTCTTGCATAAGCCAAAAATGACAACCAATCGCGTATAAGTGACAGGTATTACTAATCCCAATTAAACAATTACTTAGAGATTTAATTGCGATAAAGAGCATAATTTCCATCTGAAGCTTTCACGTTGAGTTTGTTCACTGGTTGTCAGTAACAGGTACGTATGCAGGGAACGTTCTAATACCAATTTTAGTTTAAATAGAAAATAAAATAAATAAATATTCGTGAAAATAATATTACACAGATCTCGTTAGCCCTATACTAAGTACAACTAAATACTTGACTTGTGTTACAGGTGCCAACTCGACGATATATTTAATACAATAAATACGTAGATAACATCAAAGTAAATTTATTATTTTTTTACATTATTAAGCGTCTCCTTTTTTATCTCTCTTCCTTCTTCGTTCGAACTCTTTTCTATTCCTAGCTTCACTTTAAGCTTTTCTTTTATTATCTATAACAAAATAGGTGAACAATGCGAGATTGCCAATATTTACGTAAAATACGTGTAGACACAGAAGACTTTAAGAAGAAAATTTATATAAAACTTTGTCAATTGAAGAACCGCTACTAAAAAAAGACTTCTTTAAAATGTGTAATTATTTTTCAAAGATCAATTTGAAATTTTCTGATGTTCGCTGTGGAATTTGTTGGTGCTCATTTTTTTATTTTCTGGTAACAGCTATTTTCCAGCTTTGTTTTTAGTTTGGTTAGTTATGCTTATGACATTGCAGGCAGAGAACATTTTATTGCAGACTTAAACCATTATTTAACCATATATTTCATTGAGATTATAGTCAGTTAAAATTTTAAAGGGACAGAAAAATCGCAGTTCGATGGAATTGTACTGCAGGGGGCGCTGCTGCCCACCCCCCGGTTTGTGTCCCTTAGTCGCCTTTTACGGCACCCGCGGGAAGAATTGGGTTGGTGCTATTCTCTAGGCCGACACCACACACCCCAACCCGCATGCCCAGCGTGGGGATTATGGGCATTACCCCTTATGATAGCACAACGTGGCGCTCTTTAGGGGAGGGCTATGTCCAGCAGTGGACTAGTATAGCCTGACGACGACGACGACGGAAAAATATGGTAGTATTATTAAGACTTTCAGAGCCACAACTGCATACGTCCCTGGGCAACGCACAACATTCAATTACCAATACCAACAGCGCCCTCTAATGATTGCGACGCAGCCAATAATCACGCAGTATCTCGTTATGCGAGTGATCCTATGAATCAGGTAAATGTGGGAGGTCTACTCGAGAATCTTGCTTTGACTGCAACGACCCTTTACGATGATTTTGACTAGTACTACTACATTTAACTTTATTATGAATATTCAATGTGAATTAGTAAAAATTTCGGTACATGCATTGATAAAATATGCATATACTTCTGTCATGCATGAACATTCTAGTTGTAAGTGAGAAAAATTATTTTATATTAAAATGAATTTCTGAATATCTATGTAAGTGCTTGCAACGACGTTTAAGTCATTGGTATTAATCAGTAACGACACGACTAAAAGGGGACTGTGATTGTTTACTGTGAAGTCGCGTGTACCTTAGAACCTTGTCACATTAACCTCTTTATTTCGACTTTGATAAGGTACTGAAGTGCATACATGTTAGTGCTCATGGCCGCACATAATCTTGATACCAAACGTTTGCCTACGGCAGCCCTTTTAAGAAGCTTCATGCAGTAACGCTAACGTCAGCAATGAACTTTTTTTTTCATCTATTCACTTTCACTTTCACAAGTAAAGATTTTGATGTTAATAGGTGTAGACTGATTATAGTATAATTTACAATGGTATTCAATTTATATTGGAAACTACTACCTATGCTACGCTTCTAAAGCTACCGGCGTTCTCAACGACCCACTTATTAGTTCAGCTCACAAAAACCATCTACTCTCAACTCTTATCCGATTTACACAGCCTACAGATAAAGAGTAGTCACCCAGTTAGCCGACAACTAGACTGTAACAGCCATCATCGAATGACACAGCATCCATTACCGTGACGTCAGCTGACTGCAACTTCACCTCTAAAGACCCGCCAGCGGTGGATGACACGCGCAAAGTAACTACCGGAGAAAGGTCCAATTCGGCGATGGAAGAGAGCAAAACCGGGCGGAACTAATAGCAGCATCTAGATACAATACATCGTTATTGCTTTGTGCTTTACAAGCGATACACGCGGCCGTAAGCCAAGAGTTCGTCGTAGCTTTTGCTGTACTAGAAATAGATGCTATTGCTATGGAAAACGGTGTTGCCTGCGGCGTTGTCATTACGATAATTTTAACAACGAGAAAGTATCGCCGATAGACAAAGGATGTGGCATGAAAAATTGGACTTGTTGAAAAGCGTGGGCGTATGGACTAAGTAACACAGAAGCTACCGCCAAAATTGGGACTGTATTAAAATTACGCACTATCTGAGAGAAGTCTCGTGGTCTGCAGTGAAACATGATGGCTTTTGCATTTATTTGCAAGCTAGGCGAGTGTTTGCCCTATTAAGCAATAGTGACAATGTATGCAAAACTTAGCTAAATACTTTCAAATAGGCACCATTGATTTGTTCCGAACCGCGACATAACGTGTGTGCTTTAAATAGTGCCCACCGTGATAGCCGACCCGTCAGCGAGTAGTATTGTTACTATAATTTCATAAATTCTACACCGCTCCGCTACCACCGCTCCTCCTTAGCTCCTCTCTATAGCATATGGTGACGAAACAGCAATAATATGGACGTATAGGTAATAGTGCCTTTACCTTAGTCACTTACATGATTCCTCTAAAACACTTCTTAGAATCATTTTAAATAATCTGGAGTTACGCCTTTCCCTTTACCACGGGCTACGTTAACTGAATTTGAGGAGTGTTTTAACATTCGTTAAAATGACGTTTTTTTATAAATAATACTGTTATAATATAAGACACATATTTATTTTGATACCGGTAATAGCTACCGTGTGCCGTTCGTACTTTAGTGCTTTGGGTTCCGTAGTAACATAACATAACATTTACATACAAGCATATACATTGTTCCATAGTGTTCCGTAGTCAACAATAAAACTTTATAAAACTATAAAGTATGTCCATCTTTCAATCAGTATGTCTCTCCGCGGCCTAAAGTCTGATTTATCTTCATGCCTTTTCAGCTTTCATGCTTTACATAGAGGTAGAATGAATAGAGACGCAATGAGCGTACATACCACTTTTTGATCTCGCAACTAAAAACATTGATCAGCAGAGCTGTCGACTGTACTACGGCTTTTTACGAAACCTTTCACGCACGACTGAAAGTATCATTTGTCACAGTATTCTTAGGACCGTTTGTAAATTGAAAACGGCTGCTCCTGTTGTGGGTCTGTGTCGACCTTGATATTGAATCTCCGCTCAAGAAGAAAGTGCTTCGTCTTTTCACTTTTTTTTTTAACTCAGTTACGTCTTGACTCCGAATGATTACTTAACTGAACGAAAGAAAAAGTAGCTTTAGCGGAAAAGACAAATTACAGTTATAACGGGTGAGAGAATCATGCGAATCATCGAAAAAGTCATAGATTTTTTAGGTGTCGGTAACTCGTTTTAGAAGGTGTAATTTCTCCTATATCCGCGCATTTTTACCACAGAATTAAAGACATGTTGCTGAAATAAAACGAAAGACGGGTAGTCGGGCAGATATGAATATCAATAAGTTAATAAAGTTACATAGATCTTATTGTTCAGTCCTCAATATTTTAGTGCATACCATAGTGAGTTGCTTACTACGGATACGGATACGGCTACGGAATACGGACATATTCCCGTATTCCAGAATTTATTGAATGTATCTACCGTGGTCATTGATTTATAAAAACGCATAAATAACTCCTTAAATGTAGTTTATGGTAAAGAGAAATATAACAAATAGATAGTTTAAACTGCATTTAACGAGTGTTTTATGGGTTCTTGTTTTTATAAATAATACGATCATAACACGAACATAATTATACTAAACACCTTTAGTATAATTATGTTCGTATTCTTCAACAAGGGATCTATTTTCTAGTATTTACTATAAGTATGTCATAAAACTTAGGTGTATTAAAATGACATAAACAACATAACATAGAGATTACAAATATGCTGATGAATATGGTACGTTATGAAAACAATAAAAATCGTATGTATGAAATAATATAAAAGTACGAACGCAATTGTGGCAAAGGCTGAAGAATATTCAGTGAATTCAATTCAAAGTGAGAGATAACAGACAAAACGATGACGAAAACATTTTCACAATACCCAAACAGTCGGTTGTTTTACAGATTCGCAATCCACTTTATTGGCAGATAGGCTATCATTTTGCCTTGTTCTAACGCTTCATTTGTTTCTATTGTTATTTAATACAATAGCAGGTAGTGCATTATTTAGCATAAACTTAAAGTGATAAATTACAGTAATAAAGAGACTGTTACGTTTTATTAGGACTTCTTTTATGGTCTAAACAGATTTGTAAAGACACGCAAGTATCCCTGAAATATAGGCAGAGACCAGGGATAGCCACTGTCACTGACAAAGCCTTTTCTTTCGCTTCAACTCATCTCTGCATGCACGCTTGCTGGCTTCGGGTACATTTTATATTGAATATTTAAGTTTATTTAACAATGTAGATCTCTTTAGAGCCGCTACATCACGGGACCAAGTAGACACAATGATATGGATGGTAATGATTAGATGATGGATGGAAAGCTAACTTATTTCATTTTTCATTCTCTTATAGGGGAAGAGAAAGAAAATATCTAATCAATCGAACCGTCCGGGGACGTCAAAAAAATACGTAGCCAAATAATATAAACAAAACAAGGCAAATAAAAAAAATACTATAGCCAATGTTTTGAAATCAGTATATAAACCGTAGATTATTTATCAAAGTTTCAAATGACCTTGCTGAATCTTACAGCAACTTCGAAGATGATTTTGAAATGCGGACGTTCCGAGACGAATATTCTTATTGATTAAAGTGTTGGTTTTACACGGAGCCTCGTTTTTTAATGAAGGAAATCATTCAGAATTGTGAGAAAAAAACGTCAACTGCGGTGATTCGACAGAATTTTAATACGGTAATGAGCGTTTGGCAGTTTTGAGTAACCATGGCCTTGCGGTGTTACAATAAAATTGTTATGGTAAATAGTTTCGGTCATTTTGCTATCCGTGACGTCCACAAACGTCTTTTAAACTAAAAACCTGAAAGTGTGTTACATACTAGTTATCATTCTTACAACATGTTATTAATAAACATCCAACAACCAAAAGATTCAATATTCCAATTTGATTTTTTTTGGTGTTAAAGATTGATACGCATTATTGTCAATAACACGTTTTATAACAAAAATCACTTAAATAAGCTTATGGTATGATTAATGAAAATGAATCTGATGTGATCTGTAAAGTTATTCTGTATTTCTCTGTCTGTATTGATTTTGTAAAGTTAAAATAATTTGATGGTCTGGAACAGGTATGTCAGGAGACACACTGCATTGACCTCTATAATTTTGCTGCTAGCCATGAACATCTAGTGGTTTGACTGAACCAAATAAGAGGTTTTCGCATTTGGTTTGCTTGACCTATACGAACCTATACACAAAAATAACTTACACTCAGAGCCTTGTGAAAATCTTAACCGAAGAATCTTGTGTTTTTGTTCTTCATAATATCCATATTTTTGTTAGTTAGACAACAAAGACAAATTTCTGCGAACACGTATACATCAAAGAGTCTTTGCATCTCTAAAGCATATTTTACGAACCATTGTAGATTGTTTACGTTCTATTACCACAAACCATAGGTATGGGCATGTGCGACCTTCTTAGTACAAAGGTGGGTAATGCGGTCAGAGAGGTGCTAACTCAGCTACACACGCCGAACCAACTAATTGGAACTTCCACCACAGAAGGTATAGAAACGTAAACGAGCAACAACACATAAGTATTATGGCGAGTCGAAAAAGACAAAGCATGGAAGCTAAAGCTGCACAAACATCGTATTAGGGCGAAGGTACTTTTTGTATATTTTCTTATTTCAAAATCTTGAAAGTTAGCAACTAACAGTTACAGCTTCGCCTGTAAGATTTTATTTTATTAATAGCCAAATAAAAACTTAAAGTTAACATGACAGGGGGTCCCTATTGCGTTAAAAAGTTTCCGAATTGATTGATATAAGACAAGATAAGATAAAAATATTCCTTACTGTACACTAGACCATATATTATAAAACATGTAAAGATACAGAGTACCATTGGCGGCCTTATTACTAAAAGCAATTTCTTATGAGGACCTTACGAACCTTAGACTTTGGAAACATACAAGTAAAAGTCGTATACTTTTGCAGTTACGATGTTGAGTACGAGTAATTCATTGACCAGCATGGTTTCGATCCATATTTTTTTATTGATTCAACGGAACTTTATATTTTAGTATTGATGTATAAGAAAATGCAACAAATCAGCACCAAAAACAAAAATACAAGTAATACTTGTCGAGTATGAATAAAAGAAAATTTAAGTATTTATAACACAAAAACAACTGAAAGTAAAATAGCAAGTAATTAAGAATAATGACCAAATTAATTCTAATAATAATGTAGCATAAATATTTGACAACTATTTAATCATCAAGAAAGACCTCGACAAAATTTAACTCCATTCATGCACAATATCCTTGTCTAGTATTGGACCGACAAACAGATGCCTTGTATCGAGCTGTCAGTCAATATTTACACGAGTGAGGCCACACATGTTGAATGGTACAATAATGTTAATGCTAGCCAAACAGACCAGCAGATTCGTGAAATTACACAATGAAAAATAGAAGATGTAATCTGTGAAGAGTACTTAAATATAAACCACAAATCACTTTTCATAATAATGATGCCAAATACCTTACCAAAGTTATAAATTTTAACCCCAAAGAAAGTTAACTATCTATAAGAAAGAGTTATTGAGAGAAATCATCTTTGTGATCCTAGATAATTTATAGCAAAATATTAAGCTGCCGCTTCCTACAACATTGTGTTAGGTTAGCCACTATTCAAATTAATATAATACCATCAACACAACTTTATTGTCGAAGTTGGCAATAAATATCAAGTGCGTTTTATAAAGGTCTTTACTTAAGAAATATATGTAGTATTTCAGTATTTGATAGGTTCGTACGTTACGAAGGCTAGCAATTAACGTGCATGTCAAGGTGTCAAGCGTGATCTCATAAGTATTGACGACAAAATGTGCAAGTTGACATTTCGTTACCCAATCGTCTTCAAACTCAAGCATCACTTACAAGGTCAGCTAATATTTAATCGCCGTCATATTGTAAAGGACAAATTAGATTCTCACTTGTTATTTTTATCTGAAACGATTTACGTTACGCCACTAAACAAGGGGCCTTTTGCAACATATAAAAGCTTATGTTTACATTGTAAGGTGCTTAATGGACTTATGAGTATTTGAAATTGCTTCGTGAAATACGTACAGAGAAAGAAGGATCATTACATACTAAATCAAAAGACAAATAAAAGTAGTGCAGTAGTGTTTTGCAAATACTGCAAATGTTACGTTAAACACTATGAAGAGAATTTATTGACGACATTGGTGTAAGTATGGTGGTATCAGAAAATACATTGTGACTCACTATTTTTACACGGCATTCATCCTTGACCCCCAAAACAAGTAAAGTAAGCAACACAGCTTTTCTCACCTCGTGCAACCGATACCATTTTCAACTTTTAACAACTGCGTAACTTCACTCGTAATATCGCACCTTTGAAAATTATTGCCAAACGAAAGTGTATGGGAAGTCTTACACTCTCTGCTAGAAGATTGAGTTTATCGAGATACCGATAGATTATTACATCATTCAAGATTATCCTGTCATCTTGTCTAAAAGCTACAGTTATATGACAGGACATGTCGTGGATAAACGAAAATGACATTATCGGAAGAAATCGAGACCAATCACCATGAAAATAAAACTATCGGTAATGAAGACATGCATGAAATACAGGATGTTGAATTGTATGAGCTATATACACAGGTTGAGATATAACATGGACTAAATACGGTTGTGTTCTAGTTTCATTATTTACATTATAGTTATACATTTTGCGGATTATCGGCAGGACTTTTTCTAAAAACAATATTTGTAGGGTTCCATATAAATCTGTCTGACTAAAAAATAACTTTTTCTCTTGAACCGTAATGTTCAGTTGAAGTTATCACAAAATATGTGTTAAAAACCTAATTAGAGGCTAAAAAATCCACCTATGTCGGGATTCGAACCCGCGACCTCTGGCTATCCGTGCCAGAATTAAATTAAATTTAAAATTGTCCTTAGCACGGGTTAGTGCATTAAAAATAATATCAAATATGTGTTGTTATGGATTCCTGGTTACTGGTGTCAAACATAATGAATTTATTTTCTTTCATTAATCAGGAGATAATAAAAATGCACAACCAATGTGAGTCGGGCTCCCGCTAAAGGTCTCTGGACTAAATATTTGACAACACATTTCTGCTAAATAAGTACTATCTTATTTATGTTGGTCGAAACCTGTGGGCGAGTCTGACTTGCATTTGGCTGGTATTTTAAATCTTTCCAAATGGCTAACCAATATAGTTTTCAAACATTTCTTTAGAATGCGTAAGTTCTTAAGTAAACATAATAGAAACCAACACTAAATCCGCCTCAGATAAATTCCGTAAAATCTTCAAATACTTTCAACAATCTTTATTGCGACTTTCATCCATTATTCTCAAAAACGTTTCGAATTCCGAAATCAACAATACAATCAATGGATTCTCACGGAGAAATGAATTCGTTTGGGCAATATTATTTTTAAAGATATTGTCTTCAGATGACTTCGTGTGGTCAGAAGCGAACGACCTCGGTGTTTTCGTATGGAGTACCGTTGTTCGTATGTTATGTATATGAATGTATTACTCTGAGCGGTTATGCCCAACATTGATGTCAGGTAAGTAATAGGTTTTGTTGGCCAAATTATTTAACACTTCCAACCGCACAATTAGTCTTGGTTAGCACTTGTGTCATGCATATATAGCCATGGATTAGAGTAGATAATTACTGATTGTAGTTTTCATAGAATTAGGTACTCGTTTATATGTTTATGTATTTTATTTACTCTACTTTCAAATATATATCTTACCAATGATCACAATGATAAGGAAACTAAAGTGGTCTCTTTGAAGTGCCTCTACATCTTATCGCGGAGTTATTTCCTGTTGGAAAAGGTGAACACTTTACCATTTCTTATAGCATTACTAGATATTTAAATTGTGGTTTGAAGAAATTGGACCACATTTTACTGAATCGGCTGCTTTCCAGATCCTTGTTTGGTGTAAAATATGTATTTCACACCAAATAAGGATCTAATACTGAATTTGAAACAACCAAGTTTAAGTACATCTGAGTCATTAATATTAAACCTATATTTTAAAATATTCTGGACATTTTAAAAACCAAATTCACCGACAACTCGGGAAATCCAGTGGGTGTCAATAAAATAATTTCTCCGTAACAAAAAATTGAAGAAAACCACATTAAATACGTCGAGAGCGAATTTGGCGTCGGTGAACAAAAAATAATAAAGTTAGCAAGCGGTCGGTCAGCTTTTTTGCTTCCACACAAAGCTGGCAATAGTCGTTTTTTCTCTCGTGGGTTTTTGTACATCTGGTTGGAGTAGAAATAGATTATTATTGGACACATGCGACTTTCGATCGGTGCTGCACATGCGAGGTCGGCCTGAGATTTCTGTTTGTAGATATGTTTTCTCTGCAGACCTCGACGGCTCGCCTACTTTCGAGTCTTGCTATCGATCAAAGAATATCGACTTTTTGTGACAATCCATACCCCTAGAATAAAGCAGTAAAGTATGATCTTACCACATCAGAATATCAGAAATATTCTGATTTTCTTAGTTGTAAAAAAAATGTTTTTTTTCTCCTTACTTTGGTACTAGTTACAATTTGTGATAATGCTGATTACACCAAATGTTTATGTCCATTACGATGTACGACTTGTATCGTACCTGTACCAAAACTATGATATGCACTCTTAAGAACAAACTGAATACACAATTGACAAAAAAGGTGTATTGTTTGCTTACTGACCGATATAATTTTTGCAAGGTTACAAGCAGGTTGACAATGATAATGTTTATTGATTACAGGACAATCTATTTTAACCTGTCAAGGGCAACTTCTTAAGTCTAATTTATTCATGTTATTTTAAATTTTGCTCAATATTTCTTGTACAACTTCTTTATTGCATCTTTACTTTCTATTCACTTGATTGCTCATTCGTCCCAATAACCAACTTTATCGAAAAATCGCATAATTTTTAAATAAGACTTTCTTATCAATTTTTCATAGATACTTACAGAAACTTTCAACAGCACTTTTTTGACCGGCGCCGAAAAGGAACTGCTCAGTCCCGACAGTCCAGTCCTCGATATCTTCGAACCCAAAACTCTGGACAGACAATTAAGTCACTAACACACAACTCACAGAACCTAAAATCAAGTTAGCACCATTTCACCAAGTCCCGCGAGTTCCAGCGAAACCCGTTTCCGATGGGGTTCGTCAATTCCGGTTTGTCGGGAGCGTCCCGTCACAGGTTTTGTTAGACAATTCGGCTTTCAATTGTTTCTGGGATTGAAAGGGAAGTCTGGCAAAGAGTCCGGAGGGGAGAAAACTTTTTTCGCGATGTTCGTTAGCGGCTGGTCGAGAGGCGACAGGTCGGGCGTCGCGGCTGGCGGTTGGGCGCGGACTGCCGCGGATTGCAGACTGTGCGCGTGTGCTGCGAAGCCTCCGCATTGGGACGAGATGCCGCTGTAGTGGTGCGGGGCTTGCAGAATCCTGTACCAGTCGTTTTAGAACGACTTTATCCCTATGCGTTCGAAGGTTGAGGAGCGCTGTACGTTACGCGATCTCTACAGCTTTTGAAATTAATTGGCTAAGATTATATTCAGTGTGTAGCGAAGTTTTTCAATGTTTAGGGTGTAGTAAAACTAGTAGTGGGGGTATCTGGTTCTGGTGGTTTTGCTCATTTATTGTTATGGGACGCCGCTGCAGTCGGGTGCATGGTTTTATGAAATTCGCTTTTTGTTCGTCCAATCGTCGGACTTTAAAACACGCATTATTGGAGGGCGGTGAACTTTCAATTATAGGTTCGATGAGTTTTACTGAACTGGGGCGTAAGCAAGGTTAATTAATGGAACATAGTTACAATTGAATGGGCTTGAAAATATTGACAAATGATTTTGCTATTTCTAGTATAGTAAAAAAATATTTAATTTAAAAACCTATTTAGAGGCTAAAAATTTCACCCATGCCGGGATTCGAACCCGCAATCTCTGGCTATCTGTGCCAGCGCTCTACCAATTGAGCTAATGGGCGACTCACCGGCATCAGTGAAATTCCGAACCTCTTTACACTATTCTCTGTATTACGTACAGGCTGCGACATCTAGCTTAAGCAAATTGCATCACTTACAGCCCCGACTACCTACTTTGTAGTTAGGTTTTACATCGGAACGATATCACTGTACCCACATGATTATACTATTTTTTTTATTTTTAATGCACTAACCCGTGCTAAGGACAAATTTAAAAACCTATTTAGAGGCTAAAAAGGGTTAGTGCATTAAAAATAAAAAAATAGTATAAAAATATTTAATGTCAATTTGGAGATTGGTTAAAAAATGAGATAATTGCGTTGTAAGTAACTTTGTAAGTTTAAGCTGAACCGCAAAAGCAGTACTCGTGATACTCGTAAAACTGAATTTTAAAAATATATGCATAAATAAAAAAAAAATCATCATTGCTATACACTTCCGCACTTTAATGGAGAACTTGCAAAACAAATATCTCATTGCAGAGACCATGACAAAAGACAAATAATTGTGATAAAGATTCGCTTCAACTACTAACCAAATTCGAGTTTACTAGTAATTATCAAAAATTTGGAAATGTTAATAATTGTAATTCTATTTTTGAACTAAGACTTTCGTAAGGACTACATATTATTTTATTATAAGTCAGAGACGAGCAACCAACCAAATTCGAGTTTAATAATAATTATCAAAAATATCGAAATGTTAATAATAATATTATTAAATTAACTATTTAAAAACCTCTTTAAAAGTAATTCTAATCACGTCGTACAAAATCGTTTCATACAAATCGAGAGTAAAATATGACGTCACAGTATTAGTGTCAGTGAGGCTTTATGTGGATGATAAGATAAGAATATTCTTTAGTAACGATTTTCTATATTGAATTATCTTAAATAATGTTTTTATGTGTACTAAAAAAAATTAAAGTTAAAGAAGCTGGAAACCATTTAAAATAGAATAAAATAAAATAATATTTTTATTAAACTTTTATTATAGTAACGAGATTTCTCGCAGTTTTTAAAAAATTAAACTTTTCGTTTCATTTTCGGTCCTTTGTGATATACGAGTATAAGTACCATATGGTCGAATCGCTGACACGAAAAGAAGAAGAAGAAGTACCATATTACACCAACTTAATTTTCAAGCAAGTTCCCTACTGAGAAAATGTACGCATACTCTGTTTTCTAATAGTAACTGCTGTCAAAGCTAAGTGAAGTACGCACTTGATCTAGATTCCGGATGCCCGCTATCTTCAAGAGCTTGCAAGAAGTTATTTCTAAATTAAATATTTCTAAAGAAATATTTACAAAGACACTTGTTTAAAGAACAGTTGACAGCACGCCAAACTTTACATTTTAGTGGCAAAGTCAACCGTTGCGTTCATGCGTGCTTACATGCCTACTCATTTACGTACGACCAGTTTTCCAACTAAAATGTAGAGATTAATGTACTGTAAACTGTACGTACTTTAATCTAGTCTTCACACAGGAAAATCAATATTTCGCGACCTCGGTTTTAATTTGTTACTATGGCGATTCCTTTTTGATAACTTATTGGGAAATCCTCCATATTAACACATATTCTGTAAAAATCAATTAAAAAGAATTCAAATAAAAAAATCAATTAATGCAGTAAAAAAAATGCAGTAGAAATGAGGTCCTTTAGAAGTAGGTATCAAAGAGTATATAACCACTACGTTTTAGTAGGTATGTGTAGTGTTGAATGAAAGGATACGCAATAGTCGGACAGAGAACGTTGTAGACTGAAAGAGAATGTAATGACTAGAATTGAGAAAGGAATGTTGCGTTGGTTTGGACGTGTGGAGAGGATGCAGGAAGAAAGATTGACGAAACAAATATACCTATATTGCGTATGTGAGTGGCTGGTCTTACTGTCAGAAGTTTTCAAGCCGCCCTAAGGCCTCTGACTTGGCTTAACGACTGCCATCTATGGACGGCAGCCGGCACCAACTACTTAACGTGCCCTGCGAAACATGGGACCGCTTGGAAAAATGCCACTAGCATTAGTCATTGACGGTCACCCATCCATGCACTGAACGCGCCCTATATTGCTTAATATTCGTGATTGTTTAAGATCACTCAGGCAGCCGAGGCTACGACCGATTCAGGCTCAATACAATGTGTGACCGGAAATGGTTTTGTTTTCTTTCTTTCCCTGTGCTAATACATCCCCTATTTTCACGACGAAATTCTCGTTCGTTATCAACCCTTGTATGTCGCCACTGCTGGGGCACGTGTCTCTTCCTGCATCGCAGAAAGTTTAGGCCGTACTCCACCGCGGGGGCCAAGTCCGGGTTGGTGGAGGATTGTAAGACAGAAATTCTCAATTCCCTAAAAGTGCTTACCACAACATTATTAGAATTAATGCTCGAACATGGTATTTACGGACACTTTCAATTCAGACACTTTCATTTGCAAATGATAATACTGACTTTGTCTCTACCATGTTTGAGCTAACGAAGTGACTTTCATCCGAGCAAGAGTCATTGAAGAAACTATAGGTCAATGGGTAAAGTAGGTGGTCTCAAACCACAGAATGTAGAATCGCCGTGAGCTTGAGTGTCGAGAGTTGTAAGCCCCATTACGAATCGCACTCTGCTAGGAAACAAAAGACTATGCGATGGAGATGAAACAGCAGAAATGTTTTGGTTTTCATTGTCATAAGAAATCGCTCCGACTGCGGCAGAGCCCAAAAGAAGAGTTTCGCTCGAATGTACAGCGTTATTTATAAAACAACACGATTCCTTAAAACTCTCCAAACACGCTCACTATTAGTACAATCTTTGTACCACATTCAGCCAGACAGTCTCAAAAATCGACTACTTCGCATTCTTAAAAATGTTTCTAGCCACTGATAGACTGATTTCAGTGACACGTTTTAGCAGGAATCGATCTCAAGAGTTAGACAATCGTCTAAACGCTAAGCCCACGAAGTCTTTTAGCGGCGGCGAAGTCTTTTGGCAAGCGATTTAATGAACCTTAGCAGGTGGAGCTATGGTCTGAGTCTGATCTGATCCATACCATACATAACAGAATAGGTGTGAGGTCTTTTAGCTGAAATCTTCAGATTTTTACCCACCCCGCACCACCTCCAGCTCGAAAGTCTCAAAAATTGGCTACTTTGCGGTCTTAAAGATGTTTCTAGCTACTGAAAGCAACCTAGACGGATTTAATTTACTCAAACTACCAGGAATCGATCCCAAGACCTCTAGGTTAGACAATCGTCTAACCGCTAAGCCGACGAAGCAGTCAATGGCACGGCAAGAATATGCCTTCATCACGTGGTGGTAACCTGAGGCCTGCGGTCGCGGCGCGCGCGCATGTCCGCAATAACTGCCGATATTGAGTTACTAGACGGCGGGATTGGAAAAAGGTACCAGCAGTGTGTTTTTTACGATTATTCCGGTTCACTTTGGCCTTGTACGGCACATCCTAAATCCGGGATCGCCGTAATTTTAGCACATTTTGATATCAACCCCTGTATGTCCTCACTGCTGGGCACGGGTCTTTTACTGCATCGCAGGAAGGTTAGGCCATACTCCACCACCGGGGTCAAGGCCGGGTTAGTACCGGGTTAGCATATTTTTTCTGGCCTGGAAACTATTCATGAAAGGATAACGAAGTAAAATGCAAACAAAAAATTTAACAATAATTTTTGTATTTTTTTTCTTGTGTGCACTAATGAATATTATCATATGTTCAATTGCGAGGCTTTATGCTATATTTGTATAATAAAAAATATTTTTTGAAAAGAAGTCCCATGATCATCCAAAAAATAAATACCCAGCGTCTTCAAAAAGTTTAGTCAAGAAATCGTGCAAGTTCTCTTTTTATATCAAATATGTGAAATATATCATAGCTGTTATACCTTTGTCTTTAGACCTGAACATTTCCTAATTAGCTAGGGACCAGTCTAATATGCTCAGTGGCAGGCAATTTGTGTATACAAAGAAAAGTGCCTTGCTCCTACACTACGCGCATTAAATCCTAAAGGATTACAATAGTCTTACTGCCAAACTCCATTTTAATTGCAATGGCAAACGTTCTGTTTGCATAACTTAGACGTCTGATCACATTGTCGATAGTCATACTGAAGTCAAAACTGAATTAAAAAGTAAGAACTGATCAAGATCCAAATTGCTATATTTTTCCGCATCGTTAATAGTCATAAATTTACTATGGTGACGTATTTATTCCTCACATCAACTGCAACGTATTTTAAATCAAGGAATTGTTCATTAAAGAGATGCTTGATTTGCCGATACCGATTAAACTTTTTCGATAAATTAATGAAGTCGGACAATCAACCATTCCACTCACTTTTTAATCTAGCTCCTGACAGCGGATTATCAAACTGTAGCAATAAACAAGCAAGTTAAGGAGACATCGCACCATTTCCGCGGCCATTACATACCTATTAAGTACGTACCTATTACAATGTAACCTGTGTATAACAGCGCAAACTGGAGCGTGCGACCGCCTCGCCATTTTGTCAGAGTTTTGCTGTCAGTGTCTTAGCCGCGGTAGTGAAAAAGGTGGTAATTTCTTAGCTGAATACCGTGGTTGATATTGTTTTTCTTGGCGCAAAGAGAAACAATATTTACTTGATTATACTATTTTTATTTTTAATGCACTAATCCGTGCTAAGGACAATTTTAAAAACTTATTTAGAGGCTAGAAATTCCACTCATGCTGGGATTCGAACCCGCGACCTCTGGCTATCCGTGCCAGCGCTCTTTCAAACTGAGCTAATGGGCGACTCACCGGCATCAGTGAAATTTCGAACCTCTTTACACTATTCTCTGTATTACGTACAGGCAGCGATATCTGGCTGAAGTAATTTGCATCACTTGCAGCCCCGAGTACCTACTTTGCAGTTAGGTTTTACATCGGAATGATATCGCTGTACCCACATGATTATACAATTTTTATTTTTAATGCACTAACCCGTGCTAAGGACAATTTTAAAAACCTATTTAGAGGCTAGAAATTCCACCCATGCTCACCCATACTCGGGGCTGCAAGTGATGCAAATTACTTCAGCCAGATATCGCTGCCTGTACGTAATACAGAGAATAGTGTAAAGAGGTTCGAAATTGCACTGATGCCGGTGGCACGGATAGCCAGAGGTCGCGGGTTCGAATCCCAGCATGGGTGGAATTTCTAGCCTCTAAATAGGTTTTTAAAATATTTACTTGGTACAGTCTATTTATTCTTACTTGTCCAATTTAGTAAACAAGATTCTTACCTTAAAATTTACAAAACATGCCTGAACTATCTTCGTTTATAAAATTGGCAGCGTGTTACATAAAATAGTGTTCCAGATTACTTTGATTATGGAAATATGGCAGTTTTGAACTAAAAAGTCGTACCTTAAGGGTAGAATCTTGTTTACTAAATTGGACAAGTAAGGATAAATAGACTGGAGTCAAATAGAATGAATAAGATGACAAGTTAACAATGTGTGTAACATAAAAAGTTATTTAGCCAGACTATCGTCCCAAATAAAGAAGATCTCAATTCTGATGACATGTTAATGATTTAACATTCTTCCAATCTAGTTACACCAATAATATGTGAATTTATAGTGGCGAAACACATTGTGAGGAAACCTAAGTGTCTGAAGTATCCACGACATACTCATTCACTTGATTTTTTGTAGGAAGAGTCCGACCACGTTTCACTATGGTTCGCATAGCTTAATCTTGGTGAGTAGAGAAGGAGCATGCGTCGCGTCGTCGCTTGCTCGTCTAGCGCAAGCGTGCGGTAGACTGCCGCGCACGTCAACGAAAGACCCAGCCTGGTCGGACTCTCCGATAAAAAATCAAGTAAGTGAATCCGGAATCAATATAATAATGTATATTTTCGCTAACGGTGAAGACAAACATCGTGAAGAAACCTGAGTGTCTGACGTGCTCAAGTACCTCAGCTCTTGAAATTGTCAATTCGAGGTGGGCACTTATGGCAATTAGTCCCATACACTCTCTCTGAGAGAAGGCCTATGCCCTATAGTCGGACGTATATAGGCTAAAAAAATAATGTTTCGAAGCTTCAAAGTAGGATTAATTTCTAAGCCATTACAAGTGTCATCTGTTCAAGAGATCGCCCAGTTTCTTTATACTCAGCATGCTTTTAGCCATTGCCCGCCCCATGTCACCCCGTAAGGAAATCTTCTATATTTTACACAACTATTGTATCGCGATCCGATGTAATTGCCTTAGGTTTGGTGAAAGAAATAATTTTCACGATTCCTCGGCCCGTGTTTGTACCAATCTTGCGAAATTAAGTCGAGTTGTGGGCTTTTGTGCAATACCTACTTACAGAGCTTCCGTGATAAAGTTATAGGTACTTACCGTATTATAACATTTAGGAAGCTGTAATGTGTTAAAATTGACAATCCTATTGACTATTATGTCCTATTAAACCTTCAAAGAAAAAGTTTAACTAGCCTAATAATAATCATAATTATTATTATTTCTTATTGATATAGCAAATCTAATATTAATTGCTTTTCAAATTTATAGAATAAAAGTTTAACCTTTTTTTCTACTAATAACAATCGTGTTGTCGTAAGTTAATATTATTATTTATACGAGTATTATATACCAAAAATAGTGGGTCGGGTGTGGGTTCGAACCAGTAGTTTTTTTTTCGACTATTTGTGAACTTAGTTCGCATAATTTTACCACTGAAGGAAAACGTCGTGAGGAAACCTGATTTTCTGAGATGTTAGTATCGTTATCGTTCGTTATCAACCCTTGTATGTCCCCACTGCTGGGGCACGGGTCTTTTCCTGCATAGCAGGAAGGTTAGGCCATACTCCACCACGGGGGCCAAGTCCGGGTTGGTGGAGGATTGTAAGACAGTGGCGGGCCTTACTGTCTGAAGTTATCAAGCCGCCCATAAGGCCTCTGACATGGTTTAACGACTGCCATTATATGACAGCCGGCACCAACGGCTTAACGTGCCTTACGAAGCACGGAAGCGTTCGGAAAAATGCCACTAGCGGTAGTCACGGAACGCTCACCCATCCTGTAGCTAACCGCGCCTGTTGTTGCTTAACCAAGTGATTGATTCCAATCACTCGGTTCGCGTATGCCACGAGCGTTTCTGTTAGTTATTTGTTAGTATACTTACATACATACATACATACATACATACATACATACATACATACATACATACATACATACATACATACATACATACATACATACATACATACATACATACATACATACATACATACATACATACATACATACATACATACATACATACATACATACATACATACATACATACATACATACATACATACATACATACATACATACATACATACATACATACATACATACATACATACATACATACATACATACATACATACATACATACATACATACATACATACATTACATAACCTCACGCCTGTATCCCAGAGGGGTAGGCAGAGACCAGGGACTGCCACTTGCCACGATCCTGACAGATCACCTTCGTTAGTATACTTCAGCGCTAGAAATTGCGAATCGGTGGTGGGCACGCGTGGAAATTAAACCCATTCTATCTCTGTGAGAAGGCCCGTGCTCTACAGTGGGGCTAATATAGGCTACATCAAAAATAGGTATAAAGTACCACAAATATTTGACTACATAGCGCCCTTTTAGGACATTACGTCTGATCTTTGTTTGATATAAACCGGATAGGCACAGGACCTTTACGTAGGCATTTAGCTAGCCTGATTTATGTCTCTATTCTCAACAAATAAATACGAGGGCGTGTTATCGCGGGCCTAAAATGTTAATCGTGTGAACAGAAAATACAAATATTACCTGACAGAACGATAGCTTTTAAAGTAGTACATTTGATTATTTAATTTATTCAGTTTTAGTGATTAATCCCATGCTCTATGTTTTTTTTCTCGCTCTCTCTCTTACTTCACTTTCTCTATCACTGTGGAAAAGGACTGTACCCTACAGTGATACCACAGAATACGTATGATCAAGAGTAGAAGTTACATATAAAGGACATTGTAAATTATTATTATATTATTTACTTGGTGTACCGCAAGAAAAAAAATCCTGAAAGTTCTAGGACCAATAAAGGAAGTTTTAAAGCCTGGAATCTAGTCTAACCTAGAGTCTACCTAAGCTATAGGCTCCTCTAAAACTGATTTTTAATATTTGCAACAAACAGTTTTTTTTTATTTGTGATGCAGAAACTCTTAAAATTTCTGATTTCGTATACCTTAACCACAAAAAGTTTGCGGACACTGTACTACACGCAACACGACTCATTCATTATGCTAAGTTGCTGACCCTATTTGACAATTCAACAATCTATACATATAAAATTCAAAGTCCTGACCGACTGACTCACTCACTCATCAACGCCCAGCCCAAGCCGTTGGACCTAGGAAGCTGAAGTTTAGCACAGAGGGTTTATATATAATGTAGGCAAGGAATAAGACCGGATTTTTTCAAATTCAATCCCTAAGGGGGCGAAAAGGGTTGCCAAAATGTGTATGGGAGGTATAAATAATGTTGTCTAATTTTCTTGAAACTTGAAATACATACTCTTCAACACAATTGATTGAATACGTGTTTCGCCGTTTTTTCTAAATTCAACCCTTAAGGGAGTAAACGGGGTTGCAAAATTTTGTTCTCCTGACTGACTCACTCATCAACGCCCAGCCCAAGTCCTTCGACCTAGGAAGCTAAAATTTTGCACAGGAAGTTTGTATACAATGTAGGTAAGGAATAAAACAGGATTTTTTGAAATTCAACCCCTAAAGTGATGAAAAGGGTTGCCACAAATATGTAAGTACATATGAGAAGCATAAAGAATGTTGTCTAATTTTCTTCAAACTTGAAATAAACACTCTTCAACACAATTGATTGAACACGTGTTTCGTCGTTTTTTCTAAATTTAACCCTTAAGGGAGTGAAAGGGGTTGCAAAATTTTGGTCCTTAAATCTTTTCCAAAATTGGACCTAAGTTGAAATTTTGCACAGAGGGTCTATGTATAATGTAAGCAAGGAAAACGACCGGATTTTTTTTAATTTAATCCCTAAGGGGGCGAAAAGGGTTGCCAATATTTGTATGGGAAGTATACAGAATGTTGTCTAATTTTTTTGAAACTTAAAATAAATTCTCTTTAATACAATCGATTGAACACGTGTTTCGTCTTTTTTCTAAATTTAACCCTTAAGGGAGTGAAAGGGGTTGCAAAATTTTGTTCCTTGTATTTTTTCCAAAATTGTACCTAGGAAGCTGAAATTTTGCACAAAGGGTCTATATATAATGTAGGCATGGAATAAGACCGGATTTTTTTAAATTCAACCCCTAAGGGGGCGAAAAGGGTTGCTAAAATTTGTATGGGAAGTATACAGAATGTTGTCTAATTTTCTTGAAACAAAAAAAGGAGCGTTGTACGTCTACGTAACTATAGTTACTTCGCGGACTGGCGTCAGTAAAATCGATTTTTTTGAATGAAAACTTTCAAATAACTTCTCGAATCGGCTGTTACAATAATCTGTGGTAAATTATTCGTTCAATTGATGCTTGATGTCATAGCCAAGTCTCCGAATAAAAAAAAAGCTTCGGTGTCAAAACAAAATCAGTTCGTATCTATTACGTGAGGTGACTTCAATCTGCTTTTAAAATGTAAGTTTTCATTATTTTTCAATGTATTATATATCAAAAAAATCGTAAGGATTTGCACTTTATGATTAAATACAAAAAAAACTGAATTGTGTTACATACAACGACAGATTGACATTTTCAATTACCGCCGCGTCACGCCATGTTTCCACAATTGATTTCATTTATTCTATTGAATTTAATTATAAAATGTTACTTGGAGCCGTAATTTTTACTTTATCTGTTAGTGCATTTCATAAGCTATTCGGAAGTATACTTTATTTTGTGGTAGCTGCAGCAGTTCTATAGTTATTACAGTTTTTCTAACAATGGTACTGTGCAAAAATGTGCAAAAAAATCGCAAAAAATGTAATTCGCAAGCGCGGACGGTTAAGGCTTCCGTGGCCGCGCGACCCGGACGTTTAAGTGGCTAAAGTAAATACTCGTACGTTCAACACAATTGATTGGACACGTCTTTCGCCGTTTTTTCTAAATTTAACCCTTAAGGGAGTGAACGGGGTCGCAAAATTTTGTTCTGTTGTATTCTTGGATGTTGTTTGGAAATATTACCTTTTGAAGTCAACGTAAAAGCTATCCTGTCTTGGCATAACAGTAGTCTTCGTTCGTTTACGGTGTTTTAATTTCTTGGTCGTTGAGTGGAACCTTTGATATTTACTTATTGTTTGTTATCCCTTACATGCAATCATTGTTGAGTTATTACAAATTGATGAATCTATGGTGCCCCATACCATAGTTCCTATTATCGGAGACGGAGCCTGTCTGTTTCGGGCCATATCATATCTGTTGTATGACACACAGGTGATGGCTAGGGAGGTACGTGAGTAAATCGTTAGCCATGTTGTAGCCACTTATACCATCGGAGTACCCATTCGAATTTAAAAGATTGCAGTTCCCCCTTCAGTGCGTCCTACCTGTGATGACCTACAGAGCCGAGACATGACACTCACGTTGGAGTAAACGTGTTATTGAGTGGAGACCGCGACTCGGCAAACGTAGTGTAGGACGCCCTCCGACCATGTGGGATGACGATCTGCGAAAAACTGCCGGCGGATGCTGGATGCGGCAAGCTGAAGACAGGGCGCTATGGTGCTCATAAGGGGAGGGCTATGTCCAGCCGTGGACTACAGAATATAGCCTGAAGAAGAAGAATAGTTTCCCCTTAGACGGCACTGCAAGACGACGACGATTACAGCGAGGAATTACAGCAAATGAAAGAAAGAATTAAAAAATTAACTATTGAATTACAAAGCGCTCATGAGGAAATTTCAACCCTAAATCTAGAAAACAATGAGTTGCGATCGAAAAACTTTGAATTAACACGACAGAACCAACTTCTTAAAACGGTTACGTCATCTCCTACATCTCTAAGAACTCCATCAAAAACCAGAAGCCAATCGAACATCACATTCAAAGCGCATAAACAGCTCCAGGTGAAATTTGAAAACACTAATTCGACATCTATGCCTACAAATGACGCAAAAAAAAAAATCAAAACGCAAAATTCAAAGAAATATTAAGCTTAACAAAAAAAGCTACATTCTCACAAAAAGCTCAAATAAAACAGTCTGGATGTAATGCTGATGTAACGGTTCAAGAACAAAGACAAAAACACTCTGAAAAGCAAATATACATACAGATCAACCAAATCAAATGAGAACAAAACCCAAACTGTGTGTAATTAGCGACAGAAATAGAAACATCCTGGAAAATCTGGAAGACTTACTTGCTGAAAAGTTTTCTTTGTGTCACTATACAAAACCAACAGCACATATATCTGAACTTCTAATGGGAATGGAACTCAAATTGTCCAATCTTACCAAGGAAGATTTCTGTATAATTCTCTTAGGCGAATCAGACTTCAGAACAACACAAAACTACATAGAGATTGTACAATTATTGAAAAGTGTCTTGGAAAAAATAAAACATACAAATGTAATAATTTGCCCACCTACGTACATCTGTGGAGCTCTAATGTTTAATTTTAGAGCTGAACAATTCATAAATCTACTGTACCTTGATGTTGAAACACACAAGCACTGCTGGTTTTTAGACACGAACCTGAATCTGTCACTGGATATGTTCTCTAGTACCTCAGGCAAACTAAACAAACATGGCATGCGGCAAATCATAAAGGACATAAAAAAGTTTATTGAAATGGGCTATTCATCAATTCACTCTGACATACAAGAAAAAGATGATAATTCAACAGGAAAGGACAGTAATATATTTTTTCGAGACTAAATTTCTAAACATAATTCATCAAAACATAGCCGGGCTCTTAAATAAATCAGATCTACTGACGATTGACCTAGAGGAACTAAGAGACAAAATCATAAACATAGATGTTATATGTATAACAAAACATTTTATGATGACAGGACAGGAATTATATTTAAATATACCAAACTACCCTCTGGCGGCATGTTGTAGTAGAAATGAGAGAAAACGAGGTGGATCTTGTGTACTTGTGCACAAACAATATAAATACAAAGACCTCCCGGAAATTAGAAAAATGTCCTCAATGAACATGTTTGAGTACTGTGCGATGGAGCTAATTGACTTTAAAATTATAGTTATTTGTGTGTACAGAGTTCCAAAGCAAAATTATTTGAACCAATTTTTTAAAAGGCTAGAGAAAGTGTTAGACTACGCCTCTAAACTAAAGTCTCATAAAATTTTAATAGCTGGAGACTTTAATATTGATGTCCTAAAGAATAATAACATTACTCTCGATTTGGAATGTTTACTCCTCAATTATGATATGAAATTGGCAATCAGGCAGCCTACTCGCCTTGCTAGCAAAACCTGCATAGATAATTTTGCAATTAGCTATAAAAAATATAAGACTGAGGTGTTAGAATTCGGTCTTTCTGACCATACTGCGCAAATTATAACTATTCCAGTAAAAAAAACACTTAAATTAAAATACTGGCGCCAAATAAAAAGAGACTGCGGAACGAAAAATATAAATAAATTTGTAGACTGCATAAAATCAATTTCCTTCTCAGACGTTTACAATGCTACTAATCCTACGTTGTCATACAATAGTTTCATGGACAATTTTAATACTTTTTATGACCTGTGCTTTCCAAAAAAAACAAATATAATTAAGGTATGTCCAAAACCGAAATGGGTCTCCCGAGGCATCAAAATATGCAGCAAAAAAAAGAAAGACTTACTTTGGAAATACAGACTACAACCAAGTATTACAAATAAATTAAATCTTAAAAATTATACTAAATTATTCAAAAAAATCATATCTCTGACAAAAATGGCACAAAACAGCAATAAAATAAAAACATCAGTAAATAAATCAAAAACAACTTGGCAAATAATTAATCAAGCGAGACACTACCTTTCTAAAGAACCAATTTCAAAAATAAAGGTCAATGACACACATATAACAGAACCATTAAATATAGCCACAGCTTTTAATGATTATTTTATTGAAAAAATTATACCTGTACCGAATGCGGGTAAAAAAGTGACACGTCTCATAAACAATCAAACAAAATCAATGGTTATGGCTCCAAGTTCGCCCTATAATATTCATAAAATAATAAAAAACCTAAAAAACACAAATAGTGTGGGTATAGACGATATATCAACAAAAATAATTAAGGCGGTAAGTGAATATATATGTCACCCTCTAAGCTATATTATAAATCAAAGCATAGAAACGGGCATATTTCCGCAGGACCTCAAACTAACACTTGTTAAACCCGTTTTTAAAAAAGAACATAAAGAATTAATGGAGTACTACAGACCAATTGCCTTGATCTCCATATTTTCTAAAATATTTGAAAAATACTATTACAATGAAATAAATACATATTTAGAATAAAATAAGATCCTATGCGACGAACAAAAAGGTTTCCGTCGTAATAAAACAATTAATATGGCAGTATATGAATTCCTAAAAAATGTTATGTGTCAAATGGATAAAACATCTCCAGTTTGTGCCATATACTGTGACATGACACAAGCGTTTGACTACGTAGACCACAATATTCTAGTAAACAAACTTGACGCTTATGGCATAAGAGGTAACATTCTGGATTTAATACGCTCATACCTAACAGATAGATTTCAAATTACAGAAATTTCGAAACTCAACTGCAAAACAAAGACGGAAGAATCTTACAGATCCAAAGCACGTAAAACAACTCACGGTGTGCCTCAAGGCAGTGTTTTGGGACCCCTTTTATTCATTATATATATTAATGACATGCCAAAATCGATCAACCATCCAATATCTCTATTTGCTGATGACAGCACCGTTACTATAAAGCATAAAGACAATAACTACGCATTTGACATAAATAATTCTCTGACATCTATAATAAAATGGCTTGACAATAATAATTTAAAAATTAATCTTAATAAAACCAATATCATGCACTTCAGCCAAAGGACAAAACATAATGACATAAAATTAACGTATCAAATTAATACAATAAATGAAGTTGAAAGCGCTAGATTTTTGGGGTTGACAATAAATAATAAACTGAACTGGAAAGACCACATCAATGAACTGACAAAAAAAATCAGCAGTTATTCCTATGTTCTACATAAACTGTCAACAATTGTCAGCATAGAAGCTTTACTGACGGCATATTACGGACTAGTAGAATCAGTCCTTAGATATGGAATTATATTCTGGGGCAATTCAACTGACAAAGAAATAGCTTTCAAAATTCAGAAACGATGCTTACGAGCTATGTTTCATATCAAGACTATCGAATCCTGTAAGCCCCTTTTCACCAAGCACCGAATTCTTACACTTCCGTCACTGTATATACTCGAAGTAGCAACATTTGTGAAAACGAACCCTCATCTATTTCCACGCCTTTCCGAAACGGTGACTCGTAATAGACGTGATGAAGAAAGACTGCGCCTTTTCTCTTCTAAAACGGCATTACTTCACAAAAGCATATTTTGTATGGCACCGACCATATTTAATAAAATACCGACGAGTTACAAACAATTAAATTCATATCTATTTAAGAAAAAGCTGAAATTACTACTCATTGAGAAATGTTATTATAAGGTACAAGACTTTTTAAGTGATAAATTGTAATGTATTTGACATAACTTTAATTTAAATGACTCAATCAATGTATGTAAAGGCACTAAATTAATAAAATTTTGACCACATGTGGTAGATGTAATGTCCATATTTAATGTATTAAAGTAATTTTAAAGTTATGTAACAAAACCGCGCCCAGACTTTCCGTCCACTCAAATTTGTGCGCTGGTATCAGCAGAACATGTTGGGCCTAATAGTATTTATATTTCTATCCTAAGTGCATGTTTTATTTTATGTAACTTGACTTACACGTGTTCGTAGCAAATAAAAGTATCTTTATCTTTATCTTAAAGTCTGTTTTGCAA
Source organism: Yponomeuta sedellus (assembly GCA_934045075.1). NCBI lineage: Eukaryota > Metazoa > Arthropoda > Insecta > Lepidoptera > Yponomeutidae > Yponomeuta > Yponomeuta sedellus. Next base: position 6,170,820 of record OW203726.1, on the reverse strand, counting down.
TGATCACTAATAAGTCGCAGGGTCAGTCACTAAAAATAGCAGGAATCGATCTTAGAGGGGACTGCTTCTCGCACGGCCAGTTTTACGTGGCCTGCTCCAAAGTGAGCTCCCCTAGCAGCCTGGTCATATTGACACCCGAGGGAAGAACATCTAATGTGGTATATAAAGAAGTATTATAGATTATTATAATCACAACTAACCCCCTGTCAATGATAACAAAGTAATCATACCCTGTGTTTCCGGATTTGCAGTAGGGATGGCGTTAGAGACGTTTTGTCCTTTTTTAAAGAATTTCTCATAGACACAGTTTATTTATTATAATTAAAAAATTCTATTGTCCTTCTACGATTTGTCGCAGAGCCAGATAATTGATCAGAACAAAAATCGTCTGCACCTTTTAGTGAAGCATGCTAAATAACTAAGTCCACGCGGACGGAGTCGCGGGCAAAAGCTAGTAATTAATATGGGAGAAAGCAAAGAGGCCCTCCAATAAGAAAAACCGCTGAAGACAATACCTACTACGCTATGAGAAAATGAAGAAGCCTTATAATAAGAAAAATACGAAAATACGAAAAATAAGACAAATACGAGTCGGACTTGCCCACCGACGGTTCCGTACAAATTTGTAAGTACGTACATTAATTACTATTATAAATAGTTCAGCAATCGAGTCTCGTAGACTTTCACGAACTTGAAATATTTTTTTTTATGATTTACCCGCAGTTTATAAGTTTTTTCATGGGAATAAGAATTTTTCCCGCAGTAAAACGTAGCCTATGTGTTAATCCAGGGTGTCAGCTAACTCCATACCAAATTGTATTAAAGCCGTTTAGTAACAAACATACACACTGACAAACTTTCGCCTTTATAACATTAGTGTGATGTGATGAGATGTGATGTGATTACAAATGTATAGTTTTAGATTTTCCCCGGCACGTAAAGTAAAAGATTAAAAACATTACATGCCAAATTTCATTGTTCTAGCTAGGTCAACGGTAAGTACTCTATCATTTTTAGGTGTCGAAATATACGTTTTTTTACTGCATAAACGGCCATATCTTTATTGCGCTAACTTAGAAATTTGATTTTTCACAGTTTCAAGGGTGACTATACAGTTTTAATTTCCACTCGATACTTCCACGTGTTTCCATAATAAAGCATCATGATACACAGACGGACGGACAACAAAGTGATTCTAAAAGGGTACCCTTATTTCCTTTCGACGTACGGAACACCAAAAATCTCTGAAGACTATACACCTACTATGCTATGAGAAAATGAAAAGTCCACTATATTAGTACCTACACACAGCCTCAAACAAAGCGTTGCCAAACTCAATTGTGTTGTGCCTTGCGTTCCCAGACGTCGCTAATTGTGAAGCACCGACTAATTGTCGTGAGCTATCCTGCGCTTAGGTCCGACAATTACACGGTACACTGCCATTTCTGTACCATACCTACTTATTTGTGTTGTTCCTTATCGGCTTTGTGAGGAGTGACAGCGGCAGCCTAAGAAACGCTCTTATTTCCTTTTTTTTTCAAGTAGCCTTTATACGTGCCTTTGCAGTCTATATAATGTATGGGCTCAATTATTATATGGGCAAATTTGCGGATTGGTATTTAAACATTTCAGATACTCAGTTTTCCTCACGATGTTTTCCTTCACATTAGCGAGTTGAATTACTATTATTATAAATAAATATTCATGGACATATTACACATATCTCGTTAGCCCCATATTAAGTACAACTAAATGACCTGTGTTATAGGTGCTAACTCGAAGATAGATTTAATACAATAAATACATAGAGAACATCCAAAACCCGCGACAAACCAGAAAAGTTCGTTTATAGTTTGGGGATCGAACCCGAGACCTTCGGTTTTACTGTCAGCGTGCCAAAGCGCTGCGCCACCGTCAGTATACCTTCACAAATGTGCAAAACTTGGAAAACAAAGTCATTGGTACACGCCCACACTAAGAATCGAACTTGGGTCTCTCTCTTCCGAGTCCATCATTAAATAAATAAGATAAAAAATAATAAATATTATTTTTTATCTTATTTATTTAATGATGTAGCAGTCATCAGTTGCCTGTAGCAACTGATGACTGCTACCCAAAGGTGTCTCGATGTATCGTCAAAGTGGGTCAAAAACTACAACCGCTTAATTGTGCAACTCGCACTTTGTCTAATTGTCCAATCCAGGTGAATTCTCACGTGGCGATTATCGCTGTTGTGTAGGAAATGTAGAGATGTTATTTACACCTCCGTTCACCAGCAAGGTGTCGCAAACACGCAACCGGCATCGGCAGTGAAATGGTGATATTTCTGTTAATCTCCTCACTAGATGTTTCGGCTAATGTTGTTTCATCGATGTTATTTCTGTTTATCTACTCGATATGGTTGTATCCTCCTAAGCCCTGGCGTCCTAAAAATGACAATAACTTTCTTAATTCACACCCATTGATTTAGTAGGAGGTCCGGAAAACATCCTGTTCCAGGTCCTATATTTTCCTCATTATTTTTTGGGCAAGAAGAAAAAGTTCTTCGAGATCTACGTAGGTTTCGAAGACTTGAATTAACTGTTATCTCCAGGGCTTAGGAGGTTAAATAAGAAGATTAAACTATTCAGCGTGTGGTACCCTAACTATCATTTTAACTATTCTGGTAAAGACTTTTTGAATTGTAATAAAAAAAGCATCATGAAGGGCCTCCTCCTGACCTTGAAAATAACAAGGTTTACTATTGTTTTATATTAGTTGCCTTAAATATTTAGTGGTTACGGTTAGCTTACAAATTGAAATTGATGTAAGTAACTTTTAAATGTTAAGGAATTTTGATCAAATTTAATTGGTAATATGTCCTCTTAATTAATTTCGTAAAATAAGAATGTTTAACCTTGTGTGAAAGAAGATATTTATTATAATTATTCATATAAAATCAATGCGGTCAGCGCCAGAGTTTCAGTGTCAGCATAATGTATTTTTATGTACACTCAATGAATTTACCAATTTACCGTTGGCGTCACATGTACCTTTTTCTTTAGTGGTTTTAGCGGCAATGTAACGTAAGTGTTTGTTTAAATATTATAGTTGATTTGCTGTCGACTTTGCACGACCGGCGTCAGCGTTGGAGAAAATTAAGCCTTATAGCCTGCTACTGCTTTATGGGGCAGCTGGATTTCTGAGCATCTTTCTACTCCTCAGAAATAGGGCCGTACAAACCCTCACCCGAAATATCAAATGCCCCACCGAAAACCAAATTGCATTAAATGTCCAGAGTATTCTAGTTTGGTAGCAGGACAAGAACATACATTATTAGTATCATGTAAAGAAGATTGCTAAAACTCAGAATCTCATAAAGTTTGTGAGTTTTGGCAACTAAAACTATGTATGAGTATCGCGAATAATTACGAAATACAACTGTTAAAACGCTATTAAATCTCACGAAGAGCCAAGTCCCTAACTCTACAAAGCCTAAATTTTTTGTAGGTTCGTTACAAATGTATTCGTTAAATATTTGTCGATTGGGGGCAGACCCCAAAAGTGGGTAATGTAACTAATCAGCAATAATTAGTTACTTGACTAATAGCTACGACAGGTGAGTTAAAATACAAATATTTTGTTCATAAAGCTTATAGATTATAAGTTAAGTAAAGTATAAGTTCAAGAAATATTTTATAGTTTTAAGATTATTTAAAAACCTATTTAGAGCCTAAAAATTTCACCCATGCCGGGATTCGAACCCGCAACCTCTGGCTATCCGTGCCAGCGCTCTACCAATTGAGCCAATGGGCGACTCACGGCATCAGTGAAATTTCGAACCTCTTTACACTATTCTCTGTATTACGTACAGGTAGCGACATCTGACTTAAGAAAATTGCATTACTTACAGCCCCGACTACCTACTTTGCAGTTAGGTTTAACATCGGAACGATATCACTGTACCCACATGATTATACTATTTTTATTTTTAATGCACTAACCCGTGCTAAGGAACAAATTTAAAAACCTATTTAGAGGCTAAAAATTTCACCCATGCCGGGATTCGAACCCGCAACCTCTGGCTATCCGTGCCAGCGCTCTACCAATTGAGCCAATGGGCGACTCACGGCATCAGTGAAATTTCGAACCTCTTTACACTATTCTCTGTATTACGTACAGGCAGCGACATCTGACTTAAGCAAATTGCATTACATTAAATAGGTTTTTAAATTTGTTCCTTAGCACGGGTTAGTGCATTAAAAATAAAATTAGTATAATTTAAGATTATTGCCAAACATATTATATATTAGCTGACCTCGCAAACGCCATTTTGCTATTTTAATTATCCAAATATCATGAAAACCGGTATCGCCGTTTCAGATTAGTACGATAACCAATACTGTCATAAGAGATTTTAATATATTAGATATAACTTGTAGCGCCGGATATTATTTTGTAGTTTTTTTTAGTCTCTTTAATTTTCTTGTTTGTTTTATTACAAGCGTAATAATTTTTTTACAGTATGAAGTAGCATTATTTCTGTTAGCCTTATTTGTGGCATCTGTTTGAAATCTTTCAACATTTTAAGTGCCCTCAAACGAGTCCCATTTAACAGCCCCGCGTTGTCTCCTTCGTCATCTTTAGGCATTTTCATTCTGCCTATTCCGATCACTGGTAATCTTACACTGCATTGCGTACAGATGTGACCAAGTTACCACAGTAATAACTGGGTCGTCGGTGAATTTTAAACCAAATTGCAATGTACGCATTACAGTAGGAGGTAAGCTTTCAACCAACGTTATGTAAAGTATGCAATCAAGTAAATGGCAAGAAAATATTAAAAATACAAGGTGGTAATTTGAGACGCGTATTTGGTGTTCTTTTGACTGACAGAACACCCAATAGTGTGATAGATGAGAACGATATGAAAAAGGAATGTTGCGTTAGTTTGAACATGTGGAGAGGATGAAGGAAGATTAGTTGACGGAATAAACTTATCGGATGAATTAGGGGCCGGTTAGGGATGTGCCAGGAGGAATGTACGCATTTGCGAAGGGCAAGATAAATAGTAGCCGAAAGGTGTGCAAGCATGCAGCGACTAATGAATGTTGATGAATCGAAAGAGGTTTTCAAGATCGTGGCAAGTGGCAAACCGTAGTCGTCGATACTGGCGTAAGTTTATCTACGAAACCGTAGATAAACTTACGCGAGTATCCCAGAGGGACAGGCTCTGGGATACTGGCGTAAGTTTATCTACCTATATTTGTATGTAAGTTGAGAGGCAGCAGCTACCTAAAACCGTATTTGGAAGACTATATTTATATACATATAAGACCAACAGATTTTGGTGAATCCATACTACATTGTTAGAATATTTTCGGGGCTTAGTCGCGTAGTAAAATATTCTAACAATGTACGTAATAAAGAGAATAGTGTAAAGAGGTTCGAAATTTCACTGATGCCGGTGAGTCACCCATTGGCTCAGTTGGATAGAGCGCTGGCACGGATAGCCAGAGGTCGCGGGTTCGAATCCCGGCATGGGTGGAATTTTTAGCCTCTAAATAGGTTTTTAAAATATTCTACCAATGTTTTCAAGTCGCGAAAGTTTAAAATAGTTTATACTACATGTAGTAAAAAGACACTTTGCCAGATATATTTTTTGACGACCTAAAAATCAAACAAATACACATTTATTTCGCTGTTAAAGATCAAAAATCTGTTAACGCAGCCCTAATTCACTTACGCCTTTCTTACATGAATGAGTAACATTACATTATTATTCCTATTATTTCTTTATCCCACAGCATACAAGGTGGACTTCATGCTAATTGCATCAACTCAATTAACCGTTAGAGGTACAGAAGAGGCAAAACATTAGACATTTTCTCAAAAATATTCAGTAGGGTCAAAATATGGGGAACAAGTTGTATACAACGACTATTAATATCTAAGCAGCGAGATTGGTGCAGCATTAGTGCCAGCTTATCGCGGCACCGAAAGTGCGGCGATGGCATAACTCATGCTGCTGGCAGCGCGGGGCAGTTCCCAAGCCTTCAAGGGTAGCCATGGGCGGCTCGGGGTGAAGATTTGTAAAGGCAATTTTTTTTGTTATAAGTACGGAGTTATAGAATCACTGAAGGAATATAATTTTTCGTTTTTATTTTGTTTGTGTTTGATTATATTAAAACCGTTAATACTTAAATTATACTGATTTACATTAATAGTGATACGGACAACTCCGACTCGCTACGGTTTGCTGGATGAAAACTCTTTCAGAGGTTAGTTCGCCCTTGTACATGTTATTTCTTATGTAATGTGCTTTTAAATGTTTCGTGTACAATAAAGTTTAATAATAATAACAGTACTTTATTATTTTTTTTTCAAATAATTTTTTCTACGCAACAAAACTGTTTATACTTATAGTAATATGTAGGTGTAGTTTAATTTCAGAGCTGATGTAGACGACACGATAAATATAATTTGGGTAATTTTCTCTGGAAGTTTCCTAATTTATAACGAGTATTACTTATATTAGTGCTAGTCACAGTTTCAGTAATAAATACACTTAATAAGTATAAGTAACTCAATAAATTTTTGCGTAGAGTATTTTAATTCACGTGGTATGTATAAAAAAAAAATTATCCCAATTATTATTTTTTAATATCTATATACTTAGAAATTACTTTCAGCATCTACTAAAATATTATGAAGAAAGAATGTCAACGAATGTATTAAAAAGTTTATGGCCTTCTTTTTTGGAATAAATCTCAATTAGTACCTGGCAGCGGGAATGATTTGGAAACGCACTTTTTTTCTTTTTCAGCACGACGTTTAAAGTTTTTTTTTTCTTATTTTCATTTACAACTTAAGAAACTCCTTTTGAACCTATGATCACATTTTGTGCTAAACGTCCCGTTTTTATAGCTCGATGCATATCCACCTTCGCAGTGCCTATCGGCCATGGGTCCTAGTCGTGACCACGTTGCCAAGAACGACCTTTGTCAACCCGACCCTTTATGGCCATAGATAGAGTACCTACTTAGTATTAAAAGGAGGGTTGAATCCGACAAAAAGTCAAGTTACAAATCAATTCTATGTTTTCGAAAGTTTTCAAAGACAAGAATATTTGGTGTTTTTTGGTTACAAATCCATTGTATGTTTTTGAAAGTTTTAGTTCAAAAACAAAAATATTTGGTTTTTGTGCTTAAAAAATAGATTTTCCCCAAAAGAAGCGGAAGTTCAGCATGTTAGATTAGATTAATAAATACTCTTTATTGCAAATCATAATCATTTTAAGAGTCCTCGAAAAAATGAAATATGTACGTCAAGTAAAAAATTAAATAATGTTTAAGTCTAACCCTCGGTTTCTCGTACAAATAATACTGCTTAACAGTAGAATATCAGCTTGTCGATTGACCAAAGTGCATACGTAAAAAACAATTGACAGCTATATTAACTATAGATTAACTAACTGTTAGTATACGAGAAACCGGGGGTAAGTCAAAACTTTTATTACATGTGGTGGACGTTTGAATCGACACGAGCCCGTCCAACGTAGCAGTCAGAGTCAGAGGGGTTGACTCTACATTGGTTACATCAATAGATCACGATGCCCTCTGAAACAGCTGATCAAAATGTACTTTGCTAAAAATTCTGTTTGCTAATATATCTTCCACACAACACCATGACTTATCCTTAGTCCTTGTATGGTTACCCTGTACAGTACATACATAGAAATACACCTGAAGCCACTTTTAGAAATGTGCGGCGGCCCCTAGTGGGAATCAAACCCGCGACCTGCGGCTTAGTAATTAGACGTGATACCGCTAAATCAACGGGGCAGACACTTCCGGCTTGGCAATCTGACGTGATGCTACTGGAATGAGGTACCTAAGTCATATTGCTTACTACTTTGACGACCTCGGTGGCGCAGCGGTTTGGCACGCGGCTGTAAAACCGAAGGTCTCGGGTTCGATCCCCGGCCGGGTCGAACCAGGAAACGAAATTTTCTAGTTTGTCTCGGGTCTTGGACGTTATCTATGTATTTATTGTATTAAATCTGTCGTCGAGTTAGCACCTATAACACTGTCATTTAGTTGTACTTAGTATAGGGCTAACGAGATCTGTGTAATATGTCTGTGATCGAGATCTGTGTAATTCATTAAGAGATTGCCCCATCTACATCTACTTGATCTTTGAAACAGTAAAGTAAAACATTATTGTAACCACCACACCTCATGCTTGGGGCACCGAGATGTGAATAAATTACTCTCACAACAGTACTAAGATGGACTTACAAACATTCGTTTGATAGTCAGTATTTGCTCTTATATAAAATGGTTTTATGTTCCCAAAAAGTAATGCCAAGATTAATAGAGATCGATGAACATCATATCATGGGAAAATAAGCACTGGCCAAGACACATCATTAACTTTATAACACATGAAACTACGTGACTAAATAATGTCATCATCATCACCCCATTATGTCCCCACCGAGGGGCACTGGTCTTTTCCCTAAGGAAGGTATAGGCCATACTCCACCACGGGGGCCAAGTCCGGATTGGTGGAGGCTCTGGCTAGTGGCAAGACTAGTGGCTGGTCTTACTGTCAGAAATTTTCAAGCCGCCCTAAGGCCTCTGACTTGGCTTAACGACAGCTCAGGCACCAACGTGCCTCGCGAAGCACGCAACTGCTCGAAAAAATGCCACTAGCGTTAGTCATAGACGGTCGCCCATCCATGCACTGAACGCACCACATGTTGCTTAACTCAGGCACTCACTCAGATCACTCAGGCAGCCGTAAATAAAGCGCATGGGTGTAAAGGTTGATATGTGATCTTGATTTTATTGAATATAAATATCCAGGTGATGAGTATAGCCGATGCTGGGCAAGGCCTGTTCTTTGTCCCTGCAATAGATCTTTTTCTTCTTATTTATGTACCGTCTCGAAGGATTAATGGATTAACGGCCTGCAAGTGAGTGTAATACATGTCGAGATGAATTTGAAAGCGAAAATAATTGAAATTAGTCCTTTGTTGAATGACTGCCACAAATGTTATAATTCTGTGTCTTAAAGTGTAAATCAACCGATGGTTAAAGTCTGGAGTAAAAATAATGTAATGTACAGCACAATGTTTTATAGCTCAAGTTATACACCGGAAAAAAAAACTATCAGAAAATATTAAAAGTTTACGAATTAAAAAGTTTACGAATTAATGGAGAAAAGTCACTTTTTGCGACTTAAGTTTAGTATAGATATTGTTGCTGTTCTTTACGACCTTAACACTATAAAAAAGCACGAGAGAGACACGACTATGACATGACATATTGTCTACTAATGAAGTTGTACAAAACTCTCATGAGACCTTTGAAAGCGAAATTAAGCGGCGCCGGCGCATTCAAAAACAACAAACCAATAATTTACTATAAAAACTGACACTTCCTATTATGATTTTCACAAATAAATTGAATCAATTTCCAAACTTTCTAATTAAAAAAAACTTGATCGAATGTAATAAAACGAAAACTGGCTTCTTAAAATATGTTATAGGTGGATCTAATCTTCATTTTTTTTATTTATAAACGGATTAAGCAACGTGGAAAATAAACTGTGACATCAAACGATTTACCGGTGGAATCAGAAACATAACATTGACTAATAAAGTTCATTAGTTGCCACTCAATTGACCTACATTTCCAATGAAACAAGTAAAAGTGTTCGAATATTTACCAAACTCTTTCTTCTTTATCGAGAAAAATGAATACTTACAAAACAATGACTTTTTGAGTAAAAATTAAGTAAATCCTGTCAACGGCACATTTCGTGAAAGTGCAGACAATATTAAACAAACGTTTTATTTGAATTTAAGGCGCCATCGAAAAAATACGGTGAAAACATATGGTACAATACCTGCATTATGTATTTCCATCGTACTACATTTTTATCTTATCTTGTATAGTATCAATAATCATATCTTAATACAAACTTTCAATTTGACTAAGTTACAAGTACCACCTAGTACTGAAAATTACTCGTACTTGGCCATCTAGATTGACATGAAGGTATGAAACCTTCATGTGATGACATCATTATAAAAAAAAAATATTTAACAAAATAAAAGAACCCGACTGCAGTGATAAATCAACTGAAAGGGAAAAAATAAGATAACTTTATTTTCAAATGCTAATGTCGAATCAGAAGAGTTCATGCTGCTTTACTTGAGGGACCAAATAATATAACTTTATAAGCATTATTTGCTCAAACTGTTGCATTTATTATTTAATATAAAATGATGCAGTCGGGACCCATTACTGTTTGTTTAAAGTCCTCTAATGCAACAGTTTGAGCACGAATTATTTCTTCGACCTGAACGGCGCTCAGCTTTCGACATCTCCAGAGTAGAATTCTTCGTGCTTGCATTGCTGGGCCCAGTCTTCGGTCTCGCTAATTACTTAGAATAAGGACTTTTAAATGGGAACATAAATGGTCTGAGCCTTCAGCCGCGGCCTGTACAAAGGCGCGACAGGGTTCCTCCTAACAGCAACTTTAAGTAACTGTCGCGGCCTTCGGCCGCGCTAATAGTCTCTCCATTTGGCATCAGCGTAAATAGAGCTCAGCATTTGGAATCGCCGTGGGAGTATTCCTCTAGCCCGCTTCATAGCCTTCGGCCGTGCCGCGACCTGTATTGAGCTCGGCCTTCAACCTCGTCGCGGCAAGTTTCCTCGCACCCGCATGATGGGGCTCGGCCTTCGGCCTGGCGTAGTTATTTAGAGTTGTGGCATGGGCGTGGAGACATACAAAATCTTGGTTTTCTGAATGCCAAAATATTACCGGTATTAAAATGAAACTATAACAAATTCATCTTGAGGTGGCCCCCTAAAGCATTGAAAAATTTTACTGAATATTTAGGTGTAGATAAGCAATCTTTGGTCTCACAAGTGAACAGAAAACCTAACACAAAATCATAATCTTATTTTCGGAGGAAACGAGATAAAATTCGTTAAGATGAATAGAGCTAGAATTTTTTAAAATTTCATGGGTCCTACGATACGAGGTCACGGAGGATCCGTCTTCGGTTACCAGTGAGAGCGTTCAAATATTTTTTTATCATTTATTGTTTCTTCTTTGAACCCAGCTTGTCTGACTATGACCGCACAGGGGAAAAGGAGTTACATGCTACACTTTATATATTTTGTTCAGTTAGTTTTGGTCTAAGTGTCAGTAGGAAATTAATATCAGTGTTATGAAATTAATTATTTTTTCTCAAACATGCTCGGAAATGTTTGTGTTATTACCATGAAATAAAGCCACAAAGTTTCTCTTTTATGGCTCCCGCCTCACTTTACTGGCCTTTAACCAGTAAAGTAAGTATGAAAATCCATTACCGTCCGCTGCTCTAACTTTTTAAATTTACTTACTAAAATTAAACTGACCAAGGAAAAATTACATACAGCCAACCACCTACTAAGTTATGTAAGCATACTTAGATTAACAAAAAAAACAATCTATGGTATTGGTTTTTGTGCGGTTAAACATGGTGCTCAAATATGTTAGTGTATTTAAAAAAATAAAAAAGGCGGCAAACTAAACTATTATTTCTTAATTACCTAGTAATTATTTTAATATTAATATTTCCTCGCATTGTTTGAGAAAAGCATTATACAATCCTCGGCCGGAACAGGGATTGCAGGACTCGTTCTAGACGGCTTCGTCTACGACTCGGCCGTCTATCCTAAACTCGTCCAGCAATCCCTTACTTCTCGGCCTCTGCAGTAATGTATTATTATTATAACCCCCTATGAGATTGATGATATTTCTTAAATTAATGAGATAAACGAATGGCGTAGAAAGAAATAAACACTTTATAGGCATTATTTCTTTTAGCACTTATACCGTTTCTATAGACGGTTTGTTTACATGTAGAGCAAAGCTGATATTATGTAAATTTAGACATGTACTAGAATAAATATATGCCAGCGCCATCTAGTGGCTAAAAGTGGTACTGTAGGACAGGGTTAACAAGCAGACAAGAAGAGAAACGTTGTTTCAGCACGACAATACGTACTTAGGGATCTATTTATTGAAGCAATATGAAACTTACTAAGGATTACGGATTAGTAACTGTACTACTCGCACCACAGCGCAAAGCGAAGTATATTACCTACGTCACTAGACGTGCCAATTATTAGTGGACAGTCAGTTTTGGTCGAAGTGATTCGCAAGCGCTCAAATACAATCTTTTTTTTCTTTTTTTTAACCCTATAAAGGGCACCCTCCGGAGGACACGGGGGAGGGAGGTGGTGAATGCTCATGCATAACAGCACGGACCCGGCCGTGCTGCCAATGTGGGACTCACAAGAAGTGCGCCTACCCACTAAACACCACCTTGGGACTGGTTTTGGTCCTAGAGACCCCTAAACCCACATCGGGAGCGACCCCCCTCGAGGCCGAGGAGGGCGCACAGCGGAGCTCCCTAGCGGAGCGTCCGCTTAGAAGAGTTTATATTACAAAACTGCTATGAAAGAGCAGTGCCCCCCCTAGGGGGGGCACATGCAGAGGAGGGGGGCGCGTCTGCCTGAGACCGAGCCTCTAAGAGGTGGTTCAGGTCAGACGACAATTTGTCGGGCGGGTCAACGAGTACGTTCCTGGGCCTGCGCACCAGGTAACGTGGGTCCGTCGTGGGCGGAGCGTAAGCCGCTGCTTCGCGGATCAGGGGGTTGGGATGTTCTTCAGCAGTGTTGAAGAACGTCTCTGAGAGGGACGGTCAAATACAATCCAATTTTGTTTAATATTATGTAGGGCCTTCGGACAAAACCATACCGCAATTTAGAACACAAACAGCGCCATCTGTGATTGGGTAGAGGAAGTAATGCTACAGTACTTTAATTACTTAGATGTGAATATTATTTGTGTTGCGTTTGTTCTCTATTAATGCTGATTTAATGTAATCAACGACACCCGCAAAATTCTCTTTTAAATACTTTGCACGTGTTAGGCGTAGTTAAACAAAATTAAATTTTTTAATTAAATGAATGATCTAGAAGGATCAAACCACTTTATAGGAAGTATTTCTTTCCGCATTTGTACCGATTCTATAAATGGTTTGTTTACATGTAGACCAAAGCCGAAATTATTTATACACATGTATTAGAATAAATAAAATATAGCAGCGCCATCAAGTGGCTAAAAGTGGTACTTTAATTGCTCAGAAGTAAATGTTATTTTTTGTTCCGTTGGTTCTCTATTAATGCTGATTTTATGTAACCTACGTCATCCGAAAAATTCTGTTTTAAGTATTTCACACCTGTTAGGGGTAGTTCAATAAAATTAGTATTCGAATTCAATAAAGTAAATATAACAGCGCCATCTAGTGGCTCCTAGCTGTACTTTAACGAAGCTTCTTAACGAATTTTATTTTTCGTCACGGTTCTGATCGCATAATTATGAATTTATATAGCCTATGACACCCGCGCAAGGATGCCGAATCGAATGACACCTTGTTTAACAAAATCTGACCATTGGTTAAGGAGTTATGAGGGAACATAGAATCGGACATACTTACATACATACTTACATACATACATACATACATACATACATACATACATACATACATACATACATACATACATACATACATACATACATACATACATACATACATACATACATACATACATACATACATACATACATACATACATACATACATACATACATACATACATACATACATACATACATACATACATACATACATACATACATACATACATACATACATACGCACTAAACACATTACCCTCCTTTTGGGCTTCGCTGCAGTCGGGTAAAAAAGAAAGGGAGAATGACATATCGTTTTATTGGTAGGAAGGACACTACTGTCGTTTTGTGAAGTTAATTACTCGAGCAACCATTTTGTTCTCTTTTGCGAATTATTCAATGTAATGATATGCTATTTAAAAATGTGGTAAGGCTGAATAGAAATGTAAGTATGTCTTAAAATATTTTATTTCAAATGGGGACATCTCTTTTTCCGTATTCAAACATAGGAAAATACCGATGTTTACTCTGTACTCTTGCAACGGTTATTTAAAAAATGTGTAATTCCTGGAACATGTCGAATGGAGTTTGTCGTTTACTTTAAAACTACTTTTTTGTACGGGATTTCCTTTTGTTTACTATTTTTCGTTCGTCCGTTTTTATTTTGCTGTGTGGTTTCGGCCTTTAGAATAGCATCAATCCAGTTCTTTCCACGGGTGTCGTAAAAGGCGACTAAGGGACACAAACCGGGGGATGGGCAGCAGCACCCCCTGCAGTACAATTCCACCGAACTGCGATCCTCAACCCGCATGCCCAGCGTGGGGATTATGGGCATTACCCCCTATGATAGTACAACATGGCGCTTTTTAGGGGAGGGCTATGTCCAGCAGTTGACTAGTATAGCCTGACGACGACTATTTTTCGAATTTTCGCAGGTTTTTCCGCTTTTAATGGCGCTTTTACACGGATAATTCTCTAACTCATTTGTGTTGCATTGAATTGTAATTGTTCTATGTAGGACAATACCTTTCTGAATAGAGCGTGTAAACCGAGTATTTAATAAAATTATTGGAACCCTAATTTTCTCTGATTTTCCTCTTTGCTAAGTCGTTGCATAAATAATGCCTACAAATGTGTTGTTTAAAATTGAAATTGTTATATTGGTGAAGGTATAAAAAACGAATTTAATAAATTTATGTAATGTAGTTTTTTTATTAGTAGAACAAAAGGGCACCGAATCCTGAGTGATTCCAATCGTCTAACCACCAAATCCCGGCGGAATCCTGAGGTATTCAATAGGGATTTGTATTCTTCGTTCTTTTTGTTTTTTGTGAATGTTATGTTTAGTAATGTTTTAAATTTGTTACTGTGGCGTGTGAACTGTTTCTATAATAAATGTTTTTCTTCTTCTTCAAGTTCGACAATTTTTCTTCTTCTTCAGACAATAGTCCACTGCTGGACATAGCCCTGCCCTAATGAGCGCCATAGCGCCCTGCCCTGCTTGCCGCATCCAGCATCTGCCTGCGGTTTTTCGCAGATCGTCATCCCACCTAGTTCGAGGGCGTCCTACACTACGTTTGCCAATTAAACGATTGGATTTATACATAATTTGGTGCGCACCATACAGGATCAGATTTTCGAAGTGTGCAATTTCTATAGACATTTAGAACAAAACGTTTAGGCCACCAAAGATCGTACGTGCTTTCCCTTCTTTTCAGTTACTCTATAACAATATAAGAGAGCACTGCAGTATACTGTATGAACCCTGTGCGAACTTAGAAACGTAGCAATTACGTATGACGTGACTTGCTGCTCCATATACAGTCAGCGACACTCTGACGCACCCCTGTTTGTCAATAGTCACTCCTATGGCTTACGACATAACAGCAATATTGGTATTGCTACGACTAGCCACTGTCCCTATGCTATTGACCGCGACGCCATTCATCTGTCGATCTATACCCTCTCCCTTCGACTTTCATCATTCACGTCTAGTCAGGTATCTACTCGAATTACTTTAGACAGGGACGTACATAGGGATGGTTAAGGCCCAAATAATAATAATAATTATAACAACTTGCATACAACACAATCAGTTGGACTTGCCCTAAACTAGGATCCCCTTTGCTATGGTAACCAGGCAAGGACATGACAAACATTGAAATACACCCAGACCGAATTTATGCGTAGGTAAATTAATGTACGGCGTTAATCAAACCCACGACCTCTGGCATGGTAATCAGATGTGATACCGCTAGGCTAACAAGACAGTCAAATAAAAATTGTTTTTAATAATTTCGGCCCCTATTAACCATGAAACTGAAAGAATAGTTTTGGTCATTCGTAAATATTAGTAGATCTAATACGAGTATATAAAAACCTCTTGTATAAATAAAAACCTCGAACAGATCCGGAAGGGATTCACCGACTTTTATGACTTTATTGTGCATTTTAGTCCGATAATAGGTCTTAGGCTAAATATTCGTACGTACCTAACATTCGAATGTCATTGCACTATTTTATTTTTAATGCACTAACCCGTGCTAAGGAACAAATTTAAAAACCTATTTAGAGGCTAAAAATTTCACCCATGCCGGGATTCGAACCCGCAACCTCTGGCTATCCGTACCAGCGCTCTACCAATTGAGCCAATGGGCGACTCACGGCATCAGTGAAACTTCGAACCTCTTTACAATATTCTCTGTATTACGTACAGGCAGCGACATCTGACTTAAGCAAATTGCATTACTTACAGCCCCGACCACCTACTTTGCAGTTAGGTTTTAACATCGGAACGATATCACTGTACCCACATGATTACACTATTTTATTTTTAATGCACTAACCCGTGCTAAGGAACAAATTTAAAAACCTATTTAGAGGCTAAAAATTTCACCCATGCCGGGATTCGAACCCGCAACCTCTGGCTATCCGTACCAGCGCTCTACCAATTGAGCCAATGGGCGACTCACGGCATCAGTGAAACTTCGAACCTCTTTACAATATTCTCTGTATTACGTACAGGCAGCGACATCTGACTTAAGCAAATTGCCTTATTATTGCCATTTAGCCTCTAAATAGGTTTTTAAATTCGAATGTCAAATAAGAAATGTCTGTAACTATTGGAGAAGAAGGTGGCGCAGACTACTTC
The DNA here is from genome assembly GCA_934045075.1 of Yponomeuta sedellus. Taxonomy (NCBI): domain Eukaryota; kingdom Metazoa; phylum Arthropoda; class Insecta; order Lepidoptera; family Yponomeutidae; genus Yponomeuta; species Yponomeuta sedellus. The sequence continues at coordinate 6,154,142 of OW203726.1, read as the reverse complement.
ACAATCTTTGTCCAAATAAATCCTTGGTTAAATATATTAAATCGTACATAAAAATTAAGTCACACGATAGCGCTGTAAACATGTCTTTGAAATTTCCAACTGAATTCAAATTGAAAAAATTATGTCTGTTCCCATATGTACGCCATAGTTTACTTGGCTATGTCTCTGCTTTTTTTCGCTTCTAATGTAACCTACCTTTAACGAGAGGGCAACATTGAATGAAGATAAATCACCCACATCAAGTGCTTTACGTATCCAGTTTACGACGTTCAATAGGAAAATGCAATAAAAAAACAATAACTTACCCTTTTAGACTCTGGTCCGGATGCAACGCCACACCGTTAAACTTTATTTTTGTTGCTAAGCCTGGGTTATTCTACCTGTCGAGCATTTTTTACTCATTCAGGGCCTAAATTGAGGTCTCAGATTCCTGGAATTTCATCGGAGGCAATTCTGATCCACACTAATGTTATGTGTGAATATCAATTTGCACTAAGCAGGCTTGTTTTAGTATCTCTTAGGACTAAACTGACAGTCCTAATGAAAGAGTCCTATAGCCATTTTTATCGATCTTAACTACACAGTAAAGGCCGTGGGATGTGATGTGTCATACATAAACAAAGGTCAAATTCGATGAGACAACACGAATAAAATCTTATCCATGTTCCGATGTATCTAAAAGCCTGGTTTTTCTCGACATACTGGCCTATTCAAGAAGCCGTTTTAAGTAAAAAGCAAACAGATGAAAGTTCAAACAATCAAACTCCACCATTCGTATTTGAGAGGAAAATTAACATACACCTATTTTTATTCTCTGGTCGAAAGAGCTTTTAGTATTTCTCTTGAAGTATCGCCTGTTATTAATTGTTCCGGTAGATTATAATCTACTTCCGATTTATATTTAATCCAGGTGAGATTGTTACGATTATTTTGCTAATGTCAAGAAAGTAATTTGCGAAAACAAACGGTTTCAAATGAGGTTGCAACGTTTTTTTAACTAAACCTATATCTCTGCCTATGATCTGCGCTATTGTTACGATTATTTTGCTAATGTCGAAAAAGTTATTTGTGAAAACAAAGTGTCAAATAAGCTCGACAAAACCTATATCACTGGCTATGATCTGTTCTGGTTTCCTTCCAAGCAGCGACTTAGGTCAAGCCCCCGGAGCGGAACATGACGTAACAAATGACATGACATGATACATTCGAATAAAAGTTTAGTTTCATGCGCGTGAGCCGTCGAACGCCATTTATTATCGCAAATGGCGCTCGTTTGACGTTATGTCATTGTGATGTGGCCGATTCTTTTTATTTTCAAACATGGCCTACATTTTTATGACAACTATCAATCAGTCGGTAATGTATCTGACGTCGGTTGCAACAAAATGAATGCCCAACAAATTTCGTGGGTTCCCTCCCAATGATAACGTTGCAACTTTCTCAAGAAGTTTGACATTTACAGATTAAATTCCTTCCATATGAACGAGGAAGGAGTTTGTCGGTAAATGTCAAACTTCTTGAGACAGTCTATGTTCTCTTTAATCAGACAACGGATAGACTCGAGGTTTCCGTATCGCACTCCGACTGAGATATGCTAAACACATCAGACACAAGGCTTTCTTCACGATGTTGTTCCTTGACCATTAGCGAGTGGTAGTGGTACTGTAACTTCACAAATGTACTTATCCTAGAAAACGAAGTCATTGCTACATGCCGGGATTCAAACCCACGACCTCCTGATTGTGAACCTGGCGTTCTACTGCTCCGCTACCCCCGTTCCTATTACGTACTTGAGAACGTATATCAATATTGTGTATTGATACACAATATTCATTATACAAGCCCACGCATCGAGCCCCCTGCTGGACATAAGCTTCATTCCTGTCACCTCAATCCTCTCAGTTACCTGGTAATCTCATCGTCCCGCTGGCTTGCCTTCGATATCAACCCTTGTCTGTCCCCACTGCTGGGGCGCGGGTCTCTTCCTGCATCGCAGGAAGGTTAGGCCATACTCCACCACGCGGGTTGTAAGACAGTGGCGGGTCTTACTGTCAGAAGTTATCAAGCCGCCCATAAGGCTTCTGAGATGGTTTAACGACTGCTGTTACATGACAGCCGGCACCAACGGCTTAGCGTGCCTTGTAAAGCACGGAAGCGCTCGGAAAAATGCCACTAGCGGTAGTCACGGGACGGTCGCCCATCCCGCACCTAACCGCGCCTGTTGTTGCTTAAATCAAGTAATTGATTCCAGTCACTTGGTTGGACTAGGCCACGAGCGCTGGCTTGCCTACTGATCGTTAACAAAACCTCGGCTACCACTCTGTGACCTCATTAAAATATGATCTCAACAAATGGATTTAGATTTTGAAATTAACACCTAGTCTAAATAATATCGTTCACTAAGTTTCTGCGCTACTTTAAATATAACCTTTCTATTTTATTTCATTTCGATTCATCACGTTCATCATCATTATGTCCCCACCGAGGGGCACGGGTATAGGTCATACTGCACCACGGAGGCTAAGTCCGGATTGGTGGAGGGTTGCAAGAGTAGTGGCTGGTCTCACTGTCTGAAGTTTTCAAGCCGCCCTAAGGCCTCTGACTTCGCTTAACGACTGCATCTATCGACAGCTTCATTTCGTTTGTCTTGCCCTAATTTGCTCAGAGCAATTTTTCATTAGTCTTCAGAACCCAAACCAGCGTGAAATTCTTTAAAAAAATATTGTTTTGATCACAATATACCTACCTACCTACTGTTGTTTTTTTATACGTTAGCATTATTTTCAGTTAATTTTTTACAAGCCAATTCTTTTGATACTCCTAATTTATCCGTAAATCTGAAAATTGGAGTCTTATAACGACAAATTTTGTGTATAATATTTATTAATCCGAAAAAATATTTGATTTTCCATACTGATACACGTGATGATGTCACCACGCATGGATAATTTTGACACTACAGGTGGATATTTTTACGTGATTTCCAAGATTTCTTCATAGAAAAATTTGTACATACTAAGCAGTTGAGAGACTTACTCATAAGACACTGTGACAGCTAAAGTCAAAACTTATACAATAAAATGTAAGCAAACTTATTACAAAATCACCGTGTATGTTATTAGTTTATCACAACGTCTGTATATTTCGAAGTACTCCAAGAGCTTCAATGTAAGGCAAAATTATAAGCTCTTACAGCCTACAGCGTTTAGTCATATACCTCTCAATCTGCGGCCATTTTTCACCATTTTTAATTTCATCGCTTCACATCCTAACTGCGGATAAATTAGAGGGGATTAAGCATAGATAAAGTAAAACAGAAGATTAACTCGTAAATTTATATTGAATTAAAACGTGAAATTATTGAGGCTTTTCTCATTATCACTTGTTCTTTCTTACAGACAAATTTGTTTTCTTTATAGGTGCCCATGCTTTTTCAGTGGAGTGACGCTACATAGTCTATTAATCAACGTGTTCGGTTTACGGGCATAGAGTTCGGGCGTATCGATAGTGTAGTATCGAATAGTGATATGCCCTCTTAACTGTATGATTACAACTAAGTATGAAAGCTACACTTTACACTCTCTTTTTACTCTTCATGGCGGCCTCTCAGGGAGCAATACCCATACCTACATACGAAGTTTGTTTTTAAATTACAAATGTGATGCCGGATTGCGATGAAAAACACGAGGTATGACGGAGCTTAGAATTGGAAATATGCTTGTTAAAAAAATTATAATCTTGAAAATTATTTCCATAAAAAGTATTGTCTATAAATTCTTTATTTAGTTATAACACCAGTCAAGCCTTGATTGGTGCCCTCTGAATGTATGGACAAAGATTCTTTGCGATCCGGCATGTCGTTTGTAAATAAAAAACAAACTACAATTATATAGAAATTACTCTTTAACGGGCCTCATAAACTTAAATTGTCTCCAGAACCAATATTTTACTAGCAGAAAAATCTATCAAAAACTTTGTACAAAGCAGTTGTGTTTTGTATGCAATAAATTTAATGATAATACAACCGAAAATATGCAAGTAGCCCTTCTGTTCGCGCAATTATCGTGAATATTAAGCTCGGCATTAATTTTCAAGCATTATCAGCGAGTATTACGCAGCATATAAACGATTACATATGCAAGCATAAGAGTTAAGATGTTAATAAAAAAATATGTGTACTAAAATCGGGGCATGCCATGCACTTGCGTTGGATAACTGAACAAAACTGACCCACTAACTAACTGTTGGCTAACATGGCAATTCAATTAAAACATCCGACTGTGATAGCTACAGCACGTGAGTTTCACATGCGATACATTGAGTTTTGCGATGCGTTCTTAAGTGGAAGTTGTCAAGGAAATGAAAACACTACCTACCAATTTACCAACCAACCAGTGGTTTTGGTTTGTTGATAAAATGAATCGAGCAAGCCTCATAAATACTCCAGTTAGGTAAATAAAACTACGATACGACACGCTGAACAAGTCTTGGAATTGTATGCATAGCGTATTCTAGTTACACTCAATTCCTATGGCTGTTCGGTATGTTGTGTTAGGTACTAAACTTATGAGGTATTAATAAATTGTGTCTTGATGTGTTTCTGTTATCGTCCATATATAGGCACACTGTCATCACACGTTGAAGAATATGTAGCTGAATTATAAGATTGGAATTTTGCATATACGTTATGAGATGATTGATACAGAGTCCAGTGGTATAATCACATACAATAGATGGGAGAAGGGATCACTCAGATGCCGTAGTGCCTGGGACATAGTTTTTTCGATGGTGTAGGCTTGCCCAGCATCCATACCATCCTGACAGCTTAGTCGGCCTAGCCCACAGGGAAGACTAGTCAATACGTGCGGAGCCAACGATCCTCATGATGTTTTCCTTCACCGTTAGCGTGTGGTATTGCGACTACAAATTTGCAAATGTACGTAACTTCGAAAATAAACAATGTCATTGGTACATGCCCGCACCCGAACCTGGGTCTCTCGCTTGCGAGTCCATTGTTCTACCCACTGAGCTACCATCGCTACTGGATTATAAAATTTTACGATATTATGAAAAGGAGTGTTACTTATTTGTAGTATACCCTAAAGCAATAACTGAAAGAAAAAGAAATGACAGTAAAAACATTGTAAATAACTCAACAACATTTTATTCTAAAAAAAATTCATACATTACATAAACGCACGGGTCTTGCGTCGTTTCACCCTACGAGGGTTCGTCCGGGTCGAAACGCCCACGTGCTCTTTTTAAATGGGTCGTTTCGCCCCGCGGGACGTACGTAGGGTGAAACGCCCATGTACTTTTAGTAACTGGGTCGATTCATCCCGCGGTGAAAAAAACAGTTCAATTTATAAAGGATGGATTCGAACAAAAATAAAAGTATTTTCTAATAGTACAGTCGCGCATAAAACAAAATAATTTAAAAGGTTGTCTTGGGAAAATTTTGTCATAAGACTAAAACATATTGCCGAATGACGAATAACTTTTATTGCTATTTTTGCTGTAAAATTCTTAAAATTATTTTAATCTACCCTGAGGCCTCTGACTTGGCAGCCGGCACCAACCGCTCAGAAAAATGCCACTAGCGTTAGTCATAGACCGTCACCCATCCATGCACTGAACGCGCCCTATGTTGCTTAACCATTGTGATCATTTCAGAATCGATCACTGAGGCAGTTAAGGCTACGAATGATAAAATTGTGTATATGGTAGTCATTGTGTATATACAGTATGAAAAAAAAAATCGGGACTAGTCTGATACAAAAACTTTGATAAGCGAAAAATAATAGGTTTAATTCCAACTTACAGGAAGTTCATTTTTAAATTTGGATCGAACTTCTTAGTTCCCCCCAGCAAAATCGTTAGGTAATTTATGAAAATATTATATATGTAAGAAAAATATGAGGAATTCCGAAAATATAGGTAGCCATCAAAATGTTGATACTAGGAATAAACATTGCGCGATTTAGACTTGCAAAAGTAAATACATCCTTTATGAGGCACTGGTTACTGTTCTACAATAAGAGACTCTGTGACAAAAAGCCTATTAAAATTATAAGAATTATTTGGAGGATCTTTCTTTGTCCTCCAAATAATTCTCCAAATAAGTCTCGTATTCATTATAATGTTAACGAGGCCCATTGTGTCTAGTGTAGTGTAAGTTTAATTTGTAAATTCTGTTAATTAAGTTAAAACTGGTTTTGAAAAGAAAAAGAGTAAACATTTTGTTTTTGTTTTTTTAAAATTTTTGTGATTGTTTTTTTGAGTTTGAATCTATTTTGTGCTTTAGAGAAAATTTCAATTTAGAAATCGGGGGTACAGCACATTATGTAATTTTGGCAACAACATCTCGTTAGCATTAATCCACTGTCATCGATCAAAAGGAAAACCCTTATTAAGCAACAAATCCATAAATTGAAATTATCAAAATACAAATCTAACAAAGTGTCGATTTGACACCAATTCGACCTGACACCACTGTAGAGTGTAGTATGTCACCAATTAAGTAACAATTTGACTATACGTTTTTGCTTGTCACTGTTAATGTTTTGAATGCAACGTTTACATTACAACATGATTCAAGTAAGGCACGTCAAACGTCGATAATTAAAAGTCGTTTGAACTGACGCCTAATTATGCGCACCTAATCCTTTCGTTTGCGAGAGCAATTAGTATAACATTTGACAGTTACTAAACTAAAATACTTCAGAATAATACTATTTTTATTTTTAATGCACTAACCCGTGCTATTTCACTGATGCCCATTAGCTCAGTTGGATAGAGCGCTGGCACGGATAGCCAGAGGTTGCGGGTTCGAATCCCGGCATGGGTGAAATTTTTAGCCCCTAAATAGGTTTTTAAAATTGTCCTTAGCACGGGTTAGTGCATTAAAAATAAAAATAGTATAATCATGTGGGTACAGTGATATCATTCCGATGTAAAACCTAACTCCAAAGTAGGTAGTCGGGGCTGTAAGTGATGCAATTTGCTTAAGCCAGATGTCGCTGCCTGTACGTAATACAGAGAATAGTGTAAAGAGGTTCGAAATTTCACTGATGCCGGTGAGTCGCCCATTGGCTCAATTGGTAGAGCGCTGGCACGGATAGCCAGAGGTTGCGGGTTCGAATCCCAGCATGGGTAGAATTTCTAGCCTCTATTTTTAGAATTGGATTTTTGGAATTTTTAGCCTCGTTTTTACTTTTACTTCAGGATATTTTGATTCGTGTATGTGATGAAATATGAACTCTATATTTTGTTTCGTCCAGTGACCAATGTGTTGGAAGTGAAAACATTTATGAGTTTTATTTCTGAACAGTCAATGAAACCGAACATGCTCAGGTCGGTGACGTTCCGTCGTATATACTCAGCTCCAGCACGCGGTGACGCTGAATTGGATATAGTCAGCTCCGTTCGGTCCCTGAATCGGATATACTCAGCTCCAGCAGGCCGCTGACGCTGAATCGGATATACTCAGCTCCAGCAGGCCGCTGACGCTGAATCGGATATACTCAGCTCCAGCAGGCCGCTGACGCTGAATCGGATATACTCAGCTCCAGCAGGCCGCTGACGCTGAATCGGATATACTCAGCTCCAGCAGGCCGCTGACGCTGAATCGGATATACGCAGCTCCAGCAGGCCGCTGATGCTGAATCGGATATACGCAGCTCCAGCGGACGGTGACGCTGAATTGGATATAGTCAACTCCGGTCGGTCGGTGATCCTGAATCGGATGGATAGAGAACACTTTATTGCTCATAAAAAAGGCAATCACACAGATATTTCTTAATCTAAGAGTAGGTACAGACGGCGGCCTTATCAATAAAATTGATTTCTTCCAGATAAACTTTGGCTGGACTGGACAACACGGCTGATGTATATTGGAGAAGTAAGTAGTATATATAGTATTTTATATAGAGTCATCCGGGACCACGGCACCTGCAAAAGTGCCGAAACGTCGGAAAATTGTAAAAATGTAATAAACGGGCATAAATCCGTATAAAAACCGTTATAATTAAGTAGTATATACTCAGCTCAGTCGTTCGGTGACGCTATAAATAAATTAATGAGCTCTGATTTTACTGATGCTATTTGTAGCGGTGGTAGTTCAGTGGGTAGAACCATGGACTGGCAAGCGAAAGCCCCAGGTTCGATCCCGAGTGCGGGCATGTACCAATGACTTTGTTTAATTTCAAAGTTACGTACATTTGCGAATTTTTTTTTTTGCGACTGCAATACCACACGCTAACGGTGAAGGAAAACATCGTGAGGAAACCCGCGGCTTGGTTGGCTCCGCACGTATTGACTAGTCTTTCCTGTGGGCTAGGCCGACTAAGCTGTCAGGATGGTATAGGTGCTGGGCAAGCCTAAAAACCATCTATAAAACCATGTCCCAGGCACTACAGCGTCGGAGTGGTCCCTTCACCCATCTAGTGTGTGAGTGAAGATACCACTGGACGCTGTATAAATCATCTCATTAAGTAGATGCAAAAAGGCCAATACTACTTTATTTGTTTTACTTATTAATATAAATTGAATTAATTTTAACAAAATCATATAGTGCTAATATTGTGAAAATAATAGTTTAAATCAATGGACCAGAGTATTGCTAAATAAAAATTAATTTATTATGTTATAAATACACTGACCTGCAAAACTAAGTTTTACAGTTTTAAGTACTACATCACCCAATAAAAAAAGAGTTCCTTTTCAGCCAGGTCTTAAAAGAAGGTCACCTACTATAGAGATTCAATACACAAAATTAAACTCTTTGTGGAGTCCTTTTTAGTTCTAAAGTATCTTCTGTGCACTTAAAGTTATTGTAATTTTAAAAGTATCATACTTAGTTTTGCAGGCAATTGTATTTAATTCTATTGTGTGATCCTATAAATTGTTTTATCGTTTGACAAACCAGATCAAAAACTTGGAACAAAAAGCATCGCCCAAGCATTTTTGCATCGAAAGTATTAGTAAATATCTACTTACTAGTCTTTAACTCCCTCGGAATTTCTTCTCTGACTTCCGCTAGTAGTACTAGTACACAAAGTTGGGCCTCAACTAGTATCGATGGCATAATAAATTGTTGCCCATTCAAGACTAGAAAGCAATTTCTATTAATGACAACTCTGGTGAATCGGCTTCATAATGGACATGCGTGATTGATACGCCCATATTTAAGGCGCAGACGCAGATGCAGTAACATGTCGTGTCGAGACTCTTAGTCCTGAGTAATACAGAATAGTTTGAGAAGAGAAGAACAAGATCGGCTACATAAGTTGTAGATGTTGTAGGTCGAAGATAATGAGATTATGTAATTCAGACCTAACTCTACGCATTTACATTATTATTTACAAGAGGGGTGCATAAATATCATCGTTATCAACCCTTGTATGCCCGCACTGCTGGGGCACGGATTTCTTCCTGCATCGCAGGAAGGTTAGGTCATACTCCACCATGGGGGCCAAGTCCGGGTTGGTGGAGAACAGCCTGTTAAGGTGCCTGGTAAGACAGTGGCGGGCTATAGTCAGAATTTATCAAGCCGCCCATAAGGGCTCTGACATGGCTGAACGACTGCCATTGTATGGCGACCGACTCAAGCCGTTTGTAAGACACTCCTTTGGGATGCATGCGTGAGTTTATTTATGAGAGTACTTTACCTAATTTTATTACAAGTATATAATATATAACTGTTTTTTGCTAAATTTTTACATTTGGCTTTCCGCTTCTATTATTTTATAAAATGTGAGCATTCGTTATTGACTTTGTTGCGTTTTAGTATTAACACTATAACAATAAAGCTCACCGTCGATACTCCTAGGGTATGAAAATAAAATAAAAGTAGTATGTGCACTTTTATATCCTATATATTCTATATGTCTGTAATGTTTTACTTATTACGATCGATCTAAGCAATAAGTAAATCATTCTAAATTTCTCTAAAGCTTGGCCTTAACAACGAAATGTGAACGTTGTAAACCTGTAATGACACGCCGATAATTTTATTACAGACATATAGGTAATCAATAGTAATCAAATCAAAGAACGGGCCTACCCGCTTGTGCCCGCTGAAATAAACTGTCATAATATTCGCATAGGAACCAGTTTAGTGAACTTTCTCGTCAACAAAATTCGTCTCAAATATTGCGTGGAGTAACACACAGATAGTTCGCTCGATCAATAGAGAAAGCATAACGTTTATTGCACCTCATACATTATCTATAGGGTGTATCAAAATTGATAATGTTGAATGTAAAATTAAAAAGTACTTTTTAGGTTTGGTTTCTATATTGAAAAGAAATTGCGCCCCGCCCACATTGGGGATGGGGGGCACAAGCTAACTGTAAAGGAAACATCGTAAGGAAATCCGCAGCTTGATTGGCACCGCGATATTGACTAGTCTTCCCCGTAGGCTAGGCCAACTAAACTGTCAGGATGATATATGTGCTGGGCAAGCCCATATCATTTAAAAATGCATCTACCAGGCACTAAAGCATCCGAGTAGAACCTTAACCCATCTAGTGTGAGTGAAGATGCCACTAGACGCTATATAAATCATCTCATTACGTAGATCGTTATCAACCCTTGTATGTCCCCACTGCTGGGGCACGGGTCTCTTCCTGCATCGCAGGTACGTAGATGCATAGGCCAATTGTAAAAAGAAATGTCACTTTTCGCTAATATAGCGGAATAAATATTGTGTTTATTAAGTTTTAAATGAAAAATAAATGCAATCAAAGTTTACAAACTATTATCAGTTACAAAAGTTACACTTAACGTTTCCCACGTTTACCTAATTCCGTGTAAGCAAGGAACTCGGAATATTTTTATGTCATAATATTTTTTTTTAAGACAAGCAGTGGCAAGTATTCTTACGTTTATGTTTTATAATATAATAATAATGATGCAACCTATAATACGTCCCACTGGATGGCATGGGCTTTCCCTGAGAGAGAGAGAGAGAGAGTACGTTCAGACACTCAGGTTTCCTCACGATGCCATCCTTCACAGTTTGTTATTATGTATGCTTTATTGGTATCGAATCTTTCGCAATCCATCCATTTGAATTTTGACTCCAACAGCCAATTAGTTCGAGTGTTTGAGTAAAATCGACGTCCATCATTCACGTTACGACTCGCAGACGTAATTAAATGTTAGTTTACGAAGAGTTTATGAGATTTAAAGGCGTTTTAGACTCGCCGATAAAGTCGGTGCAGAGTTAGCGAGTCGTTACGTCTGGCGAGTTTTCCTATTTTAGGAAATTTTTCGGCTTTTAAAACTCACTGTTTTAGTACCACTTATTATAGTCTGGATTCATGCAGTAGACTAGTTGGTGGTAGATAGTTTTATCGGTTTTCTGCATTTATATAACAGAACTATCTTTTTCCTTCATCCTTTTGGGTCGTTTTACACTTCTTCTTCTTCTTCTTCAGGCTATATTAGTCCACTGCTGGACATAGCCCTCCCCTAATTAGCGCAAGGTTGTGCCATCATTGGGGGGGTAATGCCCATAATCCCCACGCTGGGCATGCGGGCTGGGGATCGTAGTTTGGTGGAATTGTACTGCAGGGGGCGCAGCTGCCCACCCCCGGTTTGTTTTAGACTTCTATCAGTAAATTCAGATGACTGTAAATCAATGGAAAGTTTTTTGCACGGTTTTTGGTTTCTTTTTATTTTATTGGGCTGACCAACGATAGAATTATGTGTATATACACGAACTTATATTGGTAATCAGGCTGTATCACTACTGCCTGTATCCCAGAGAGGTAGGAAGAGAACAGAGCTTGCCACTTGCCAGTTACCTTGATCGTAACACACTCCTGTCACTTCAACACTACTAACAAATAACATTAATAACATTATACTATTTTTATTTTAATGCACTAACCCGTGCTAAGGACAAATTTAAAAACCTATTTAGAGGCTAAAAATTCCACCCATGCCGGGATTCGAACCCGCAACCTCTGGCTATCCGTGCCAGCGCTCTTCCAATTGAGCTAATGGGCGACTTACCGGCATCAGTAATTAATAACATTTACATACAAGCACATACATTGCTTCTGGCCCCACACTAGGATACCTTGTGTCGTGGGAACCATAAACAACGACATCACAAACGTGTAAACATCCAAGACCTGGGCTTTTTTTTTTGTTCCCAGCCGGGATTCGAACCCGGGATCTCTTGCATGATAGGCAGACGCGCTACCGCTACGCCACAGAGGTCGTCAACATAACATTTATATACTTAGGTAATCGTAAGTGGATGTTGCAAAGATTAATCTATCAAATATAGTATAATTATTGCCCTTGTCCATCTTTGTACCTTTTTTATGGTTGTATCAAAATCATGGCAGTTTCTTTTCCACGTGTTATTCTTTGCTAAGGGTATCAGGCAGCGGTCAGGCAATCAAGCTTTCCACGTTCCAACGCCACCTGTGTAAGTATATCTATGTAACGCAATACAATACAGGGAAAGCAAAACCGACCTCTTGAACGCTTGAACGCCTGACCGTTCTCTGACTGATAGAACCATAAACCGAGTATGGTAAAGAAAAATAAAACTTTGAGTCTCAGAGCCGCCGCAAGACTTTTGTGAGTAGGTAAAGCGAATCTAAAATTGTTGAATTATTATTGTAATTAACTCTTGTGATGGTACGACTTAAGGAAAGCATTTTCTATCTACGTTATTAGATTCGTTTAGAACCTTTCAGTTTAATACTGGCCAATAAAACTGTCTGGCTGCATTCCCTCATGACTTTACGTACTCAGGATATTGTTTTGAAAGTCACACAATACTGTCACACGTCTTTATTACCGTAGAGCTTTCGTTAAACCTATTATAGTTAGAGTACGTTTTATGTACGAACGGCACACCTAGTCTAGACATTTTACTTTTTTCTAATGAAAGGAACCGTCCCAGTGGGAGTTGGACTCGAGCACGAAGAGTTCCGTATCATCATTTCAGCCGATTGCAGTCCACTGCTGGACATAAGCCTCCCCAATTGTGCGCCACAAGACCCGATCTCCCGTTTTCACCATCCAGTCACCACCAGCCACCTTTTTCATCGGTCCATCTGGCCAGAGGGCGTCCTACACTACGCTTGCCGAGTCGTGGTCTCCATTTGGGAATCCGTCTGCTCCAACGATCATCGGTTCTGCGACAGATGTGACCAGCCCATTGCCACTTCAGCCTGCTACACTTCTGAACTACGTCAGTGACATTGGTTTTATGTCGGATTTCATTTGATTACTTTATTTATTTAATTACTTATTTTTTAAGTAAATATAAAACTGAATATTCTGCTGTGATTACTTCTAGTGTTTATCTGTTTCCAAAAAAAAAGTGCAAATCAATCTTGTTTCTTGAATGAACTTGTTTTCCGTATTTGTTTGTTATAGCGGAAACAGAAATGATGTATGAAAATTGCAACTGTCTACGAGTAGCTACCACAGTTGATGAAATACAGCTTGGTGACAGATTGACCGACTGACAGTGGAGCTTTAGGGACCCTATTTCCTGTGTCAATGTCTTAATTATAGTTTTTATCTTTTAGAGTACATGTATGTAAAATTTTATGTTCTGTTGACTGTACACCACAAAACTATGCCTCTTTTCGCACTTTCGAGTGTATATTTTGTTGGGATACATTTTGCAATTCACATTCTGCATTCCCTCTTCTCTAGAATTGTATTCACACAGTATTTGTCAACATATAAACAAACCGTTGATAGAAATACGTCAAATACAGGAAGCGTGGTCACCTAGTCCTAGGTCATTCATCTCAATAATTCAATATGGCGCCATTTATAAATGTCTTAACTTTGATAGTGTTAGAAAGAATATTTATATTAAAAAAATAGAGGCGTCTCGTATAGTACGTAGTATAATACCTAGCAAATTTCGAGAGAAGAAATTGAATCCATCCATCCACAAAGGTATTTATTTTATTGCCAACTTTCTATCAATATCCGTGAGCAATTTGCACACAAACACTTCAATACATCGTACAATGCACCGGAGTAGTTTTTATTTTCAATGCAATACGAGCTAATATTAAACGGGAATCTATACTCTCAGGTACCGCTTACTCGTACCAACTTGATCGATAGGTAATTATTTCTTGTCGAAACATGGCGGGTCGTTATTATCGAATAACTATCCTTGCGAATTCGATTATCACCCCATGTGTTGATTGAATAATCGATTTATTGACTCGGATATGCGGTAAGGTGATTTAACTGGCGGATTAGGCAATGCGGTACAGATAAACTACAGAGCGCAATTTGGTAAAGATTTATTACCCGGTCTTGTGAGATAAACAATAATAAACTAACTTACAATGCGCTATAATAATACATAATCTGAAAAAGTTTCAATTAACACGAATCCTGATGATGATGATGATTTTCTCCTCATCGTCCGACGACGGCGACCTTCTTAGGTTCTCCCTAATTTTAGGGACTTCTGTTACGATGGCCGCGGTGATGGTTCACGAAACCCAGCTTTACCTAAAATAGGAATGCAATTTTTTTCTCCTTTGCATCACAGTGTGGCCTTATCGTTCTTCTTCTTTTTCTTTTTGTGTCAGCGATTCGACCAGTTAATATTCTTCCTGCCCAATAGTTGGCTACTGCAATTTTAGCAGCGTTGGCCTCTGTTAGGTCCTCCAGAGTGCTAGTATGACGGCATAATGGGCATTAGAGAAGGTGCATTGCTCTTCTGTTGGTGCAGAAGTTTTGTCTGCAGCGACCTACTAGGGTTCAGAGTGGGTTGAGTGACTGCCACGTAGGCCATTGCAAATCGCAACCCGTTTTGAGCCTCTCTTGGGGGTTCACAAAGCCTGTGGGTACGGGATGTTATAATTTCCACCGCACCACCCTTTCCTCAGCTGGGAATTTTTCTGAGGCTTTTTGGCCTTAACGTTGATTGTTCGTCTAAACACATTGTGGCACTGCCACATAAAACATTGTGGTTGTAAGAAAACAATTTTTCTATGGGTTCCGTTTGCAAAATATAGCGCTTTAAAGTGCATTTTGTTCCATTAGGGCGTCCCGCCCTTCTCCCAGTTAAACGGGTAGTCGTATATATAATGAACTTAAAAGTAAAATTATCACGGCTAATATTCTTCAGCTACAAGTTAACGAGTAATAGGCGTCCAACTTTTAAAAGGAAAATCTCGTACAAAATCCATTGGAAATTACTTTGCTGTTGTCAGTTCGGTAAAGTACATAAAAAATCCTCTCTCTACGGAACCCTACACTGCGCATGGCCCGAGAGTCAGTCAGTTTTTCTATTAAAAGATTGTAACATGTAACGAATTGCAATATTTGTACACTTACCTAAAAGAAATTTACAAGAACATTTAGAGCCTACCGACCGATTCTAACCGATCTTGAAAAAAGTAAATGGAACTTAATTTCGACATCCTGCGGTATTTGAAAAGGCCAAAATTTGTTACTATGTCAGAAAAATTTATACATTCTTTAGCAATTAAATGGCATCCAACTAGGTAGAATCATTGAAAAAAAAACAGAAGAAGAAGAAGGAGATTTTTTTTTATTATTATTACTAACAGCCTAACTTACAGGGATTCTGGGGATGACACGAAGTTACCACTTACCAGCACGTACACCTTTAGGTTTTGTATGTACCTTAGGAACGCATACAAATTTGCCAACTAACGTGCTGGTCGAAATCTGTGACGTCACAATAGCTACAAGACCTAACGGGCGCGTTTTAAAACAGCTTACGTTTAAACTTCTCTTTGACATTAATTTCTTGACGAAATTGAAAAGTTTGTCGATCTGCGCCAGCGTTGCCAGATGTACGATTTAAATCGTATTCGTACGATTTTTTACATTTATTTTGCATGTACGATCCAGGGGGTTGTTCCCTCTGACTCCAAATCTATTGTTCTTCAAATTTTATAAATTCATACATTAATTCCCAAAGACTCCAAAACGTATTAAATAAAATATTTTGTTGTTCCCATCGGCTCCAAATCGTATGTCATACATTTGTTCCCACTGGCTCCAAAAGTTATTTAAATAATATTTTTCTAATAATACATTATTCCCAATAGCTCCAAAAGTATTCTTCATGTACAGATAGCGACAGAATCAAGAATCGGACAAAACTATATTTTTCACTAAGCAAATAAAATTACTTTGAAATATTTATACTTTTCACCGAGGCTAAAGAGTTATTGTATGACGTAAAATAATTTACTCGCAGCATAGCAGGTAAATACGTGAAAGCGAGAAAGGGATGGGGTTAACCAATCAGGAGTCAGCCTATTGTTCTACATGTTGTACCTAAAACAAAAAACCGGTTTTTGGCGGACAGCTCTTCTAGTGCATCTGTGTATATTCTTATCAGTTGCCCTTGCACCCTTTCACGCTATCGGTGTACGCTACCTACTAATTTGTAAAATAATAGTGCCTTGTGATGGAAGATCAAGATCAAGATCAAGATGGCGACTGTAGAGACATTGCCGGACCTAGCGTACCTTTAGACTTCACATACAAACACAGTTCTGGTGAGTGTTTTGGTATACTTATTGCAATAATTTGTATAAATAAACATCAAAATTCTGATTACCTATTAACTTTTTAGAATCATCTTAAAAGTTACGTCAGTTCATTGAAAATTATTTTTGATATGAAAATACATAGAAAATTAATACTAATACTTTATTTTAGTAAAAAAAAATGAAAATAGATAGCTTTTTAACTTTAATTACATACAACTTTCATACTACTAGTGGTAAATATTAAGTTTCTTATCTCAGTAGTGCTTGAGAATAAAATATTATACTTTAGAAGCTATAGTAAACTAAAGAAGATGTGTACATCTTAAATATCTGATATCAAATGTTTACATCTTAAAAAATCAGCTCCATTGCTCCATTAACTAAATAATATTTTATTTTTAGACGGCAAGCGAACACTAATAAGAGCTAATCATCACCATTTTCTGCACCACACGCTAAAAAATGGAGCGGAAATGTGGACGTGCACATCAAGCAAAACTTGCAAGGCAAAGTTGAAAATATTAGGAAGAAGAATATTGCGTGAGGATCTTCATACTTGTTCTCCACAGCAGCATTATCTACGTCAGGAATTTGTAGAAGAATGTCGTCAGTATGCAGAATTTTCTCGAACACCCATAACTAAAATATACGATGCAGCCAAAAAGAAGTACGTAGACTCAGGTTTCCATTTAGTACGTGAAGTTCCTAAATTTAAAAGCGTGAAGAGCTCGCTATACAGGTCACGAAATTCCGTTTTAGATGTAACTAAAACCCAGTTTAAGGATGCCAGAGAAGTGGAAATCCCGAGAATATTTGAAGACTTTTTATTATACGATTACAAGGGCGAGACAAATCGAATAATAATATTTTCATCACAATATGGCAGAAAAATAATTCAAGAAAGAGACATCTTTTTGTTTGATGGCACTTTCAGAAGTTGCCCTAAGCCGTTTTACCAAATATATACAATGCATGCAGATGTAGATAGTAACGAACATCAAACAAATATTATACATGTCCTATTTGCTCTTTTACAAAATAAAGAACAAAAGACATACGAAATCTTATTCGACACAATCAAATACTTAATACCAAGCTGGAAACCACGAAAATGCATTTTAGATTTTGAGGTAGCTGCATTAAATGCTATCCAAAAATGCATACCAAATGTGCAAGTGAAAGGATGCAATTTCCATTTGAAACAGGCAGTTAAAAAAAAAGCTAAACAGCTTGGTGTAACTACGACGGAGAATCACAATCATGTGAACAGATGTTTAGCTTTGGCTCATTTACCAAGTTGTTATGTTGAAGATAGGTGGCTAGCACTGATGGAAATAGCGCCAGACAGTGAAATAATAACAAAATTCAACAATTATTTTGTTGACACCTGGCTGACTAATAATTCAATACCCATTGAGGTATGGAACTGTGAAGGAGAACGACATCGCACAATAAGCGTGGTTGAAGCCTGGCATAAAAGCCTTAACAATGACGTAAAAAAGAATCCAAGATTGCTTGACTGCTTGTATGAAATTCAGAAAATAGCTGAATATTTTGAAAAGTACCATGTGCCTGAACCAAACCGCCCAAACCGACAATCGGTTAACAATGACATTAGAATAGCATTGATTTTACGAAAGTACAAAGAAAAATCAATAAGCATCTTGGAAGCCCTTGATCGGTTGAAATAGATAATATAACATAATTTTTTAATTAATGCTGTGATTTTTGTGAGATAATTTGATTATTGTGATTTCTGTGATGATTACTTAAGACTGATTTAACTTTTACGTAAAAAAGTAGTTGATTTATTTTTTGTTGAATTAAGAGCTGATTTTTTACCTGTTTTTAAATTTTATTTTATGTAAGACTTATTTATGATTGTTGTCATTTTCAAGCTTTTGCAAAGACCGCTAAATAAGACAAAGTTCATAATTCGTAAATACTTAGGTTATTGTTAACGTTAACTGAAAAAATGACAAAATATATGGTAAATATATGATTTATAAATTTACTTGTTGTTTTCTTATAAAACTCCATTTTAGTTTATTACCCCGGTATTTTTAATACGTATGTAAAATTTGTAATATGATATGACTATCCTATCACACTCAAAACTTTGCAAACGCGACTGCTTCTTTTTCTCAGTCTCACGTTGAACTCATTTAGACCAAGCTGGCTCTAGGCCGACCATTAGTCAAAGTATTTTTTTTCATACTGTACTAGCGAATATTTTATAAAGTACAAAAATATACTTACATCAACTTAAAGAACTCTTGGAGCCACTGGGAACTAATGTATGAAATTATAAATATCAAATAATTCTTCAATTATGAACTCTATGCATTTTTTGGAGCCTTTGGGAATAAATCTGTTTGTCTGTAGTTTTCTGTTGGAGCCGGTGGGAAAGAAATTTTGGAGCCATAGGGAAAAACCCGATCCAGGGGCAGAAATCGTACGTAAACATACGACTTTTTTAGATATCGTTCAAACGAAGTACTAATAACAACATATTACGTCACTATTTATTCTTTTACTTCGATTTCAACCCTGTATTAAGTCCCCACTGCTGGGGCACGGGTCTCTTCCTTGCGTTGCAGGAAAGTTAGCCCATACTCCACCACGGGGGCCAAGTCCGGGTTGGTGGAGGTTTGTAAGACGGTGGCGGACCTTATTACCAGAAGTTATCAAGCCGCCCAAAAGGCCTCTGACATGGCTTAACGACTGCCATTACATCACAGCCGGCATCCACGACTTAACGTGCCTTGCGAAGCACGGAAACGCTCGGAAAAATGCCACTAGCGGTAGTAACAGGACGGTCACCCATCCCGCACCTGACCGCGCCTGTTGTTGCTTAACTCGAGTGATTGATTTCAATCTACTACTACAACTAGGCCACGAGCGCTTCGTGGTCATTCTATTACTTACTAAGTACCAACCCACCGTCACTAGTTAGTTCTTTTGGCAAAACAACATATTAAGCGTTATGGGTGTTGTGTGGATTTTTCTCCAACAGGATTAAATAATATAAACTGTAAAACCCTTTACGGGGATAAATAAAACCGTAAAAATTGTGTGTTTAATTGATTGTAGTAAAACAAAGTAATAAAACAAAGATTTTAAAACGTACTATTTTTTTTAGCAGCCTTCTTAGGGAATACGACTTTTTATTTACCCATCGTACGATCGTTCATTCAAAACGTCTGGCAACACTGATCTGCACTTATGCGTGCTATACAGTGCCTGAACATGTGGCTGTCAACTTTGTCTTCAACCACACTCAAGATGCCCTAAGAGAACTCCGATACTCTACACAGTATTGAATCAGTTTGCTTTCTAATCGTTTTATGTTACGGTCCCCTAAAAGTGCCTTCAGCAGTTTTCTATGAAAATATCAGGATTTTACGCGCGTGACCAATAGGTACAGCTCATCCGTGTTTGCTGACGCAAACGAAAGCAACTAAGATCTAGGCAAACTGGGATAGATCGAACGGATGTGTCACTTTTTTCTTCTAGCTTCCGAGCGCCTTCGCCATTATCGGGGCTGGTGAATCACATTTTCGTCACCCGGGTGCACAAATTCGTGGCAATAAGAAATTCGTAAGCACTACACCGGTGTATCAATCAATTTGCTTTCTACGGGCCAGTTTCTGAATTAAGAATTTCGCTTAGTAAATAGTTAACTGCAGTGCTGTAATGTTTCTTCGAATTTCTCAGAAAAGAACGTAACAGAACGTTACTTAAAGTATTTACATAGTGAAATTCTCAATTCAGAAACCGGTGCTAAGTTACGAACATTTGAGAAGTTGTAGTAGTATTGTAGTAGTATTATTGTAGTATTGTAGTAGCAATACAACACGCTAAATTTGAAGGAAAACATCGTAAGGAAACCTGGATGTTTTTGTTTATTGTTTATTGACCAATGATTTAGAAAGATTTACAAATAAGAATGTTACACGAAATGACTTAAGTATATAGATTAGCCTCTGTTGCCGAGCTAGGCATGAAGCCTGTATTACGGCATCCAACGCCAAATCCCCACCGAATAAGGCAAATTAAAATATTTAAATAAATACAATGTTAAACTAAGAAATAATTTAGCAGAGATTTAACAAAATGTAGCAAAGTTACAATAAACTTAAAATAATAGGAGTGTTATTGGCGAGTCCTCTCCGTGTGTGAGGTATTTATATATCTTTTTATCATTTATAGCAAAGTTTTGTCTAGATATGTAACTATAGGTAGGTAATATAAACATTGTTAGCCTTGCATGACAATAAATGTTTATTCTTTCATTCTTTCATATATATTGGCACTTAAAATTACCAATCAGCAAGGTGAGTTAGCCCCTACTCTCTCTCTGGAAGAAAACATGTGCCCTGCGGTGGGACATATACCTAATATAGGCACAATAAGTAGCCCTTCGTAGCCCTCGTAAAGCGAAGAACTCTTCGCGTTTTCATGAGGTTCGAGAAACTGAAACCTCATGAATACAACGTCTCATTGAAACAAGGCTAAACTTAAGAACTGTATCATTAGTACCGATATTTAAACCACTTGTAACGTTTTATAACTTTTATAATTAATAAATAAACTCTGGAACAACTTCAGGTGTGATTTTATTTGTAGATTTATAGTAACTTTAAAACAGAAAACTGGATAAAAACGGAGAAGCAGGTAAAAAGTCAGATCTGGTCAAAGGGTAAAGTAGTAGTGGATGAAAAATGAGGGAAATCGAAGAATGAGTGACAAAATTTAAATATTTGAAAATGATAGATAGAAAAGAAATAAAAATGGTGTAAAGAGGTTTGCACCGTTACACTACCCGGGGGCAACCGGTAAAAAAAATATTTTTTTTAAATATATTTATTTAAAAAAAATATATTTAAAAAAAATTTTTTTTATAAAAAAATTGTGAATTAAAATTATTTAATTTAAAATTTAAAGTCGAGAATCCAAAGTAAGGTCGATGAAGGTCGGGGATGTGGGATGGTAAGTAAATAAATTTAGTTATTCTTAAATATTAAAATAAAATATAAAATATGGGCGATGAAAAAAAATTTAGAAGGTGTGGGGTGATATCTACAATGAATATTTACATTAGGCAGTTCCACTTTTATTCATCATCTATCATTCATCCCTAGCATGCATCATCTAGCATTGTCTTCATCTAAAGTGAAGGTGAAGACGTTCATTCAGTATAGACAAAATCTATTTTTATTAATTAGATTTATCCAGAAACTGGCCTAAATTAGTAATAGGCTTATTTAGCCAGTTACCACCCGCTGGTATTTTGTGTTAAGAGGCTTGCGGTTGGTGGGTAAAGTTGGGGGCGAATCTATTTTGTGTAAATTAACATCCCATGTGCGGTGGTCTTCGTCGACAAAACATGCGATTGCTGTAATTATCGTTTTATTGTATCTTTCGACCGTATTGACCTGGGGGCAATAGCGTGGTGTGTAGTGAATTTTAGGTATGTTGTAAAGTGTGAATAGGTCGTGTAGTTCCTGGCTTATCATCTGAGGGCCGTTGTCTAATATTATGGTTTCTGGTATGCCGTAGACCATAAAGACAAGGTTCTCTAATAAGTGCCTGATGATACCTGAAGTTGCTCGTTTAATTGAGAAAATTAAACAATATTTGGAAACACTATTTTAATTTTTAATGCACTAACCCGTGCTAAGGAACAAATTTAAAAACCTATTTAGAGGCTAAAAATTTCACCCATGCCGGGATTCGAACCCGCAACCTCTGGCTATCCGTACCAGCGCTCTACCAATTGAGCATGGGTGAAATTTTTAGCCTCTAAATAGGTTTTTAAATATTTGGAAAAGCAACATGTTACGACAAATATGAATCTGTTAAGTTTACGGGTTATAGGTAAAGGGCCAATGAGATCGATATGCATTGAAAAGGTCGAGAACAAGTTTTAGGCTTGCCCATAAGGCCAATAGTTTTTTGGTTTTGATGTTTGTATGCAAGGCATGTATCGCATTTAGAAACGAAGGAGGCGATGTCTTTATACATGCCTGGCCAGAAATAGGACTGTTTAATATGGTGTAGAGTTTTAAGGGTACCGAAATGAGCGGCCGTGGGTGTGGAGTGGTTTTCTGTTATAATCGTATGGATAAGATCTTTGGGAATCACTTGTTTCCAAGTAAATTCTGAGTTATATGGTGTATTAGAGCGTGTATATCTATAGAGTTTATCGTCTTTAATCATGTAGTCAGGTGTGGAGGTTGGATTAGTTTTACATTTAGTGAAGATATCGGTAAACCATTTCTGTAGGGTTAAAGTTAATAATGTTAACAGGTATGGAACGGGATAAAATGTCGGGTACTACATGGTCTTTGCCTTGTTTATGTTTGATGTCGAAATTGAACATTGAAAGGCGGATACTCCAACGGGCTAGTCTACCTGTGGGATTATCCAATTTTAGGAACCACTGGAGAGCTGCGTGATCAGTATAAATGGTAAATTTTTTGCCATTATCAAGGTAGCAACGCCAGTGTTCTAAGGCTGTAATTACACTTAGCAGTTCGCGTTCAGTGATAGAATAGTTTCTCTCTGCGCTTGATAAAGATTTGCTCATATAAGCTATAGGTTTTTCGACTCCGTCATAGGTTTGGGTAAGCATGGCTCCAAGGCCAAAGCTTGATGCATCACAGTGTACCTGGAATGGTTTATTGAAATCTGGGCAAGATAAAATAGGTGTGGAAACAAGAGCTTCTTTTATTTTGTTAAAAGCCTTATCAGCTTCTTGTGTCCATTTGAAAGGAGGAGCTTTTTTGCTAGTAGAAGTAAGTTTGTTTAGTGGAGCTGTTAAGTTGCTGAGGTTTGGTACAAAGCGTCTATACCAGCTCACTGTACCTAGAAATTGTTTAACTTGTTTAGCAGTTACAGGTGTTTTAATATCTAATATTGCTTTCACTTTTTCAGGGTCAGTATGGAGACCTTTTTCATCAATAATATAACCCAGATATTTTAACTCTTTACGGAAGAAAGCGCATTTGGGATAAATTATAGTAATATTTGCCTGTATTAGTTTTTTATGGATTTTGTTGAGTAATTCTACGTGATGTTCGAATGTGGTAGTGGCTATGACAATATCGTCTAAGTAGCAGAATACAGAGTAATCGAAATCGGCCGAGAAAAGATTATCAATAAATCTTTGTTGGGTAACAGGGGCGTTAGTGAGACCCATACACACTTTGAACTAGCGGAAGCTTACTAGTTTTTCATTTGTAAAAAGACGATTCCACTAAAACGCTTTTAAGACAGAGTTAAAGCCGGTTTACGGCAGGATTTTCTAATACAAGCCTTTAATTCAGTGCCCTAATCTAGCTGGGTCTCTACTTGACTGACACCTAAACAAAACCCACGATTTCCTTTAAATAATTTAACTTGACTGGATTTAAACTTGGCAGGCCAGCTTTATATCCGTAACGATCCCTAACTACCCTGAAAAGTTATAGGTAGATCTCTATTTTAGAGTACATTTAAATATACCACTATATCTATTAGTCGTGACCCGTCCTTGAATGCTGTCAAAAAGCGGCCACGGGCACGGCACGTCTACGCTACGGCGGAAAATCGTGTTCCGCATTCGCAACGGTTTCACTCGGCAACGTTTTCGCATTGTCTTCGTTATTAAAGTTGTGTAGAGCCTAATCGGCTCTCGAGAATAGGTCTCTTGCAAAGAGGTGGACCTCACTCTCCGTCTTCAAAAGATCTTGCAGTAGTACAGTGCTACACAAGATATAAGTCTCGCGGATGTACCTGCGCAGATGACCAAATTTTGGATATGCGGCAAGTTGATCGACCAATCAGATACTCGTAGTTTCGTTTTATGGCAGGCCGCGCGCCTTGTTGCTATTGGTTGATTCAACGTCATCGATTCAGGTGACTATTCGTTTGGTAATATTAGCGTGAGCGAAATAGGTAGCGCTACTGCGTCAATCAATTCTGCACCTTAACCGTATCGGTTAAAGATCATGCTGAATGTACTTATAGCTTCGGGTACTTTCGTTACACTTCTTCCTAGTCTGCGCGAACATAGATTCCCGAAGGGACTTTTATGATGTGTAGTACTGTAAGTACCTATGAATGATTATATTATCTGCGCTCTGCATCCGTGTATAATTATTGGCCTCAGTCTGAGTGTATTCCCTTTTTGTGGTAGTAGTTTGGTACCAGGATAAGCGATTGTGTTGTGTGGAAGTTAGGGTATAAGTTTATGATGGTCAAACTATAAGATTTATGATGAAAGGACCTTTGGCCATTGCATCTACGTAATGAGATAATTTATATTATACTCGTGATAGCGTCCAGTGGCACCTTCACCCCCACTAGGTGGATGAAGGGACCGCTCGGACGCCGCAGTGCTTGGGACATTGTTTAAGATAGTATAGGTGCTGGGCATATTTTATTGAATACTGGGATTTTAATGTTTGGCAGTAAAGTAGTAGAATTAAGATACTTTCCGTCGTAAGGTTATCTGGAAGAAATTGCTTTTAGCAATAAGGCCGCTAATTGTACTTTGTATCTTTACATGTTTTATAATATGTGCTCTGGTGTACAATAAAGAATATTCTTATCTTATCTTACATTTTGTTACCGGCGCGGCCCACTCAGGGGGACAAAAGAAAACTTTCTATGGCTGTTTCTCTCTATCTCCCTCTCTTTCTCTATCTCTAAGAAACAGTAGTTGCCCCGTAATGCACAATAACCCTTACTTAAAAGCGCATTAACGATTGGGTTAATATATATTTACAAGTTTACTACCAACACAAGTACACACTTACACATACATACACACACACGCACACACCCTCATACACAAAATACGTGAGTTGTTATTGTGATGGAATAGCTGATTTATAACACATAATTCGATCGATTGGACCGTGTACTAACACCGCGATATTTATAGCATACGTCATAAATCTGTTAGTACTTCATTGTGACTTAAGAGCCAAAATAAGTTTTGTTACTTCTACCGTTTGTTTTGACTATAGTTCGCCACTGTGGTTTGAATCTGATGTGAACACCTCTCTTGTGTTTCCTCACGATATTTTCCTTTAAAATTTACGAGTGCATTGCTATCAACTTTGCAAATGTACGTAACGTAGAAGACGAAGTCGTTGATGCCGGGATTCTAGCCCACGACCGCTCGAATGCGAGGCCGGCATTCTGCCGCTGCGCTACCACCGCTATACGTTTGGAAAGATGGCTCAATTAAATTTAACAGTCACAAACCAGCTCTTGATTGATTCGCATATAATTGAATTACTTTTACTTTTCACTCTTTTCGATAGACATCGACATAAATATACTTGTAACAAGCTTTTTAGTATCGCTCACTTAGCTTCCAACTGGAAGGTATTTTACGAACGACAACAGTGTTGGGTCACTATCTTTGACAGCTGTTTGTTTGTACGCCTCAAAGCTTTTATGCACTTAGAGAGGTGCCACACGGAGGTTGTCTATGCGTAGCGTTAGTGCTGCGTCGACTGAGCGGTGACGCTCCGTCATTTTACGTAAATCTGAACGACTTCGCACACGATACGTTGAAATGGCAAACGGCGACGGTGCGTCTTGTTGCGTTGCGTCGCCGTTCGTCTCAAGAAAATGAGCGAAGCGAGGTGGGAAGTGATGTGCGGGTTGCGATTGAGTTGAGAAGAAAATACTGAGGCAGAAGATTTTGGATTTCAAAATCTATGCGAGGTTGTCCGTGCGGGCCGCTAGGTGCGCTTAATTTGGTAGCCAATGGCCGACCGCCGACTACAGTTGCCGCTGTCAGCCACACAGCGACGCGCACGCATGTATCATGTGTATTTATTGCAAACTGGTTTATTTATTTACAGTGAATTACAGGTAGACTGCCCTATCGGTAACAGTGGGGAAGGGAGCTGTGTCGACGGAACGACGGAGCCGCAGCGCAGTATTTTTGTGGTTTATACGAAGATAGCTCGGTTGACCTAACGCCGACCCGGCCCTTGTGTGGCACTCACTGCTTTCTTTGAAATCATTGCGTAGCGACGACGCAGCACAGCGGCAAAGCCCGTGTGGAACGCTCGTAAGCGTGCAGACTTCATAGCGTAGTACGGGAACATTGACCTGTGACGATCTGAAGCCTAGAGTTACTCCTCACATTATAAATGTTGAAGCACGCCACATCCATTAGTACTTTATTTTTATTATGCCAGGCTTTTAAGAGTTTATTTGAAAAAGCCTCGGGTTTCCTCACGACGTTTTCTTTTACAGTAAGCGCGTATTAAGGCTACTACATTACTTCAAAGCTACATTATAGATATCTACAATCTGCAGACTAAAACTTACTTACAGTCATTACGGATTTGATGGAAGCGTTTTACCGATGCGCTATCACTTTAATGCTGTAATAAAATTAAAACATCTGACAAATACAAGCCAGTTCAGGTTGCATTCGGTTAACTTACTGAATGTTAAGGTGACTTGAAAATTATGATATGTTTTACCTTACTGTCAAATCATTAATAAAGCGATTTGTTATAATGAAATGGGAATGTTTCCCTCAAAATGTTGCTAACTATTTCAATCACGCGCATGTTGAGCGTCACAGATGCCAGGAATTTGTAAATTATATTTTATTATTTCTATAGATATACTTAGTAAACACCAAAATGTATAATACCTGGCTAAACTTTATTATTAACCCTTAACCAAACAATGTACTTTACAGGGTCACATTAAATTGAACCCTATCAACCTGAAATAAAGTCCAAAACCAATAAAAAATTCACACTGCCCATGCCTGATTAAGGGTTAATCTAGAATTCATATTACTTCTCGTAAACGTAGTAACTCAATAAATATTTTTTTACTAGAGTTTAATGTATAAAGTTTAATAGCGTCAACTTTAAAAACTAAATTTAAACAATAATTCTTTCAAACAAAATCTTGGAGGCTTTTTATGCATTTAGAAACTGCATAATGAATTCTGAGCAAACCGTTTAATGATTAGAGATCGCCAATGATAAAACACCCGCTCGTGGAAATGTTCAAAGTTAGCCCAAATAATTTGAATATTTAGGGTACCGTAACACCTGGACCTTAACCAAAACATACATATATTTATTCTGATTACATTCTTTTATTTCACTAACCCGTGCTAAGGACAATTTTAAAAACCTATTTAGAGACTTAAGATTCCCCACATGCCGGGACTCGGACCCGTGACCTCTGGCACGGTTAGCCAGAGGTCGCGGGTTGAGTCCCGGTGTGGGTGGAATTTTCAGCCTCTAAATAGGTTTTTAAAATATTTATTCTGGTCGAGTATAAAGAATATCCTGTTATATTAATTAATAGAGAAATAATGAAAATAAAGAAAGCTAAGCTTAAAGGACAAAAAATAACTAAAAAGAGTTAGATTATACATTTTCACATATATCACATAAATACCACTTTTATGTTTATGTGTTTAAAACATTCGTAAGCATTCATAGCCGTTGGTGCCGGCTGTCATGTAATGGCAGTCGTTAAGCCTTCAGAGAACTTATGGGCGGCTTGACAACTTCTGATAGTAAGGCCCGCCACTGTCTTACAATCCTCCAGTAACATAACCTTCCTGCGATGCAGGAAGAGACCCGTGCCCCAGCAGTAGCAATCTCAACCATTCAGTGTCCTTTTTTTTCTACAGAACCCTCTACTAGGTTTAAGACTTCTACTCTCATAAAGCCGTTATTACGCCTTTATCCATATTAATTATCGCCATTAATAACTACTAACACAAATGGTAGGCGTTTAGATTCATCTCGATCAGATTACGCACTATTTAAACTTGATTTATTAACGAAAACATTGAGAAACCATTTGGTGCAAAAATTTTTACTTTCATCATCTTCAGATTAGTGCACTTACCGTACATAGTTTTTTCTTTGGGCCCACAATACGATTTAAAAACCTATTTAGAGGCTAAAAATTTCACCCATGCCGGGATTCGAACCCGCAACCTCTGGCTATCCGTGCCAGCGCTCTACCAATTGAGCTCAATTAGTAGAGCGCTGGCACGGATAGCCAGAGGTTGCGGGTTCGAATCCCGGCATGGGTGAAAAATTTTTAGCCTCTAAATAGGTTTTTAAATTTGTCCTTAGCACGGGTTAGTGCATTAAAAATAAAAATAGTATAACCACAATACGATGTTTTCACTCGTATATAAGTCAACTATCTGTGAAATGAAATTCATAAAAAATACTAACCTAACTTTGACTTGGCTCCCGTTTTTTTTTTCTGAGAACAAAAGAGCATTTTTTTTCTGGAAGAAAGTTCATTTAATTTTTCTTATGTCAAAAGTAATACTTATTAAGTAGAATAGCGGGAAATAAAAAAAACTTATACGAGTATAGATGCCTTAATTATTTTAACTCCGTGGGAAAGTAACTGTCTCCGTTTGGAGGAAAGTAACTGTCTCTGTCTCTGAATAATTTGGAGATGAGATAGATTGCACTGTGAAAAAGGACATAGATTACTTGTTGACAACAAATAACTGAAAGAGGGTCAATTATTTGTCTGGGAAATCTAAAAACCCATTTAGAGGCTAAAAATTCCACCCATGCCGGGATTCGACCTCTGGCTATCCGTGCCAGCGCTCTTTCCAATTGAGCTAATGGGCGACTCACCGGCATCAGTGAAATTTCGAACCTCTTTACACTATTCTCTGTATTACGTACAGGCAGTGACATCTGGCTGAAGTGAATTGCATCACTTACAGCCCCGAGTAGCTACTTTGCATTACTTTGCATTTTGGGTTAGTGCATTAAAAATAAAAATAGTATAATCATGGGAAATGTAACTTTTCTCAAGTTAGGGATATGTTCATATGTAAGATAATACCTACTTATTTTACTGCTTCAGAGTCATTCTACATTAGGTTCCTAATTATGTGACCTTATACTATGATTGAATATAATGAAATGCATTGGTCTTTGATAAGGCAACTTTCTGTGCGTTTTAGCTGATTTTCTATGAAATCTCTTCTGCCTAAGGCCTTCATTGAAAACTCTATGGCCATTGCTACAACCGCCTTATAGTGACCTTCAATTTCATACGACTGGTTAGAACTGTAGGAAACCAGAAACAGGATGATTTGTTCATGTTACTATAGTGAAAATCGATGCGTTAATTGCTGGACAGTAAAACTTTATAGTTTTCGTACTTATTAGAAAGTTCAAATATAATTGTAGAACTGCGGTTGGTTTAGTGGTTTTGTCGAGGCTTTGCGTTTAATGCACAAAGCTCAATAAAAGACGGCAATTTTTCTACTCGATGAAATTTCCACACTTTACTTTTACCATTCTTTTTATTTGCACTAAAAAGAACGGAATACAAAAGAAGACAATCCGTAATGAGTACTCGTATTGTCCAATGTCAATGTTCCCAAAACTCCCAGTGCCGTATTTAGTTACGCCGAAGAAGATTTATTCTCGGATTTGTCGTTAAAATAATATTAAGAAACGGAAGTAAGAACAAGAACCGAATAAAAACGAAGCCTAATAGGACAAATTATTTATTTGTTCATTACTAAAACATGTACCAAAAAACAGCATTATACGCATACCATACATTCAAGTCATAACCATAAAATTTCAATATCTTGTTATTCTTATAGATTCCGCTGGAAATTTAGTATTAAGTAGCAAAACTGTAATCAAATTGCTGTGAGTGGGTAATATTTCCAGCGGCACATCGTCAGTATTCTTACCAATGTAGACAAGAAACTCTCCTAGTGCGAAGCAGCCTTAGAACACTATTTATTTATTACACTGATTGTATCACAATCTCGCCAACATGGTGCCAATAAGATGGCCCCTGTAAAGCGAGATAATTTTATTAGCCGAGGATAAAGATAGGCAAAGAGAACACGATCCGAAAGTAGACTTAGCACTTTTCAAGGCGTAAATGGCGTTAACTAGTTTTACGAGCGATGTGTTTACTGAGACACTAAGCAGGTGTTTCTAAAGCAGGTCTGTGGGTATAAAAAGACACCTGTTTTACTGACTATCTGACCATCGAATCATCCTTACGATTCCCTTAAGAGCTCTCTTTATAAATAGTTGCCATCATTAATAGAATCTTATCCTTATCACTTTGAAATAAAGTCCAAAACCAATGGAACTTTTATACTACCTCTACCGCTTTAGCGGTTTTTAACTTGGGCAGAGGATAAATGTTGCCATCCAACGACTTAATGTAGCCAGCATACTGGGGACCCTCCCCAGAGGCGACGATGATCTGCACTTAGATATCCTTTTAAATAATTTAACTTATTAATATATTTAGGTAAATTCTAAGTTAATTTATATACCTATTTATTGTTTATTATTACAATTTATCTCCCATTGATTAAAATAAACATAAACGAGATACTTCGTTATTAAACAAAAAATAACAAACTACGCATGCAAAAATTATAAGCTCAACAAAATCAATGTTTAAATTTTTGTGTCATACACATTTTTGCACTGCTATTAGTTAAGTTTTATATTATTATAAAACATGTTTTGTAATTAATGACTGTTGATGGCCTAATAAAATAAATAAAAACAACATTTTGCGATCAACAGTTGAACTTGCTATACACACAATTACTTTTTAATGCTGTAACAAAGATGTTTGGTACTCGATTACGTACAAACGGCTGAATAGATCTGGATAAAATTTGACACATAGATAGAATGGAGTCTGGAATATCACATAGGTCATTTGTAAGCCGGAAAATAGTCATCGAAATATCAGTCAGCCTATTCAGATTGCTCAAAAGACAGAGCAATACACTTAGTGTGGATTAGTGCAGTGAGTCCACAAAACAGAATTGATCCAATTGGGCGATACTTAGTGGAATTCACCATTTAGGTATAACCCCGCGGTAAGCAAGTTGACTAACTATTCTGGTTCACGATAAATGACGTTGGAGTGAGAGCAAAAAACGGTAGTGTTATAAGATCAAGCTTTAGATAACGGCCGTTTAAACTGAATTACATATTTGGCAACTCACTAAACTCTCTTAACGTGATAATGAGATACATGACACATATCAATCAAACGAATAAACTTACTTCGCTGTGACCCGTTCTTTTCGAATGACATAATGCAAGTTCACTTACGACGGTCATAGAATATAAACAGAAGGACAGACGTGATGTCAGATATGTTACCAGCATTATCAATATGTCGTAGGATCTTCTGATAATCAATCAATCTATTAAATTTATTTGTAACATTATTAAGTTAGCGCATTAAAACTTAGTCATCTTTTACAGGCATTTCAAATTATAGAATTCACAAATAGTGCATGCATTATTTACATAATGTATATATCAACAATATAATAATTCGCGTCTTAGCTAAGAACATTAGCGAAATGACAGACAATGGAAACACTTTCAGACCTAGTGACGTAACGTCTGAAAGTAGCTTAAAAATCTCACAATCATTTAATTTGTAAATTTTATTTCAAAACAGTTTATTTCAAATATATTAACAACAATGAAGACCCCCAAGAGGTCTAAGAAATATCTAAGAAACATTCCAGTTTAGTAACTGGAATGTTTCTTAGATATTTCTTGATCAAAACAAAGCAGTAACTCGACCATTTCAAACAATCTAGGACGAAAGGAAGAATATTCTGTATTTCTGTATCTTAAATATTCTGAATATTCTGCCTGTCTGTTCGCTAATATCATAGTAACAATTGACAAAGTACTCATTATCAAAAGATCCTACGACATAATTATATAATTATGTCGGATTAGCCGCCCATAAGGCTTATATAAGCCTTATATAAGGCCTATATAAGCTTATATAAGGCTTATAAAAGCCTTATGGGCGGCTTGATAACTTCTGACAGTAAGGCCCGCCACTGTCTTACAAACCACCACCAACCCGGACTTGGCCCCCTTAGTAGAGTATGGCCTATCCTTCCTGCGATGCAGGAAGAGACCCGTGCCCCAGCAGTGGGGGCAAACAAGGGTTGATAACGAATTATATAAGGTGTGCTTTCAGGTTGCACTTAACTTTTGCTCGCCTCAAGACAAGTAGGGGGAGTAACATGTACGAGTAGTATATACTCGTAGATGTTACTCCCCCTATCTCTCATAGATACCCAGGTTAGTTATGTCCACTACTGAATATATTCTAGTTCTTTGAATCCTCGGCCATCCTTACCAAGCTGCTGCCAGCAATCTACATCTTATAAAAATATCTTGTTTAATATTGTTTAGTTGTGCCAACTACCCGTCTTTCAGTTTCCGTTTCTTTTTATCAATGGTTGTCTGGAAGAAATTATTTTTAGTAATAAGACCGCCACTTGTGCGGTACTGTTATTTTTAAGTCTCTAGAGTAATTCCTGGTATACATGCAAGAAAGAATATTCCATCTATCTACGTCGGGAAATAAGGTAATTACTTTTTACCTAATAAATAATCGCGATTTGACCCGTTTAATATATAACTATGCATGAGTATCGCGAATCATTAATAAATACAATCCTTCTCAGATCGTAGCTCCAGCGAGCTGGAGGGCTGCCTTTGCTGCGCTTGCCAGTTTTTCGTCTCCAGTGCTCCTTTGTACTCTATTAATTGTTAGTTCTTGAGCAGATGTGACTAGCGCACTGCCACGTCAACTTCCTAATCTTATGCGCTATGTCAGAGTAAAAAAATCAAGTAAGTGAATCCGGAATTTACCTGTTATCAGCCATTGGGTACCATCGGAACAATTTTCGTCGCCCGTGTTGAATACCACTAGGTCCGATCGGACCGCCCTTTCCTGCATAACTAACTTCACATTCACGCCCGTTAAAAATTCTAGTAGATAATATGTGGTTATTACGAAAGTTTTTTCTCAAAAATATGTCAAAATATGCTCTTTTGCGAACTGTCTTATTTCTTATGTATCTTTCTTCTGTATCTTCATGTTATGTATATTCATGTATGTCGTAAGAAAAACAGGCGAAGGCAAAGCGTTTCACATTTAAACCTTCTAGACAAACCTTCCTAAACAAAGCCCGTGTTACAGATGATTATCAGTCCCAGCCGGCGTGTAACACCCCACCCGCACTTCCTCCGTTCACGCAACCGTTTCCCAGAGTCGTAAACGACCACGTAAGAGCTCGGGATGTCTCTAACGCGATTGTTATGGTGTTATTACACTTTCAATTATAAAAATGGGCCTTTTTTCCTATAGAAAATGGGACGTGGCAACAATGATACCGATGACTGCTGTCCGTGTCGGAATTATCTTTGAAAATCTACGACGGTTTCTTTGTAGGTAGTACCATGTAGTACGTTGCTGCCCACGTAGGTCTGGTTACTTGAATATATATCTCTGCAGAATTTCAATCAAATCATCAAATATAATTATTCTTATGTATTAAAAAATATTAGATTTGATGAATAATTCGAGAGGCACTCGCAAAATCTTTTAATTTGATATGCCATTTATGATTGTGTATGTATTAAGAATGAAAATCCGATGATTCATAAACCCAAAGAGGAAATAGGAAAACATACAAGGATGTAACCTCGCTGGATAAACAAATACATTCAGCAAGAAACTCCAAAAAATGTCGAAATTGTATTGCTTTTATTTCAGAATGCACCTACAAAATCCTTGAATTTGGATCCTTGACTCCTTGAAAAGGACGAATTAAAGTAGCCCCTTTGGGCTATGATAAACGCCATTTACCTAATTTAATATACATTCCAAAATGGCATACACGATCTAAACAAATTCGTGAGTGCCACACAGTGCCAGGTAAGCTTTCTTATCGACTTCATAGCCCTAACTCTGGGGGCCTCGCTAAAGAACAACGCAGCATTGGGTTGCGGGACCAAATTAATCACTTGATTCAAAATTCACATACCTAACTCGTATAAATCGTTTCAGAAGATTCCCAGATTGAGCATCGTGACGAGACCCATAAAATAGTCATAACCTTCGCTACGACTTGTGACGACGAAGTTACTCTATTATATATGTCCTTTCGAAAATTCCCGTTCCCTCTTTTCTGCCATCTACGTGTTATTGAAATAGCGCAAAACCGGAAAACGATTTCTTTAGTATCGATATAAGGTTAAAAGATTACTCGTAATAGACTTACCTCCGACGCGACTCAAAAAATATTTTGACTCAAAAAACCTGCTACGACATCAAGGATTATTTAGAAGACATATATGTCTAGTATTTAACTGTATGTCAATGTTTATTTAAAGGACGAGTGTGTCTAGTGTTCAACACATTCATGAGAAATCATTTTTAAATTATAACTGTGTTAAGGATTTAACTTTTTCGAAAATAATAAATGTGGAGTATCTGTGTCAACTTCTTCTAAATGAATTAATCGAATCTTTTAATTTTAAAACTAACAACTTCGACGTCCATTAAGCGAACATTTTGTTTTTATAATGAGTAAGAATATTTGAATAGAATTGAAGTGATAATTAAAAACTTTAATTGGGAAAATGTGTTTTTAGGTTTTTATACAAATGTTGAAACTTGACGCTATACATTTTTAAACATGAAAACAAAATTTAGAATTTATAGTATGAGCTAGACTCCCACTGAGGCCACCTACGACGATCGAACTAAACACAATTATATTACTGCACTCTTAATATTATATAGAGTTATTTCTAAAACCCAAAATTCCGGAAACATGGTGACTTTGTCAATTCAAACAAAAATTCAACAACTTATGAATTTTTGTTTTATTAGTAATAAAAAAAAATTAGTTTACCCAAAAATAGTTAGTTTTTATGGTATTTCTTCTTTGATGATTGTTGCGTAGAATGGACGTTTTTCTACGTAGAACCGTGATTTACTAAAATTTGCAACATCAATAGAGCGCGAATTTAATAAAATTTGATAGCCCTGGTAATTCGAAAATCATGAAACTGAAAAAACGCCATAGAACAAAAGTTTTAACTAACTATGAATAAATCATATTGGGGTACATATTTTAAGTAACGCGCATTTTATAAATATCCCTGAATTTCCGATGGTACCGAATTCTCAGTGCGCAAGTCGGTTTTCAAGTTTGAAGTCGTGAAGATGCAAGGCAATAAATACTCCTGCCAAAGCCAATGTTTTGATCAAGTAACCTATGGATTACCAGATGCACTCGTGTCAGCATAGTTCTTATGACGTCTGAACTAAGTGCGAATTTCGAAACAAATGGTCCTCATCACACTGTACCTGACTCTGATAAGACATTATTGCTTCGTGACTTTTGGAGCCAATTGATTGCCTCACAAGGACCATACATGCCTAAACTAGATTACCATTTGCTCATCAATCTTCAAATAGGGGTCACTCTCACATTTCCTTGCCAAATTTTAATAAGGCAACATTGTGTGATGGGTCAGGTCATTTCGCATATGACTCAAAAGAGGCGGTTCTCTTGCGTAAATGTTTTGCGCCATTGACACTAAAACCAAAAATCAATGCGTCAAGAAAGCAATAGGCTAAAACTGAATTAGTCTGTCTAGGGGATACTTGCCGGGAACGCTTCTCCTCTCCTCAGTGACCGTCAGCGCCCATACAAGGACCGTCTTCTCAATATTCCCGTACATTGGACGGTCGACTATTCTAATAAGATTCGGAGCTAGTGATTGTGCTATGTGGAAGTTATATTACGTCAGGAACATATTACTACGATCTTCATCGTAGTAATATGTTCAGGAACATATTACTCTTCAGTAATATGTTCCTGATGTAATATAATTACTAGATAATTATCATGATCATAGGTCGAGAGAAGAATACTGGGCATAGATTCTGCTAATTGATAATGACAACTGCATGAACGTGGTGATTTAATTTCGTTGCTACTTCACGTCTACATCGAACGTTCTAGACATCAACGCCATGAAAAAACACCCCACATGCCCCGACCTTGTATCTGTCCTGGTATAATGCACTAAAAGAAGCGAGGTCCTAGTCAGTACTTAATAATGTGCATGCACCGGAGAACGTGTCATTCCTGGAAGAGATAAACACCTCTGTTAAGACCAGCATATATCGGCTGGACACTGATGACGAAACGATGTCGTGAGTCGCAAAGATCACACGGTACTGTTCCTTTATCTGCATATTAGGATCTGAAGCGGCCATGTTTGTTTCTTAGGAGATAAATGTTCGGTGATTAGCATCTGATTAACTATAGTCAGCTGTAATAAATAGACTATCCAACCGATATAGGTGGTAATTTGATATATCGTAATAGTTTATTTGTGCAACACAAGTTCTTGGTTATAGCTTATGTTTAGCCCGAAAGCATTTGAAATGTTAAAATGCAATTTGAATTATTTGTTACATGTATTGTTCTTACCACGGTGTGGTACCAACCCTTTGTATATCCCGACTGCTAGGGCACGGTCTCTTTTGCGTCGCGTCGCAGGAAAATAAATTAGGCCATACTCCACCTCTGCCGCCAAGTCCGAGTTGGTGAAGGATTTTAAGACAGTGGCGGATCTTACTGTCAGAAATTATCAACCGCCTATAATAACTCTGACATGGCTTAACCACTCAGCCGACACCAACCGCTTAGCGTGCCTTGCGAAGCACCGAAGCGCTCGGAAAAAATACCATTAGCGGTGGTCACGGGATGGTCACCCATCCAGCACCTGACCGTACCTGTTGATGCTTAACTATATAGTGATTGATTCCAATCACTCAGTTCATCTATGCCAAAAGCGCTGCCAATCTAACTACAAGTGTTATTTTATTGCCATGAAGGTTAGTACATAGTCTCTACCTTTATATATTCTGGCAGGTTTTTGTATATCTTTGGTGCCGTAACAATGCAATATTTGTTCATGAACTCCGTTTCTGCTACTAATAAATTCGATATGAGTGTTTAACTCTCTGGCCGAGTACAGGAAAAAGTGGCGTGCCTTGGGGACGCCTTTTTGTCTAGAGTAATCGGATCCAATCGAATCGAACCACTATAACTTTTGCAGTCATGAAATTCGTTTTATTCGAATGCGTCGAATAAAATAAATATTAGAAATGTTATGCACGGAAACTCATCAACCCAGGCGATCGAATCAGGCCAATTTGGAATTCGAAATATAAAAACTTGGAAGGCTCCCAATGACTTTGGTGCCGACGATTCCTTAAAGCATCCAGAGTCGCTACTGTGTAAGACCACTTCTGTATGGAGCAAGCCCCCGTGGTGGAGTATGACCTATACCTTCCTCCGGGAAGAGACCAGTGCCCCTCGGTGGGGACATAATGAGTTGATGATGAGATGATGATGAACCTACTCGACATTTTGACATTTTGGAGTTGTCTAATCTATAATATAAAAATGAACCGCAGAATGTGTTGGTAAGCGCAAATCCCGAGAGCAGCTGAACAAATTTCACTAATTCTTTTTTTAGAATATTCCTTGAAGTACGAGGGTGGTTCTTACGGAGAGAAAACAAAAAGACAATTAAAGAATCGACTGTTAGGCGGTACGAAGTTCGCTGGGTCAGCTAGTAGCCTAATAAAACCCCGATTTTGTGTTCAGTTACGTGATATAAGGGCTGTTTGATGTATAGTCGACTGTAAGTCCAGTACAGATTAGAAACGAACGGATACTTCCAACGCGAAACACCAAGAGGTTGTAATTAGCCCGGTTATTGCGCGACATAGCAAACAAGTGATGGGTATTGATGATTTAGCCTCCGTGGAAAAGCTACGAATTCTGTGCTCGTGATCTTAAGTGATTGGAATAGGCAGAAAATTAATTTCACTAATGCCGGTAATTCACCCATTAGCTCAGTGGGGAGAGCGCCGGCACGGTTAGCCAGAGGTCGCGGGTCCGAGTCCCGGCATGGGTGGAATTTTTAGCCTCTAAATAGGTTTTTAAGAAAATTTATCATTTTTAAAAAAGTATCTGAAGTACGTATTTGTTACTGTTTATTTATCTAAATGACCTCTGGCAGTGACTGGATGAGGATGGTCGAGAGCTGAGGGAAGTGGCGTGCGTTGGAGGAGGCTTGTATCCATCAATGAACGGGCACAGGCTGATTGACTGCTTTGATCTCAATGGAAGATAAAACCCGGAACCGGCGTGCATGAAACGACTTATGAACGTTGATGAAGCGAAGGTGTAAGGATCTTGGCAAGTGACAGTCCCTGGTCTCTGTCTATACCCCTCTGGGATACAGGCGTGAGGTTATGACGTATGTATGGACGGAGTAATAAAATAATCAGGTCTCATTTCTACTCTTTTTTGCCAAGATGTACAAAGTTAACTTTGTGCTATACAGCCGATCGCTGATATAATTCAATATAAACACAGCTTTTTACCAAACGTACACAGCAGCCTAGAAAAAAATTACTTAGATTTAAGAAATGATGGTTGTATTCTTTTTTTCTGGTTGTGCAATAAACTGTTCTCTATCTATAAACATTTTGGCTTAAATCTCTCGGCTCTCTGCATCCAACACTAAGTAAATAAAGAAATAAAACTATTTATTTATTCATTAATGAACATATGATTAATTCAATTAAGGAAAAAAATAAAAAAATAATTTACGAATAAACGAGTACATTTTAATAACGATCTTGTTTCAGTCCACATTAAGCATCTACACAGAATAGATCTTTTGATGTCCCATTCATAGATCGTGAGTGACATTTCACAACTCTAAGTACCTACATGTGTACCATTCAATATACAAATGCTGTCAAAGTGTTCTTAATTATATTTCTCCATACGAGTATACTTACCCAAGTAGACATTACGAAATCAAATCTTTCAAAACCCACGTCATCTCTTTCCTTCTATGCCTTTTCTCAGAGAGAGTATAGGCTTAATAACCGCACCTACCCACCATGGATTGAGCCGCCGCGGTGTAGGCACTCAGGTTTCCTCACGATCTTTTCCTTCACAGTTAGCAAGTGGTATTGATATGATTATAACAGATTCATACATTTACGTAGCTTAGAATACAAAAATAGGCGCATGCTTCGATTTTGAACCCACGACCTCTCGATTTGGGCGTGCCTTAGAGAAACCTACGAACAATGTAACCTGAAGGGCAAGAAAAAAACAGCTGTTCAATAGCGTAATAT
The DNA here is from genome assembly GCA_934045075.1 of Yponomeuta sedellus. Taxonomy (NCBI): domain Eukaryota; kingdom Metazoa; phylum Arthropoda; class Insecta; order Lepidoptera; family Yponomeutidae; genus Yponomeuta; species Yponomeuta sedellus. The sequence goes on along the minus strand of OW203726.1, from coordinate 6,114,498 downwards.
TATAACGGCAATGTTTGTTTCATTGACGCTTATTGGTAGTCCAGTAACGTCGTAGTAGTACAGGTAAGTAGAAGTAGTCTAGTATTACCCATTAACTTAACTCGGTCTCTCGTGCGATTCGATCTTCTTCGCAAAATATTCCTATTTAATTTGGGCGGGTTATGCCATTGGAATGACATTAGACTACTATTTGCTTAGCAGACTACGAAATAGAGGTTGATAGTCGCTATATTCGTACTACAATTATTCTATTGAACAACAATGTGTGAATCAGACCCTAGGAAATAAGGTAATTACGTTTTACCTTATAAATAATCGCGATTGGACCCGTTTAATATGGAGAAGAGAAGCCTAGGCCAGAAGCGCTCGTGGCCTAGGCGAACCGAGTGTTTGGAATCACTTGGTTAAGCAACAACAGGCGCGGTCAGGTACAGGATGGGTGGGGGTCCCGTGACTACCGCTAGTGGTATTTTCCCGAGCGCTTCCGTGCTTCGCAAGGCACGTTAAGCCGTTGGTGCCGGCTGTCATATAATGGCAGTCGTTAAGCCATGTCAGAGGCCTTATGCGCGGCTTAATAACTTCTGACAGTAAGGCCCGCCACTGTCTTACAATCCTCCACCAACCCGGACTTGGCCCCCGTGGTGGAGTATGGCCTAACCTTCCCGCGATGCACGAAGAGACCCGTGCCTCAGCAGTGGGGGCATACAAGGGTTGATAACGTGTGAATTAGACTATAGGATCTGAAGGATTGGATTTGATTAAAAGGTCACATGCGATCGAGATTAAGCTTTTGGTCATACTCTTACTAGTGCATATTGTATCTTTTACCTATTGTCATACATTCATAAGACTTTATCGGCACAATTAATCGGCAAGGTCTGCGCGAGTCGTGAAGAAACCTGACCCGACATCATAGTATTGCATTGTGACCTAAGGCTGCTCTATTGAAATAGGTAGTTTAAATAGGCCTAGATTATCTAAATTGAATCTAGGTTCGGATTATGGGTTTTGTTGATCGGCAAGGCGCTTTTTACAAGTGTGCTTTGCGTTTAATCTACATATACAAGGTTCAAGCTATTTGCCGAGCATAGCACTTTTATTATACTATTTCCAACAACATGTTAAGCTGGTGACTACTAAACCCAATCCACAGATAAACCTTGTCGGTTTCGGGGGATGGGAGGCATTATATTGAATGTTTTATTTTTTTCTTACTTTAAATAAATAATAAATAAAAAATAAAAAAAAAACTAAAAAATGATCAATTCCTAACACACGTGAATATGACTTTGTCACTTGCTAGAATATTTTTTACTACGACTGTTGAAATTTTGTTGTTTCATAATAGTTCCATAACAATATAAAAATATAGTATTCAAATTCAAATCAATTTATTTCAACGTAAAGAATTTACATTCTGTTTGCTGAATGTCAATGTACAATGTAAAATGTAAGCCGCTGCCTTCGGGCCGTGTAAGTATACAGAGAGATGGCCTGTGCCAAACAGTGGGACGTTTATAATGCTACTTTTTTTTATTGTTTCAAAGTTTTTCGTGTATAAAAAACTACTCTAATGTATGCAGTACAAATGATTTACGGAAAGCTGCAACACGGGTATCTCAAGTACAAATTTATTAAAATTATGTTAACCGTAATGATTTGAAAAACATAACTATCAATCAGTTTCCGTTTCTTCTTTTCCGTCAATGGTTGTCTGGAAGAAATTACTTTTAGTAATAAGTCCGCCACTTGTACTGTACTGTTATGTTTTAAGTGTCTTATGTAATCCTAATGGTGTACATGCAATAAAGAATATTATATCTATCTATCTATCTATCTATTTGATAAGCGCTGGCACGGATAGCCACGGGTTCGAATCCCGGCATGGGTGGAATTTTTAGCCTCTAAATAGGTTTTTTTAAAATTATCCTTAGCACGGGTTAGTGCATTAAAAATAATATAAACATCTACTCTAATAGGGGTGATTCAGAGATTGGCACATTGGTGAGATAACTCTGTATATAGGTATAATTTAGTGTGTCTACAATAAGGCTGATGCGCAAGTACGGGATACACGAAGCAACCTATGTACAAGATATAATAAGTACATCTAAGCTCGCTCTTTGTAGAGTTCACAGAGCTGAAACAAAACGCCTATGTCTGGTTTGAATGACCCATAACATTATGCAAATATTCGCGCCCGCTCTCGCTGGAGCAAATCGGACAGGGCGTATTGACAGCTAACTCATTCTCACAGGTTGGTAAAAGGCTGGGTCGCCTCCGAAGACCCTACAGAATAACGATGTTAAACCACGACTCCTCCAAAACCAAGATTATATTGAATAAAGTCACGCCTGTGTCGCGGAGGGGTAGGCAGAGACCAGGGTTTGCCACTTGTCGTCCCCAAACACTCTTCAAATGCAGTTTAGAACGTCTGCGATAAAGGCTTTCCCTTTGCCACACAAAAGTGTATTTTTAAAAACCTATTTAGAGGCTAAAAATTCCACCCATGCCGGGATTCGAACCCGCGACCTCTGGCTATCCATGCCAGCGCTCTTTCCAACTGAGCTAATGGGCGACTCACTGGCATCAGTGAAATTTCGAACCTCTTTACAATATTCTCTGTATTACGTACAGGCAGCGACATCTGGCTGAAGTAATTTGCATCACTTGCAGCCCCGAGTACCTACTTTGCATTTAGGTTTTATTAAAAGTGTATTTGAGAAATGTTTTAAAGAATCATGTGACTGCCTCGATGTCCTAACAGTATGACATCCGATTAACATGAAGTGGGACGTGGGGTCGATCCCGCTGGGAGCGGTTATACATTTGTACAAGTGGCCTCAGTATGGATGTATTTTCATATTTGTGATGCCCTAGTCTAGTTATCAGAACACAGGGCTACAGGGAACATATGCTAGTTTGGAACCAGGTCAAGTGATTGTGCTATCAAAATCTAAATGTTTTTATGCAAAGTTTCAATCAACATTAAAATCTGAACTAGGTGCCCATTTCCACATCTACATAATTTTAGAGAAAGAATGGACAAAAACATACGTCTACTTTCTCAGCATAAACCGGAACGTAAGTAACTTCCATTCATTCATTCGTCATTAAGATTGTTAAAATTAAATACTTCAAAATAACTGTACTTCTTAAAAAAACTGCGCTTATAGGTGTCGAAAACAATGGTTAATACGCCAAGAAGATTAATTAGATCATTGTACAGAATCATTGTACGGAATGAAAATATTCCAAAGTGCGTTTAATAAAGAACAATGAAAAGCAAACGATGGAAACGCTCTTAGAAGAAAAAAATGAAGATAAAATACGGCTCCAAATATTACAATGAAATGTATACAAATTTCGTAGCACAGTGTTTATATTCTTTTTAATGCACTAACCCGGGCTAAGGACAATTTTATAAACCTATTTAGAGGCTAAAATTTCCACCCATCAGCACGGTTAGCCAGAAGTCGTGGATTCGAGTCCCGGGTGGGTGGAATTTTTGGCCTCTCAATAGGTTTTAAAATCTGCTAGAGAAACAGATTCTTATACATACAAATATTCTTATACTTCAGGATTCTTAGGATAATTTGCGGGTTCCGTCTAGCTTGCAGAAATAGGTATGTTGACTAATTAATTTCTACACTATTTTTTATTTTTAATGCACTAACCCGTGCTAAGGAACAAATTTAAAAACCTATTTAGAGGCTAAAAATCCCGGCATGGGTGAAATTTTTAGCCTCTAAATAGGTATTTAATTAATTTCTTTAAAAAAAATTAATTGTCTTTTGACCGAGCGAATACATCGTATACCATTAACTATAATTACTATGATCTTCACTTCAGTCCTATGTTACGTAATAATTTATTTATATACATACTAAAGTACATATTTACTTGGAAAACCAACAGGTTTATTACTTGCTTAATGACTTCGAAAACATAACTGTAACCTAATTACAGGTTTCCACTTATATACCACAGATTAATACAATTCAGGCAGATTTAAATTGATGATTTAGATATTTTTACATTACCCGGAAATTTGACAAGTTTAATTAAATAACGTTTCAAATCTTATTCAGAACATAAACATGTGTCCTCTGCAAACTTAGATGTAAGAAGTGCTTTAATGGAAGATACATTGGAATAAAAATATATGCAAGCGTCGCGGCATAATGGATTGAATAAATTTGATTATATGATATGATATCGGATATTCAAAGGTATTTCCACAGACAAGATAACTATAGTTTGTAAAACATAGCTTGGGCTCCATGACAGCGGTCACAGTGACATGGCTAGGGACAGGACGATGTCGACAGCAAATGTCACTTAAATCGAGTTGATGACATCGATGGAAAGAAGAATTTCGAGAAGTTGGAAATATAAAATCAAACACGAGAAATATTACTTTACAAAGTTTTATTCAAGAGGTGTACATCCTAAAATCCTTTCTGATTTGAATTCTGAAACAGAGTCACTAACATCACAGTAACACGAGTATACTGTAAGATAGGTTTTAACTTAAACAATGTTCATCCTTTAGAGGAGAGGAGAGAGGAGTATAAGAGGTTTATTCGCTAAAAATTATGATTATTTTAATTGTTTGTTTGTTACGCTTTATTGCACATAAATAAAGAAACAGAAAAAAAAATTGTAATGAAATTTGATAATGCTTTTCAAACAAATAAACTTCAATTCCTATAGTAAACCTGCAGTTTAGATCATCCATCATCACTTATCATCGATAGTTTGTAATTTGCAGTTACGGTACTGGTTAGACATCACTATCTGTGCAGTAAGTACGGGGTTTTCGCGGTACAAATATTTTGTGAAAAAATTCAAAACTTCATGGACGCAATTTCGATGACAGCTCTCGCGGAGCTCAAGCTATATTTTACAGACTATAATTTATTACTCTATAAAGTAACAACCATGTACTTACATCAACGACAATAAGTCAAAATGGCGCCTCCATTTCTTTTTAATAATGACGTCAGAGCATGGAGGTTTCACACCTTCATGTTTAATCTTGATGGCTGACAGATAACTATATCCTAAATTAATCAAATTGAGTTTTAATCAAGTAGATAATGCTAAGCAGCACTAAGCAAATTTTTTATGCAATAAAGAACTTTAATACTATTAATACATACATACAATGAAGGCCTACTGACATAAATATATTTCAGTTACTTTTAAAACTCTGAACGTAAATATAAAATGCAACTATTCTACGATAGCATAATAATATTTTACTGTAATACGTGCAGTAATTTACAGATTTATTAAAATTTTTGGCCTTTCATAAAAACACAAGTCCACTAAAACACTCCTTTTGCATTATTTAGTTTACATCATTTCTTTGTAATTTTAGTGAGCGTTATTTACTTTTTTATAACCAGGGCCGAAAGTCTGTACTAAATGGCTGTGTCAGCCAGCCACCTTGGTGCTTTGGCAAAAACTGCAAACAGATAATTCATGACGATTATTTCATTCATATTACCAGTGTCACGCAACACCCACTAATTCACGAGTAGCCCGCTTTTCACGAGATAATCAAAGCTAGACAAAAGGTAAGCCAATGCGGAAATGACACCTGTGCGAAAGATTTTAACGATTATTATCACTTGTTATTGTTACAACAAAGATTCACTAAACCAGCGTCAGTAGCTCTAATTAAGAAATTAACACCTCTGCTCTTTTACACAGAATGTGGAACGGTAAACAGTCATGGAAGCCTAGTGGCCTCAAGTACTTTAGTTAAGCAACAACAGACGCGGTCAGGTGCTGAATGGGTGACTATCCTGTGACTACCGCTAGTGGCATTTTTCCGAACGCTTCCGTGCTTCGCAAGGCACGCTAAGCCGTTGATGCCGGCTGTCATGTAATGGCAGTCATTAAGCCATGTCAGAATCCTTATGGGCCGCTCGATAACTTCTGACAGTAAGACCCGCTAATGTCGTAAAATCCTGTCCGATGTAGTGGGAGCATACAAAGGGTTGATACCTAAACTGTCAAACAGCGGACTCGAAAGCGGGAGACCTAGCTTCGATTCCCACCCAATGAGTTTGTTTTCTAAGTTATGTACATTTACGAAATTATAGCAGCAAAGCCACTCGCTAGTGTGAAGGAAATAATCGTGACCAAACCTGAGTGTCTTAGGTGTTCTAATACTTCTGCCCTTGAAATTGCCAATCCGCAGTTAGGTTAAGATTAAGTCCATACTTTCTCTCTCTAAGAGAAGGCCTGTGCCCTGCAGTAGAACCTTTATTGGATACATAACAAAAACTATAAAGAAACAGTGTACCAAGCCGCGTATACTCGTACTCATTTGTTTATATAACTAAACAATAAGTAATCATATTCTTTTTAATGCACTAACCCGTGCTAAGGACAATCTCAAAAACCTATTTAGAGGCTAAAAATTCCACCCATGCTGGGACTCGAACCCGCGACCTCTGGCTAACCGTGCCAGCGCTCTCCCAAATGAGCATTAAAAAGAATATAATCATGTGGGTAATGTGGGTAATCATGTAATCATGGGTACAGTGATATCATTCCGATGTAAAACATAACTGCAAAGTAGGTACTCGGGGCTGCAAGATGCAAATTACTTCAGCCAGATGTTGCTGCTTGTACGTAATACCATAGACGAATGTAATGCATACAATCAATCAATCTGCACTGCTAGGCATAGGCCTTCCCCAAGACACGCGCTATCTTTCTTTCTTCAGCCATCCTCGTCCATCCGCATCTAATAGAGCGCAGCTGTATGACATAAGCCCGTCAAACACCGCCACGTTATGATGGAAAGCCCTCACAACATAGTCGTGGCGATAATCAAATATAAATCACTGCCATGTTTTCACTCTCATCTCGCATCACACGCGTCTTTACTTTCATAGATCACTAGCTAGTTTGCGCTCGCGGCTTCCTTTCCGTTTTCATTCTATCGTTCAGTACAAAGTTTATACAACTTTATTTTCAAAATGTGTTGTTAATAACACCCCTATTAGAGATTGTGTTTTAAAAAATATACCAGGCCACTCAGAAAGTTTTGCGAAAAAACGATTTTATGTATAAGACACTGGCCACTTGTAATTGTTTTGAAAGCGTCGATTATTTAAAAGTAAAAATGTTACTACTGTTCGATTTTCAAATTTCCCTCCGCATTTTTTTGAGAGCCAATTAAAATTTTCTTGTCTCATTAAAAAATGGATCTGCATCGAGAACATTTTCGTGCTATGATTTTTACGATTTCAAATGTGGCTTAATTGTGACTTCAAATTGCTTTTATGGATGAAGGACCTTCAAAAGCAACCAACTACCGCTGGTATAGCGAGTTCAAACGCGGTTGTATTACTTTGGGGGATGAACAAATTAGTGGTCGTCCTACGACGGCTGTCACCAAAGAAAGTGTGCTGGCACTAAAAAAAAATTCAAGAAAACAGACGAATTACGTACGAAAAGATTCAGCATACACTGCAGATTGGTTCAGGAAGTGTTCACAAGATTTTGCACGAGCACCTTCGCGTAAGGAGAATAGTTTCCCGCTGGGTGCCGCACAATCTCACCGAAGCTTAGAAGCAGGCTCGTGTGGACTGGTGCCGTGATATGTTACAAAAATTTGATGCTGGCTCGTCACGGCGCGTTTACGACATTGTGACAGGTGACGAATCCTGGATTTATCAATATGATCCAGAAAGAAAGCGTCAGTCGACAGTTTGGCTGTTTCAAAATGAACCAACGCCTACGAAAGTAAAGCGATCGAGGAGCGCAGGCAAAATTTTGATGAAAATTTTGAACTTGAGGTCCGTCTCTACATGAGAAACTGGTCTGCGGCACAGCCAGCCTAATTGAGCCGTATCCTTCAGATGACTGTCCTAACAGGCAGTGTGTGTAAACTCACTATTGATACAATGGAAATGATACAATGGAACAGTATAGCACAAGTTTTTTCTGAATTGAGCAACAAGCGACCGAACACCGGGATCCGCGGGGTCCTTCTTCACCACGACAACGCGCCCGCCGCCTCTGCAATCAAAACGAGGGACTTCCTGGACTCCACACCGGTTAGTCTTGGGACACCCTCCTTACAGTCCTGATTTGGCTCCGTGTGACTTCTTTTTATTCCCTAAAATTTAAAAATCAGCTCAAAGCGATACAGTTTTCATCGTCGGAAGACGCGCTAGCAGCATTTAAGAATGCCGTGGAAGAGGTGTCTGCGGAGGACTGGAAAAAATGTTTTGAAAATTGGTTCAGACGTATGAAACTTTGTATAGAGGCTGGTTCAGAGTTTTTTGAAAAGATTTAATAAAAATATTTTTTTCATAGATGTTAGTTTTTTAGTTTCTCAAAACTTTCTGAGTGTCCCGTATATTGTTGTTATTATATCACATCGCTTGCAAATTCGAGTCCCGGCATGGGTGGAATTTTTAGCCTCTAAATAGGTTTTTAAAAATTGACCTTAACACGGGTTAGTACATTGAAAAGAATATAATAACAACAATATACGGGACACTCAGAAAGTTTTGAGAAACTAAAAAACTAACATCTATGAAAAAAATATTTTTATTAAATCTTTTCAAAAAACTCTGAACCAGCCTCTATACAAAGCTATACCAGCGGTAGTTGGTTGCTTTTGAAGGTCCTTCATCCATAAAAGCAATTTGAAGTCACAATTAAGCCACATTTGAAATCGTAAAAAATCATAGCACGAAAATGTTCTCGATGCAGATCCATTTTTTTATGAGACAAGAAAATTTGAATTGGCTCTCAAAAAAATGCGGAGGGAAATTTGAAAATCGAACAGTAGTAATATTTTTACTTTTAAATAATCGACGCTTTCAAAACAATTACAAGTGGCCAGTGTCTTATACATAAAATCATTTTTTCGCAAAACTTTCTGAGTGGCCTGGTATATTTTTTAAAACACAATCTCTAATAGGGGTGTTATTAACAACACATTTTGAAAATAAAGTTGTATAAACTTTGTACTGAACGATAGAATGAAAACGGAAAGGAAGCCGAGAGCGCAAACTAGCTAGTGATCTATGAAAGTAAAGACGCGTGTGATGCGAGATGAGAGTGAAAACATGGCAGTGATTTATATTTGATTATCGCCACGACTATGTTGTGAGGGCTTTCCATCATAACGTGGCGGTGTTTGACAGCCAGATGTCAAACACCGCCAATACGTAATACAGAGAGTAATGTAAAGAGGTTCGAAATTTCACTGATGCCGGTAAGTCGCCCATTAGCTCAGTTGGGAGCTCAGCACTGGCACGGTTGCCAGAGGTCGCGGGTTCGATTCCCGGCATGGGTGGAATTTTTAGCCTCTAAATAGGTTTTTAAAAATATATTGTTATTAGTTAAAAAATCGGAATACGCCTTGCAGCGAATCGGAATGCAGCATATAAAAGTAACTTAAATGAATAAATTTGTATTATTTTAACTGTGAAGAAAAACATTGTGAGGAAACCTAAGTGTCTGAGGTGTTCAAATACCTCAGCGCTTGAAATTGCTAATCCGCAATAAGCACGCGTGGCAATTAAGCCCATATTCTCTCTCTGAGAGAAAACCTATGCCCTGCAGTGGGGCGTTTATATATAGGCTACATAAAAATATAAATTACGTTTAATAAACTGCCTATAACTGAATATATAGGTGTAGAGCTTAATAGTATTTTATTGTTGCCAACCAATAGGTTACATTATACATTCTTTTTAATGCACTAACCCTGGCTAAGGACAATTTTAAAAACCTATGTACGGGGGTTCGAATCCCGGCATGGGTGGAATTTTTAGCTCTACATAGGTTTTTAGAACCAATAGGTAACAAACTGGTGTAGCCGCAGGTGGTAGTACCCAACGAAGTAATGTTATTAAAATTAAGCAATACACAAATTGAATTAGATATATGTAAAATAAATTACCAAAAAGCAAGCCTTTATCCCGCAGTGGACGGCCGAGACCAGGGATCTGCTACTTGCCACCACCCTCACAAATCTCTTTCAGTTTATCAACATTCATTAGTCGTTCTATGCACGCACGGACGAACAAACAATTCTCGTCTACACGTTAGTTAGAATTTAATGCGAGTTTAACTAGCCGCGAGCGCTGTGTTTAATATTGCGCGCGCTGATGGCCTGTGTAAAGGTTAATAAGTAATTAGGAGACTTTCTGTTCTTCGCCTCAACCATATAGGCATCTCATGTGCTTCTAGAAATTATAAAAAACAAACTATGCTCGAAGTTTCTTTGAAAACGTAACTCCTTCGATTTTATCAGTGCATGGAAGGATCCGCCCCAGACCCGTAAGGAATTGAAAATATTTGGCCTTTGTATCTACGTAATGAAATGGCTATTACAGCGTTCAGTGGCACCTTCTGTCTCACTAGATTTGTGAAAAGACCACTCTGACGCTGCAGTGCCCATCTTTGTTTTATGGTGTAGGCCTGCGCAGCACCTATTCTGACAGTTTTGTCGTCCTGGCCCACAGGAATAAAGACATAATACATTTAATTAAGCTGACAAAGGAACACAGTTAACAAGTAAGAAAACAAAATCTGTGTCGTACAAGTACAAGGAAAGTAAAAGAACAACAAAACGATCAAAAAGAAAATGTTGTGACCTGCATATAGCCACGGCATAATTATATATTGAACGGGTCTAATCGCGATTATTAATTAGTGACTACCCACAATAATTGACTGTACTCGCCACTTCAGTCTACCCGAGAACACGACAACTGTTACGCTCTCGAAACGTCGTAAGGTAATTACGTTTTACCTAATAAATAATTGCGATTCGACCCGTTTAATACATAACTATGTACGAGTGTCGCGAATCATTAAGAAATACTAGCCAAAGGCAGAAGGGTACCATACAATGAGGTAGATCGACTGCCTCCAACTACAAATACCTCACATGACAACAAAGATGGTTTCCAAATTAGCATACCAACAAGCCTTACCTATAGGCAAACTCATCCTTAACGTAACTTATTTGAGTGCAAGTATGTAAAGGTGCTGCCGAATGTAGGTACGTCTGATACACCCCGGGACATAATCTCCTGACGCTGATAGGCAAATAGATACTTTCACTTAAATATTAAATCCCGTTGCAGGATACCCTAGGAAAATCAGTGTGTTGTGTACAAAGTATCGCGAGAGGATACTTTGTACACAACACACTCTGGTCTTCTTCGATCTTCGTTCGTCTCTCATGTCTAAAGCGTGATGCAATCGCTTTCAACACGAAAGAAGAATAGTGTAACCAACCTAATCCCCTTGGCTTACCGGAGGAGGGTCACTTTCGTATCGCGATAAATTTTATTTATTTTATATATCAGAATAGTAGTTTATTATGATACTGTTGCATAATAAGGGTTCTTATAACACGAGTGGGTTTTAAGAAAACGAGCCGTAGGCGAGTTTTTTTATAGTATCACACGAGTGTTATAATAATAATATTGGCCTTTTTGCATTTACTTAATGAGATGATTTATACAGCGTCCGGTGGCATCCTCACTCACACTAGATGGGTGAAGGGACCACTCCGACGCTGTAGTGCCTGGGACATGGTTTTATAGATGGTGTAGGCTTGCCCAGCACCTATACCATCCTGACAGTTTAGTCGGCCTAGCCCACAGGAAAGACTAGTCAATACGTGCGGAGCCAGCCAAGCCGCGGGTTTCCTCACGATGTTTTCCTTCACCGTTAGCGTGTGGTATTGCGACTACAATTTCGCAAATGTACGTAACTTTGAAATTAAACAAAGTCATTGGTACACGCCCGCACTCGGGATCGAACCTGGGGCTCTCGCTTGCCAGTCCATGGTTCTACCCACTGAGCTACCACCGCCACGAGTGTTATTAGACCAAGTGATATACAGTATCATGCACTACTTTATCTACTTTCATACTATAATACATAAAATAATATTAAACAGAACCAAACTTTGTTTAAATATTGAAAAGTTTTTTTAAATGTAAAATGTTGGCGCCAAGGCGCATAGATCGATTGCGCATGCGAGTTGCGTCGCCGCGGACTCGTTCATTGAAACCTTTTTTTTTTTTAAGAAGAGGTTCAACCTTCTTTGTCCAGCTGGAGGTTGTATAGGTGTATCGATATGATTAAAAACTTATATATTATGAATTTATGATAAAGGTGTCCATACAAGACCTGTATCGTAATAAAACTTTTTTTCTATTTTTGGCCTATGCGTAATGTTTGTCATAAGAGTTTTCAGTATTATAATCTTTGTATTATAGTAGATAAAAATCTTATTATGTATAATTGTACAACCAGAGGCGTCATCTAAGATTAAAACAGAGTGATGAAAAATAAAAACTCTCTTAACAAAGTGACCTTATTAATGCGGCAGAGACTGCCTTTCTCTGTGACAATCAGTCAGAGAGGAAGCCAGTTGGGTACATCCAACAGCACGCAGTAGGAAACTACATATGTTCCGAACAGAAGTCAACAAATGCATTAAGCCGCCCCGGTATACATTTTCGTTTAATAAAAATGAAACTAAACATTATTAATTCAGTAAGAAGTAGTATAGTTATAGTTGTTAACGAAGGAAACACGCTACGAAGGAGAACGTCGTGAAGAGACCTGAGTGACTGAGGTGTTCACTAAGCTCGGTGCTTAAAATTGCGAATACGCGGTGGACGTTCGTGGTAATTAAGCCCATACTCTATCTCTGAGAGAGAGCCTGTGCCCTGCAGTAAGAGGGAGATAGGGTAAATAAAAAACTACAAAAGGTTAGTATTACACTGGTTCACTGATGCCGGTAAGTCAGCTAAATTAAATACAAAAACCTATTTAGAGGCTAAAAATTCCACCCATGCCGGGATTTGAACCCGCGACCTCTGGCTAGCCGTTCCAGTATCCGTGTCTAAATAGGTTTTTGATTGTCCTTAGCACGGGTTAGTGCATTAAAAATAATATACTAAATTAAATAGTCAGGTAAATTAGCTCAGTTAAGAGAGCGCTGGCACGGTTAGCCAGAGGTCGCGGGTTCGAGTCCCAGCATGGGTGGAATTTTCAGCCCCTAAATATGTTTTCAAAATTGTTCTTAGCACGGGTTAGTGCATTAAAAATAATGTAAACACTGTGCGAAACATACATATTTAAAAGGGCCATGTTTTGTACCAGTATTTTGTCTTCAATTATTTTTTTCTTCTAAGACCGTTTACATCGTTTGCTTTGCATAATTCTTTATTAAACGCTGTAATCATGTGGGTACAACGATATCATTCCGATTTGAAACCTAACTGCAAAGTAAAACCTACTCGGGGCTGCAAGTGGTGCAAATTGCTTCAGCCAGATGTTGCTGCCAGTACGTAAAACAGAGAGTATCGTAAATAGGTTCGAAATGTCACTGATGCCGGTAAGTCGCCCATTAGCTCAGTTGGGAGAGCGCTGGCACGGTTAGCCAGAGGTCGCGGGTTCGAGTCGCGGCATGGGTGGAATTTTTAACCTCTAAATAGGTTTTTAAAAAGGTTAGTATTAGTTAATATTGAAGATTAGAACCCAAAGTTTTTTAAAACACAGGATACATACCTAAATATTATTTTAGTTCTGTAAGAGTAATTTCAAAGCGTCAAGGACAAACTGCTCAATTTGAATGATGAAATTGGCAATAAATAGGAATAATACGGCCTCGGTGGTGCAGCGGTTTAGCACGCTGCCTGTAAAACGGAAGGTCTCGGGTTCGATCCCCGGCCGGGTCAAGCTAGGAAACGAACTTTTCTAGTTTGTCACGGGTCTTGGATGTTATCTATGTATTTATTGTATTAAATCTATCGTCGAGTTAGCACCTGTAACACAAGTCATTTAGTTGTACTTAGTATAGGGCTAACGAGATCTGTGTAATATGTCCATGAATATTTATTTATTATTTATTTATTTATTTATTATTAATAGAGGAACGGTATCAAATAAAGTTGACACGTCTTCTCGACAGAAAACGTGTTCATAAAAAGTTTGAAGGCAAAAACGTCAATCGATCAGATGTATTTCAATCTTCACTTCACTCGAATAGAAAAAAAAACAGATTATTTTTAGGCTTTCTATAAACAATTGTTTTTGTTAATATTTTCTATTGTCGATGGCCGACGGGGGTGCTTTAATTGCCAATTGGACATTCCATAACTCAAATGATTCATGATCTTTTTTAAAATAATAATATTTTATTATACACGAAAAAACAAACTTATTACCTACCTACATCTGCTAGAAAATTAAGCCAGGCAATAACATAACATTTATATGCAGGCACATACATTGCTTCTGGCCCCATACTAGGATAACCTGTGTCGTGGGAACCAGAACAAAGACAGCACAAACATGAAAACATCCAAGACCTGGGGTTTTTTTGTGTCCCCAGTCAACTTGTGTTGAAGAAAAATCAGAGAAACAAGATGATAGCCAGAGCACATACATACAGATAACAATCTATTTAACTCTTGGTATTGACATTTTCAAATTACAAACCGTTTCTTTGCCAGTGATGCCATTTTCGTTGCAAAATATACTTCCTAATAGTAGTCAATGAGCCCGTACATCTGACGCACCCTGGGCAACAATCAGCTAGTCCCTTACGCTGGTTGGCAAATTCTTTCACCGCGATGGCTTGCCATCGACACGCTAAGAAGCTCGTAGAGAAGCCTCAGACGCGTGCATTTTTTACATATACCTGCGTATACTTTACGTATACTTTGCGCTTCAAAAGCCTCAGACGCGTGCATTCTTTAAGCAGGTATACGTAAAAAATGCACGTGACTGAGGCTTCTCTAAGGCTTCTAAGTCTTAATCACCACGCGTGCCCAACGCGGATTAGCGATTTCAAGCGCAAAGTTATACGGGTGGAAATGCTACTACAAATTCACTAATATAGGTACGTAACTTCATTGTTACATGCAGGGATTGCAACCCACGACCTCTTGGTAATGCATCTGCCTTTATTGTATTTTATTTTCTACATACATACATAACCTCACGCCTGTATCCCAGAGGGGTAGGCAGAGACTAGGGACTGCTACCTGCCACGATCCAGACAGATCACCTTCGCTTCATCAACGTTCATAAGTCGCTGCATGCACGCACGCCGGTTCCGGGTACTTTTTATCTTTCCCTTTGCTAATACATCCCCTACTTGGTCGATGTATCTTTCTTTCTTCATCCTCTCCACATGTCCAAACAACCGCAACATTCCTTTCTCAATTCTAGTCACTACATCCTCTTTCAGTCCACAACGTTCTCTAAGCAGACTATTGCGTATCCTGTCATTCAAAGTAACACTACACATACTTCTCAAGGACCTCATTTGGAAATGTACTGCAGGGGGCGCTGCTGCCCATCCCCCGGTTTGTGTCCCTTAGTCGCCTTTTACGACACCCGCGGGAAGAGTTGGGTTGGTGCTATTCTCTAGACTGACACCACACAGCAGCTCCGATTCGTCCACCGTCCGATTTGCGCTAAAGCATTTTCGCGCCGAACTGTACTTTGTAACCGGCTACGATTGACACTCGAAGAATGAGAAGTGATAGCGATAGAAAGGTCAAACACATGCCCGACCCAAGGTCTAAGCCCCGACCTTTTTGGGTGAAAAGCGTCAGAAGGGCTTTCATTGCAGATCTTTACGCGCGGTGTTAAGTTAATCTTTACGCATCGATCTCTTCAATTCTTACTTAGTTATTTAGCATACAACTTATCACTATTTTATCACGAACGCACAACACAATCTGCTTTTGTATCAGGTAACTTTCCAATCTATCTCCATAAGCATTTGGACGACAGTAAGGTGTCAAAATATGAATGTTTTTGACAAGTGGGCTAAAGCAGACAAATACATTCAGCGGAGGACTTGCATGATTGCACCCCTGTTCGCGGTCTGGGGGTATGTCCATGTTTGTGATGTACTAGCCTGATTACTACAACCCTATGCTATTCTAACTAACTTTGGACCAGGACAAGTGATTTTGTTGTGTGAAAGTTATTATTATTGTTAAAAAGTTTGTATAGCTGATTAATGGTAGTAAACACTTTCAATTTCAATTAATAATTACTTTCCCAAGGTTCTACATGACAGGTTCAGATGCCAGTAAACATTTGAACAATACTCAGTGGTCGATTTGTAGAAGTGTTAGTCGGCCAGAGGCCTATAATATAGATTTACAATTCATGTACTTGAATTGTCATAGACAACATATTCGATTATATAATTTTTAATGCACTAATCCGTGCTAAGGACAATTTTAAAAAACCTATTTAGAGGCTAAAAAATCCACCCATGCCGGGATTCGAATCTGCGACCTCTGGATATCCGTGCCAGCGCTCTTTCCAACTGAGCTAATGGGTGACTCACCGTCATCAGTGAAATTTCGAACCCCTTTACAATATTCCCTGTATTACGTACAGGCAGCGACATCTGGCTGAAGAAATTTGCATCACTTGCAGCCCCGAGTACCTACTTTGCAGCTAGGCTTTACATCATGGTACATGGGACACAGTCATACTCAGAGATTTTGATCACGCTATCAAGTTGGCATCGTAGAAACCTTGCTTTATGTACTTCATTATATATTTGTTCACACACAAGACGTCGGCGGCAGCGGCAGGGGAGCGGGGAAGCGGCGCCTGCACCGCTGCACTGCGCGGCGGCGTCCGGCACTTCAACATTTTCGATCGTCGCGAACGCACTAAACTACTTGTATCTAGCGCTGTATGTTATAGCGACCTTATTAAACCATCTTTAAATACAGTCCACTTTTAATTCTCTCAAGACCTGGCCTATCTAATATTCATTTCAAGAAAAATCTGATTTCTATTTAATCACTTACATTTATAGTTTTGATCTGTTTACATCTTAACAACGTTCATCTGATCGGAGTATAATTTTCCGAATAACAGTCTTATTACGCGAGCACCCAATCAACGCATAACTTCAACAAGCGTCACAGTTTTACGAGACACTCGCGGCTTTAACACGAGATTAACCGACTCCTAAAGGCCTATTTATAATGCTTTTATAATACCAATAAGGAGGCCGGTCTATAATAGTCGTAAAGTGCAGTTAATAGTGGCGCCGCGCTGGGGAATTAATTCGAAATTGATTACAAATTACACGCGAGGCGGGACTACCGCGTTCGGACCTCGAAGGGACGAACGTGCTATCATTGAATTTGAAGTAAGCATAGAAACCCATTCCCATACAAGCAAATCGGATCCCAAAAAACCGCGCCGGGCCCAGAGGCCGCCACTGAAAATGCGCGCAAAGCCGAAAAATACGTGTAGAGCGCTTTGTCTAAAACCGCTAGATGGCATTGTTAATAGTTTTCACGAGTTTACTATTGACATCTGGCGGTGACTAGCAAAACGTAAAACATTCTAGCAGTGTACTCTAGTAGCCAGTAGCGAGCAGAGAATTGACAGTTCAATTCTAGACACAGAGTACCTACGTTTGGTTCTTGTATGGTTTAATTGTTCTGTGTTCTTGTAAGTCCTTATGGAAAATCTAATCTGCCATAAAATTGACAACCCACGGATGGGATAAATATAGGAAAAACATTGTTTGTTTGAGAGATAATTCAGAAAATACAATACCTATGTGAAAAAATCACACATTTCAAATCTGTGGAAAAAGTATATTGCGGAATTAGTGCATTGGGTCTATAAAACAGAATTTTAAAGCAAGCAGCAAGAAATGTAACCCACCTTTACCCACCAACAACTTCTAGTGAATGATATCAGTGCTTTCAACATGCAACAGTAACCCAGACTTCGTCATCCTCCGTGTATAGACCTGCCCTGTGGTCGCTGATTGTGATCTTATCAAGCCAATACTTAGACAACTCCCTCAAAGGTACCTTAGTCCATTTGGGTACCACACACACCGACCTACCTGCACAGTGCAGTCGACAGCACATCAACTTTGCATGTTCGCACTCTCCTCAGTATTATTATGGGCGACTTCGCAACAAAATGGTCGAACTTCTACCGAAGTCTTATCAATAGACCATTTAACAATCATAAATAAATGCCACCAAAAGTTTCGTAATTGCTACACACGCCGCCGCCTACCCCACAAGCACGAACCTTCACATTTACCTATTTTATTATGAAAAAAGTATATTTTTTGACTGTACTACAGTAAATGTTTCGAAATATATTGCTGCTTCTATTATTAAGGAGGTCCTTAAAATTGTGCTTGGTGGCAAAAACCATAACAGATGCTTGTACAAAAAAGAGTAAGAAACGCTGGTTTAAACAATTATTAATAATAATTAGACGACCTCTGTGGCGTAACGGTAGTGCATCTACCTGCCATGCAGGAGGTCCCGGGTTCGAATCCCGGCTGGGAACAAAAAAAAACCCCAGGTCTTGGATGTTTACATGTTTGTGATGTCGTTGTTTCTGGTTCCCACGACACAGGGTATCCTAGTGTGGGGCCAGAAGCAATGTATGTGCCTGTATGTAAATGTTATGTTATTGAAAAACCTTTACTAGTCCATCGCAAACACTTCCCAACGCTGCGAGATTTTGTTTAAGTTATTTTCGGGTAGGGTAAGGGTCTGTTTCACAATCTGCAGATAAACCCCCTTATTCATAATAGTCCGCTAGCTTAAAACAGCTGCTAAAGAGTGTTCTCTTTCATTCTGACTTAGGTCAATAGAAGAGGGCAGAGTGAGAATAAGCATTGCTTAAAGTTAACAGACTATTATGATTTAAAAACCTATTTAGAGGCTAAAAATTTCACCCATGCCGGGATTCGAACCCGCAACCTCTGGCTATCCGTACCAGCGCTCTACCAATTGAGCTAAATAGGTTTTTAAATTTGTTCCTTAGCACGGGTTAGTGCATTAAAAATAAAAATAGTGTAGACTATTATGAATAAGGGGGAAAGTTCCGGATATGCTATCCGCAACCAGGGCTGCTGTTTGTTCTAAATTTGAAGCCATAAACAAACACACACAATATAGAAAAAAATATTTAAATTTAGAATAAACGGCAGCCCTGGTTGCGGATAGCTTATCTGGAACTTGCCTGTAAACTAGCCTAACTTTACATGTATACCGATGTCTGTGACCCAATAAATATCTTTATCTTTATTTGAACATTGTGAAATAGGGCCTAAGACCAGTATCCTATCGAGAGGTAGGTAGGTACTGCTACAAACTATTCCAATCAATTTAGTATTCCATTAAAAATCATATCTGTCCATCCATATGGGAGCTGGCTGATATTTTTACCAATTTCTGCTGTGATTATGGCCCATGATTTTAATATGCGCCGTTGCCAGCTAACTCTGCATAGAAGCAAACGCACGCATCAGCTACACCTTCATTGTACTGTGATATATGTGGAGAGGATGAAGGAAGAAATATTGATGAAACAAATATACATGGCGAATGTGGGTGGAAGGGCCGGTAAGGGACGTCCCACATACTTCGACCAGATAAGGAATGTATTAGCAAATGGAAGATAAAAAGTAACCGGAACTGACGTGAGTGCATGTAACGACTAATGAATGTTGATGAAGCGAAGGTAATCTGTCAGGATCGTGGCAAGTGGCAGTCCTTGGTGCCTGTCTACCCCATTGGAATGCAGGTGTGAGGTTAATATTATGGTATGGGTTATTTATAAACTTATAAGTTATTGAATATGAGGTTTTCTATTTTATTAATTGTTGTAAGTGAAGCTCAGAATATCCGGTTGACACGTTCCCTGATTGATACTACCCATAAGTTCAACACACTTTATGTTTTAAGTTTAGGTAATGTGTACTTTCCCTGTAATTATATTCCCCATAAAACTTACTGATTTTTCATTTATGCTACCCTCGATGTAGTAAAGTTATTAAATTGTTTAAAGTAAGATTACGAAACGATTTACGCTGAGCAGAAATTGAGATTATTACACCATAGACTTTCTTTAAAATTTGATGAAGAACGAGGTAGCCGCCTGCCTTAGACGTTATAGTGCAGCAGCTAGCGACCTGCTGCTCGAGCCGCGCCGGGAGCCGTCGTCGTCGTCGTCACGCCGGCATCGGCATTGGGCGTGTTTCGACTCATCGGCCCGGACCGGCACGCACGGCACACCGGCATGGCCGTTGCACAGGCATCAGGCACCGGTGCCGGGTTTCGTTTTTCCATTGTGCCGGTGTCGATGCCGGGTTACGCCCGGTGAGTGGTACAGTGCTGACACGGACTTCAACACGACGACACGTAAAGTAAAACGCGTAGATATAACAATGGTATCGTCCAAGCCGTCGACTATATTTGTTATATCTTTTACACCTACGACGCCGATACGAAATACGAGTCTCACCCTCCGCACGGTGGGCTGAAAATCGCTCCCCATAGACTTAGAGATCGAATTTTGAATTGTTATTTTTTTTTCACAGGAATCCACTTAGGAAGGCTAATCTTTCAACATATTTGAAGTGCAGTATGTTTACCTTTGTGCAAGTACTTTTTTTCCACTTGGTTAAAAAAAATGTATGGAAGTTACTATAAAATTGGCCATAACTTGATTATCGCACACTTGCCCGTTATTTCCTTCAGCACGATTATTGCCTGCATTTTTATGGATTTTTTGACATACTGCACTATGGGCGCACTCGTGCGACTTTGGTCGAAAAAAAATTAAATGCATTTAAAATATTTTTTTAAGGTACTTAAGCGTATATTTTGTGTTTGTCAAATTATGTACCTTCCTTAATTAAGGATTCTTTATAATTATAAAGAATCATACAATATAACTACTTAAATACTGTTCTAAAACATTGTCATATGCGAACAAATTATACACATGAAAATCAAATAAGATATGAATATTCTTTATTGTACACGAGGAAAAACACAAGCATAAAATATTTACAAAGATACATGAAATAAGTCCAAGTTACATTTTACAACATACATACATTTTAAAAATGTTAAATCATGTAAACATAAAAAATAAGCCTTTAAAACTACATGAATAAAATACTAGCTATGAATCCTTTACATTAAAATAGGTACATAAAAGACAAGTAAAGAAACCAATGTATAAAAAATATAAATAAAAGAATTACAATAACATATTGCAAACAAAAATCATATAAATTATTCATATAAATCAGTTTCTTTCTCGGAATCTGTGTCACTTTCAATATTTTCGACGTTACAGAACTCAATATGATGTCGTTGTAATACCTAAAGATCCACTGCTTCTTGACTCATTTTTTTCTTTAAAGCTATCCTCATAACTGGTCGCATTGAAGAAATAAAAGGATCAGAAGTGAGAAGCATCCTTTTGATGACATCTTCGTTTGAATTCTTCCTGGTGTTCTTTCGCGAGTGAAATTCTCGTTAACATCGAAAATCTTTGTTGCGAGCTTTGGATGCTTCTTCAGATAAGATCCCAGTAGGAACCAAGGAGTTCCTTATAATTTCAGCACCATGGATTAGCAACTTGTGCACTGTAGCTGGCATATAGTACCAGCTGTATTGGTCCAGGTACCTTTCTGCAGTACTTCGGCCATATTCTTTGTACTTGTCGACGTTTATTTCTTCACCAGATGTAATGGCTTGAAGTATGACTGCAAATCTTCTAATCAATTCTTCATCCACTCCTGTTATCTCGGCTGTCTGTTTTGGGTCATCGAAGAATTTTCGTGCGTTATTTCCATCGTTCGTTGTTCCAGAGCTCTGTTTGACCACGTCCACAAGAAGACCAAGCTTCTGTTGGAATCGTTCTTGCAGCAACTGCTTTTTGGTCAGCATGACAGCCTTATCTTTATCTCCTCTTACTGCCCAAGTCTTCAACTCCAGTCTGTATGCTATATGTAGCAAACATTCCATGCAGTTAATTTGGGCATGTAACGGAGATAAGCCGAATTTTAACATGTTGTTGGCTACTTCTCTTCGTATTACTGTATCAATATTGTTCATCTCGCTCGGTTTTGCTAGACATAAATAGCAAACTGCACTGGAAAGAGCTTCAGATAAATAACTGCAAACTTTTCCGTCGATCATAGTCATGACTAGATCATGATTTATTTTTATATTTCTGCATTCTGAGGGCACCAATGCAGCTATTTCCTCTTCCATTTTCTTCATTTCTTCTTTTACGAGAGACTCGCTTTCTTTTGCGAAAAGAAACTGTACAGGTCTACAGTAGAAAACTGAGCATGGCTTCGGGTTTTTCCATATAAATTCAGTCCCGTTAGATAACTGCAGCGGAACAAGTGTTGTCATAAACAGAGATTCATCTGTTTCACCTCCTTCAATGCTTTGATTGTATCTGCTTTGGTTTGATGAACCGTCGAAACCCCACTTGGATAACAAAACCAGTGTTTTACCCATGTAAGCAGACAGTTCTGGTAAGGTTTTCAAAATTTGTTGTATGGTTATATTCAACAGAGCTTGCAGATCTAGTTTCGCCATGGTGTCATTTATAATGAAAGCCTGATCGGGAGGATAACAGCTTGACTTGGCTTGCTGAATCTTATAATACGATGGGTGAAAGTCTGTTAAGCCCTCACGCATTGTCATCTCTCTCAGTGTAATATATTTCCACTTTGATAATCCCAGAGAAAATAAAAGGCCTAGCGCTTTTTCTGGCGTAACTGTAGTTTTCTTTAATTTCTTCATTTCTATATCGTTATAGATTTTTACTGCTTCTTCAGGATTCTTCTTAAATTACTTTGCCTAAACATTCGTTTCCTTCTTTCTTCAAATTTTCTATTGTAACACAGATTGATTCATCGGTGTCTTCATGACTTTCATGTTGTAGCCTCCTTTTCCTTTGTTTTGCTCCCAAAGATCCAAATGGTACTTCAGTGCAAGAACTTATGCCTTCTTGGCATACCGAAGCTGTTCCATCTGGTATAATATGTGAAACAACACAACATGGCCAGTCAATACTCATTACGAGCCAGTTTTCATATTTTTTTCTGAAAATATCCTGGTTTTTATTTGCTGTCTTCCATCTCTTGGTAACTTGTTGACTGAATCTTCGACAGAATTCTCGAAGTATATCAAGATCTTCATCGGACAGATGATGAAGGTTCAATAGCGATACAACTTTTTCCAACAAAGTAGAGTAGTTGCTTAGCTTTCCACACTGCTTCAAAACCACGAACAAGTCAAGTTTAGTTGTCAGACTTGCGATTCCATATTTTTCTCTTTATGATTTGGGTAAGTATGTTTTTTTAGCAGGACAAAATGTCAATGAGCACATAAAATATTTTACCTTCCATTTATACGCAACTACAATACCCCTAATGGTAATCAAACTCCAATTCCTAGTATACCTCAGGTGTTATTAACTAATTCGGTGATTTAGTCATCATACATGATGTTATTGTTAATATTAATTGTGAAAATATGAAGATAGACGCTTAAATAACTTGAAAAAATATTGCTTGCTACCCCCGGTGACGGCACCGGTGGGACTCTAGGAACTTGAGTTTTCAAGTGTCACTTTTTTCTCTCGAAATAGGTTTTATTACTCATTACTACACTAAAAAATGTGATGAGAGACAATTTATAGAGCAAACGGACGCGTAAGAATTTTTCGAAGAAAAATTTGTATGAAGCTGACATGAAAAGTGGCTATAACTCTAGAATCGCAAGTTTGGCCGTAATATCCTTGCAGATGTAGTGCTACTTATTTGTGATTTTTCAGCATACTTTTTATAGCGGTACCTTTTGCGATTTTTAAAAATATAATTATAATGTGTACTTTGTACTAAAATGAGTAGTTCTAATGCTTTTGTGTCCTGATTATGCGTAGTTAGATATTCCTGTACCCTAGTCCTTTAATTTCATATAAAACTGAGCATATACATTATGTGTTTAATAATAAGACTTGTTTTACGAATTATTAAAGTGATATTAACGTTTTTGGGAATTCATGATAAAGAAACGGTCTTTATATTTAATGTGCAATCAATCAGCCTGTATTTGTCCACTGCTGCATATAGGCCTCTCCCAGGGCAAGCCACATTACTCTATCCTCAGCAATCCTCACCCAGCCACCACCAGCGATATTTTTGGGATCATCGGTCGAGCGAACTGGTAGGTGTCCTACTTGGCGTCTGCCAGTTCGTGGTTAGTGAATGTGCAATTAGTAAAAATATATTTTGAAAAATTGGTATTTTATTAAAACCTTTCTTACTTTGGTGAATGTCGTCTAATGTACATATTATCCCTTTACAAAATAAAGGGATAATATGTACATTATATATAACACGCCTAATTTTAATTTCATAGGCTAGGGCATATGGTATAGGATATATCTAAAGTTGGTCTAACTAGTCATTTAAGTATAAAATACACATTATTAATTTTAAAAAAATCGCAAAGGGCACTGCTATAAAAAGTTTGCCGAAAAATCACAAATAAATAGCACTTTTTACATCTCCAAGGATATTACGGCCAAACTTGCGATTCCAGAGCTATAGCCACTTTTCATGTCAGCTCCATACAAATTTTTCTTCGAAAAATTCTTACACATCCGTTTGCTCTCTAAATAGTCTTCTATCACATTGTTTTGTATAGTAATGATAATGAGTAATAAAACCTATTTCGAGAGAAAAAAGTGACACTTGAAAACTCAAGTTCATATGTCTTTGAAACGTGATTCTCAGCCCACCGTGCGGCGCCGACCGGCCCCGGAGTCGCGAGCCGGTGCCGGGCCGGTGAGACAACACAAAGACAGACAATAGCCCTCGCCGTTTTAGCTAGTGTGCTAATGTGTCGCGCGGGCTCCTAGATTATTTACTATCTATATTAATTTTAACTAAGGCAGATACCCAGAGCATAGGTAGCTTACTCACATAATTATCACGTGCTTACAATCAGAGTATATAACCACTACCTACGTTTACAATCTTACGCAGAACATACCTACTCTCAAAAGTAAAACACGCTCCCACACACGGCGATGGATGCAGAGATGTTGCTAGGGCAACTTGGCAACGACGCGTCGCCTAGGTACTCACCCCGCACTACTTGGCAACGTCGCCTGGCACCCCGAGCGCAATCGTTCGTTGGACGAAAAATGATTGCGTTTGTTTTAACTTTCTACCAACAGAAATCTGATCTACCTATTTAGAAGAGCTGATGTAAATGTAAAAAGATACAAATTACTAGTGTTGAATCTACAACAAACTACATTTGTAGAAGATCTAAAATAATTAGTTCTTCGTTATAATAGTTTTATAGCACCCATGCGATGAATGAACCAAGTGTGTGAGCAGGCATGAATATGTCTAATTTGTATAATTATGGATTAGGTACCAAATCGGTATCTAGCAAGCAAGCATAGTAAGTAAAAAAATCAACTGGCCAAGTCCGAGTCTGACTTGCGCACGAAGGGTTCCTTAGGTACTATTATTAATTAAATTATTTATTTTTGAAGTGAATACAACGAAATATTCTGTAAATATTGTAAACGTCGGCGAGACATCGTGAGACACGCAACATTAGCCTATAATGAAGCCTCTTTTTGAAGACCACGACTGCTCAGTAGAGCGTAGGTACAGACTAAGAAGAATTTATAGTAACAAGTAACATAGAAATTAACAAGTTATTAGGCTTAGTGGTATATCTGAAATCAAAAGTTGTGAACCGGGCAATTTCAACAACTAAGAAAATGGGAACTTGAATGCTGTGCTGCATATCTATATATTTTATCAATGTCACATTCATTTTTAATGTTTCTATTGCTTCCTAAGGTACTAATTAAAGATCAATTGCGTAAAATTGTTTTTCATTCACAATACCTACTTCGAATCTCTAGTTTTCTGACCGCGTCCTTAAAATGTTGCATTGAAATGTTCCTTAGCCTTAAATGTAGACTTCACACCTCATACTAACGGAAAATCCGCAAAATGAAAAAAGTATAATTTTGAATTCATGCAAATATAGTCTTAGATAATAACTGAATTTGAAAGTTGAGTTGTCTATACCAGGCCACTCAGAAAGTTTTGAAAAATAGTTTTTATGTATAAGACATTGGCCACTAGTAGTTGTTATGAAAACGTCATTTATTTAAAAGTAAAAATACTACTGTTCGATTTTCAAATTTCCCTCCGCATTTTTTGAGAGCCAAAATGGATCGGCATTCAGAACATTTTCGTGCTATGATTTTATACTATTTCAAATGTGGCTTAAGACCTGATGAGTCATGTGATCGACTTCGAATTGCTTTTATGAATGAAGGACCTTCAAAAACAACCATCTACCGCTGGTATAGCGAGTTCAAACGCGGTCATCTTACTTTGAGGGAATGAACAAAGGAGTGGTCGTCCTATCACGGCTGTCACCGAAGAAAGTTTGCTGGCAGTAAAAAAAATAATTCAAGAAAACAGACGAATTAAGTACGAAAAGATTCAGCATACACTGCAGATTGGTTCAGGAAGTGTTCACAAGATTTTGCACAAGCACCTTCCCGTAAGGAGAATAATTTTCCGCTGGGTGCCGCACAACCTCACCGAAGCTCAGAAGCAGGCCCGTGTGGATTGGTGCCGTGATTTGTTACAAAAATTTGATGCTGGCTCGTCACGGCGCGTTTACGACACTGTGACAGGTGACGAATCCTGGATTTCTCAATATGATCCAGAAACAAAGCATCAGTCGACAGTTTGGTTGTTTCAAAATGAACCAACGCCTACGAAAGTGAAGCGATCGAGGAGCGCATGATTTTTTTTATAGTTTCTTCACTTTGACGGGGTACCTAACTTCAATTCCACTTTGAGACCAAAGCAGCATCAACGCTGAATAATAATAATATTGGCCTTTTTGCATCTACTTAATGAGATGATTTATACAGCGTCCAGTGGTATCTTCACTCACACTAGATGGGTGAAGGGCCCACTCCGACGCTGTAGTGCCTGGGACATGGTTTTATAGATGGTGTAGGCTTGCCCAGCACCTATACCATCCTGACAGCTTAGTCGGCCTAGCCCACAGGAAAGACTAGTCAATACGTGCGGAGCCAACCAGGCCGCGGGTTTCCTCACGATGTTTTCCTTCACCGTTAGCGAGTGGTATTGCAACTACAAATTCTCAAATGTACGTAACTTTGAAATTAAACAAAGTCATTAAACGCTGAATGGTATAACACAAAATGCCTGCCAGAAGTTTTTTTCTGAATTGAGCAACAAGCGATTGAACAACGGGCTCCGCGGGGTCCTTCTTCACCACGACAACGCGCCCGCGCACACTGCGATCAAAACGAGGGACTTCCTGGACTCCACACAGATCAGAGTCTTAGGAGACCCTCCTTACAGTCCTGATTAGGTTCCGTGTGACTTCTTTTTACTGCCTAAAATAAAAAATCTGCTCAAAGGGATACAGTTTTCATCGCCGGCTAGCAGCGTTTGAGAAGGCCGTGGAAGAGGTGTCTGCGGAGGACTGGAATAAATGTTTTGAAAATTGGTTCAGACGCATGATACGTGGTATAGAGGCTGGTGGAGAGTGCTCTGAAAAGATTTAATAAAAATAGTTTGTAGGTATAATGTGAAATTTTATTCTCTACAATGTTTGTCTTATGGGTATTTCAATAGAAGTAAGAGTATCAGTTTCAAAGAAATATGGTCTTGAAAATTCGCATAATGTAAATTTGCACGTAAATAAGTTCCGGTTCACAACTTTTGATTTCGGCTATACCAATAAATCGAATTTAAAGTTTTAGACAATCATGCTGTGTGGTTTCGGCTTAAAGAATAGCACCAACCCAAATTCTTCCCGCGGGTGTCGTAAAAGGTGACTAAGGGACACAAACTGGGGGGTGGGCAGCAGCGCCCCCTGCAGTACAATGCCACCAATCTGCGATCCTCAACCCGCATGCCCAGCGTGGGGATTATGGGCATTAACCCCCAATGATGGTATAAGACAGGCCGCTCTGGTCATCACTAAGGGAGGGCTATGTCCAGCAGTGGACTCCATAATATAGCCTGAAGAAGAAGACAATCATACAACGCAAAATTTAACTCTCTTTAATATTGCAATAACGAAGATTCCAGTCCAAAGTACCGTTTCCTAGCTAGAAGCACAAAACTGAAAGAAAGTGTGATAAGTTCGCGGTTTTTTGGCCCCCAAAAGTTGAGCTCACCTCCTGGGACCGTGCGAATTCGCATTACACGCATTTAAGATCAAATGATGGTATAAAATGATATCCAGCTTTCTGGAAATTAATTCCTGGATTTTTTTTAATTTGATTGACCTATTATATTAACATCAAGAATTTAAAATGTCAAGAACATAAAAAAAATAACATTCCATGCGATAAAAAGTAAAAATGTCAAACAAGAGAGGTCACGGGGATAATATCAAATAGTATATCATTGTTATACTTATTTTAATCAATATAATTATCAGTCAGAAATTCGATTATTGTATGATAGCAGTTTTTAAATAATATATTTTTTTATTTGTGCTTGAACAAGCCTAAGTCCAGTTCTCTTAATGCACTAGACAGCTTATTATAAATTACAGGGCCCATGCAAAATACACTTTTGTGCACCAGCGCTGTATTTGTCCTCTGCGTAAACATATTTTCGTTTTATACCGTTTTAATCACTGACTGACTTGTGAAACTCGTATGAAACTAAATAGATATTGTGACTTTTATAACTACGCATGCCTATAGTATATTTTTGACTAATAATAATAATGACTAAAACTAATAACCACGACAGTAAAATTGTATATTTTGACTTAAATTCTGGTTAACTGAAAACGGCATATTTTTATCTAGATTAGAAACTTAAAACCTCTCAAGAACTACATTTGAGCTGATGAACTTCGTAACAATGTCCACCAGATAATGTGCTACTTAATGAAAGTATTTGATGAACAAAGTGATTTTTTTTACTTAAATTTGAAGTTCTAAATTCCCATCTCTGAAAGTCTTCATCAGAACATCACCAAATTACCCTGGGACAGCTTTTATATTATATTTTATGAAACATATGCATATTATTTATGAATGGGCCTCATTAGGCCTTATTTGCTGCTGTCCATTGAAAAGTTCTTTTCTCCATCTCTCAAAGTCTTCATGACATCTTCACCAAATTAAAATGGGACCAATGGGACGCTATACCTAGTAGAACAAAAAAAAATATCGAAATAGGTTAAGATTTGACGAAGATAATGCGAAAACATAGTGAAAAATAATTAACATACGCGTCGATGTGATAACCTCTTTTGAAGTCGGTTAAAATGGAAATGACTTTCATTAAATAAATATGTACATCATCTATAAAAATATCAACTGTAGCTACACGGTTCATGAGAGTTTACGTTCAGCTTGGGGACAGACCGACAGACGGACATACCATCTTAGCAATTGGGTCCCGTTTTTACCCTCTGGTACGGAACCCTAAAATCTATGTTTTAGTTGGAAGTTATACTTAAAGGGCTATAGTTAATTATTGTTTATGTAGTTAATTATTCCAAGACATTATAAAATGTAAAGGTGATATGCTGTCGACTGTTCCTCAACAGCAAGTTGCGAATTCAAAAACTAGGGGGTACAAACTGCGACCACGAGTTCTTATAGGAAGCTGCCATAATAATCGGTACCGTTTTTAGTAAAGTTTTAAGCAACTTATTTGTCAATAAATCACATAAAAATTAAAAGATGTACCAACATAGCTTAATCGATCTTGTACTAGAAACCTTAAAAAAAAATATTTCTTCCACCTATTTTGCAAAATGTGAAATATCTGTGAACCATCCATGAGGTATATTTTCGTGTATCGTTTTCGAAAATTTCTATACATTTACCACGGATATCCGTGACATTTACTATCTGCGAACGGTTTAATCAGTGATGTCTGCGCGCGCCCCAGTCCCTTCTGTGTGGCCCAATTATTTCTATTAGCGCCATCTAACGTGGAGTAGCATAGACTAGTGAGATTGGGCACAAGCAACTCATTATCAAGTACGGTAGCTGACTGGGTTACGAAAGATTGATTAAAATTATTAAGTTATCTCGATCTTAATAACTTATTGATTAAATCATTGGATTTTTTAATATTAATTTATAAAAAAATAAACTATTAGGGAAATGTGGTTCAATTTCGTTATTTCACAGAAAATGTAATAAGTTAGTCACAAATTTTACCGACAAGCGACGTCAGCGCCAGGATCCGAAAAAAGCTATTGAATGATCTTCTATCCTTACTTCAAATTCAATGGTGCTATCTATCTTTAGAAATTTAATTATCTCTTAGGAGCCAGCCGACTACGGATATTGTCGTGAAAGCTAGGGGACTCGAGAGTCCTTCAGAAATAATAATTTCGATTCAGTAACAATCTCCAAATTGTTGCAGAGTGGTTCAGCAGGAGAAACATAGAAGTCTTTCGAGTCGCAACATCACGGGACAAAATAGCCACAGTGATATGCGACCTCCAATAGGAGACGGCATCAAAAGAAGAAAAAGAAATAGCAATTTATCAGGGATCTACAGTGCGTTCACATTAACTTGACGCGTGAGAGAATTGGTAACAAGGACATAACATGTGAATTAGCTTTTGGACCTAATCGGAAGATGGTAAAACAAGCCCTCAATCCTTTTATTTTCCCCAAGTAATGGGAATGATTTCTTATTTAACATGGTAACAGTAAACATCTCAGTGCTACCAATTCTCTCACGCGTCAAGTTAATGTGAACGCACTATAATACGGGATCCAAAGTTTTTTTTTATAGTTGACTTTTTTCTGATTGTAGAAGTAATTTTGAGACACTAATTTACTTTTTTTGTGATTTATTATTAGATATTTTTTCGGAAAAAATATGACGCGTAACGTCATAATCAAAGAGTATATAACCACTACGTTTTAAGAGACGGGACCTAACGAGGTCCCGTCTCTTAAAACGTAGTGGTAGCATGTAACGACATGCTTTTGTAACGAGTTTAGCCCCGTTAGCAATACCAACCAATAGAGCAAAAATGCAATGTCAAAAGTGCTACCAATATAATAACTTGTCTGTGCAATAGGGACGTCCATTTACATTACTACATTTATCGATATCGATAAATTATCATCCAGGGGCTTCGCAGTTAGCCTAATAAAATTAATAAAAATCAATGTTTTCGATAAAACGACAAATAAAATTAGTATTTTATTATTTATCATCAAATCACAATAATTGTGGTCAAGGTCTATTGAATTTATTTCAGCAGCTATTTGGTTTTTCTTTAGAGGTGTCCAATCTGAGCGAACTTCATCAATCGGTGGTTTGGATTCAGGTGCTGAAATCGTAAAAAAAAGTTGAGTCGTTATTGATTATTACTTTAATGGTAAACTATGCTACTTACCGGGATAGTTCTGATAAATATGCTGAGATTCCAGGCCACAATAATTGTGGTCAAACCCTACTGGACCAATAGCAACAGCTGATATTTTGGGTGCTGAAAATGATAACACTTTGTAATTTATCAAAGTAAACAAACACTAGTTGCAAAAAACTTCAGCGATACATGAAAAGTCTACGTAGTTATACAACCCCATCAACCCTCTACCAGTAGAGTACTTACAGTTAGAGCTGACTCTGCATAGCCACGTAAGCTTTCTTTAGAGATAAGGTGTTAGACCTAAGATATTCGTGTGACCATTTTAAATCAATACAGTAGCGCTCTCCGAATCGAGTGGACGTATTCACTAGTTTTATTTTAGAATTAATCTTTTTAAAAAGCTCCTTGGCTCCCATCATAACTTGTCTACGTACCAGAGTTGTTTTGTGAAGCTCGACAACTAATAGGTTTTTGTATAGCTGAATCTGAAAATAAACAATTGCAAGAATAGTCCGAAAAAAAAAATAGTTTGTTCCAGTTTACCACATAACTGCATAATTGACTATGTGATTATCAAATACAATTTTATAAAAAAAT
This sequence comes from Yponomeuta sedellus, assembly GCA_934045075.1. Lineage (NCBI taxonomy): Eukaryota > Metazoa > Arthropoda > Insecta > Lepidoptera > Yponomeutidae > Yponomeuta > Yponomeuta sedellus. The sequence continues at coordinate 6,082,579 of OW203726.1, read as the reverse complement.
ATTTTAATTTAAAATTAGTAAAATAAAATATTTAAGTAATTCCAATCACTAGCCAGTTTCAAGTGATGCGACGTGGCTACGTGGTAAAGAAACTCAGCTAGTAAGTAATCAGGAAGAGGAGGCGCATTTATAAGTAGAGAAGGTACAGCCCTGTAAAAAAATGTTTATCTAAGTAATGTCATTTATGTATTAAGACGTAATAATAATATTGCGTTCTAAATGACGGAGCAAAATACATTCAAATGTTCGACGTAAAGCAAGGCGTATTTTGTTTTTTATTACATAATTACCTATTCATGAAATGTAGTGAGTGTTACAAAACACAACTTACCATTTCTTTAATCGGCTTCCTTTTTTTGTTAAAATGTTTCGGCCGGAAATGATCTCTACAAACATACTTATGTTGGTGGAGTTTTTCGGTGGGGATATACGCAAGATCTTCCACAATTTTCACCCATTGTTTGCATCTAAAAAAAACCACATTCAATGCAGCCACTAATAGTGCATCGTTGAAACATTGTTATGGCTTACAGCAATTCACCCGTCGTACACTGAGTTGTAATTCTGACCAAGGTACTTATCAGATATTTTTTTATCGATATTGAATATGTGTATGGCACATCACTATGACATTGAAACATCTTAATATTTTTCTCATAGTATATTAATTACGTTATTTAACATAATTTATGATCTTGCTCTTGTGCAAGATGACAAAAACTGTAGCCAGAAATACTTACCGGTCTTCATCCCTAGGAAATTTACTCACAAACTTTCTTTTGGTACCTACCCTTTGACTGGCTGCATCTTATTTTACAAATGGCACAATTTCCACACCATCCGATCAGTGCCATTATTAAAAGAAAATCACTAAACACTGTACAACAAGATACACACAGCTAGCTATTGACAAAACTTAAAACACAAAAATTTTAAACTAGAAAACTTTCTAATATGTGCCGCTTTCCGCCATGACATTTGTTGAGTTTTCAGTTTGACAGAAAAGAAAGAGTAAGTAGTACTATAGAGTGAGACAAATATATATCCGCCATTAAAACGGGGCTAAATGCGAACAAATAATTCAATTTATACTTTTTTAAAAATATTTTTATTTTTAATGCACTAACCCGTGCTAAGGACAAATTTAAAAAGCGATACATGAAAAGTCTACGTAGTTATACAACCCCATCAATCCTCTACCAGTAGAGTACTTACAGTTAGAGCTGACTCTGAATGGCCACGTAAGCTTTCTTTAGAGATAAGGTGTTAGACCTAAGATATTCGTGTGACCATTTTAAATCAATACAGTAGCGCTCTCCGAATCGAGTGGACGTATTCACTAGTTTTATTTTAGAATTAATCTTTTTAAAAAGCTCCTTGGCTCCCATCATAACTTGTCTGGCGCAGCCGGTAGGATCGCGTCGGAATAGCAGCGAAACCCTCGTAAAATACGGTCATCCAAATCTGAGAGTATCTTCGAGCCGGTCCGCGATACGCTAAACGCGATCCTTCGAACCAAATAAATAAGACGAGAGCAGCAGCGCAGCAGCAGCAGCAGCCTAGCATCGGCAGCCGCTAAGCAGCAGCACCGTGCAGCCAGGAGACGAGCATGGGAGTGGCGTTTGGTTGGTGAGTAGAACTTTTTGCCATCCTCTCCTTTCCCATACCTCATTTTGTTATCTTGAGATAAGACTTCTCTCATTTTAACTATAGTTAAGTAAATTTAAGAAAATTGGAAACATAAAAAGTGATTAATTCATAAAATATCGTAAAAAAATAACGTAATTAAGTGATAGATTTATTGTGTTAAGTTAATATTTAAGCCCCACTATGGAGCAATTAACCGCAGTGCCAACTGAGATGGTCAAATTGATCCCCGTCTTCAGCGGTGATAAAAGGCACTTAAACTTATTTTTAAGGAAAGCCGAGTATATTATAAGCAAATATAGAGGTGAACCAGCCCAAAATACCTACCTGTATCACATCATTACAAGTAGGCTGGCAGGCGATGCAGCCGCTTTGTTATCAGAGAGAGAGGATATTGTGACGTGGGATGAGTTGAAACGACTCATGATTCAGCACTTTGGAGACCCGCGCAGTGAAGACTGCATTGCCATAGAGCTTGAAACGCTTAGAATTAAACAGGGCGAAAGTTACATCGACTTTTGCAACCGGATTCAGTCTGTCAGATCGGTGCTATTTGCGAAGGTGAATCAAATAGAGGACATTAACATTAAACAAAGCAAAATTGCAATTTACAATAACGTTGCCCAAAATGTGTTTTTACACAATCTCAGCGAAAATATGGTTAGGATTGTGAGACTGAAAGCCCCTACTTCGCTAGAAGGAGCCTTGAGTGTGGTGCTCGAAGAAGTGAATTTCTTAGAGCAATATAACGCTAGAAACAGGCTTCATGGTAACAGGCAGAGCTCAAGTAACCCACATGTCTTGCAACCCAAACCGCAGCATCAGTTCGACTTTAAGCCATACCCTGGCCCCAGCAATGTAACACCAATGGGCTATCGTCCCCAACTAGGCAGTCATACATCAGGTTTCCGCCCAAACCAATTTGGCAATCAGCCCCAACCGTTAGGTTTCCGCCCAAATCTGTCTGGTCTTCAGCCTCAGCCGTCAGGTTTCCGCCTAAATCAGTTTGGCTCTCAGCCCCAAAACAATGTTCCTCAACAGTTTGGATATAAGCCCAACTTTGTAAATTTCCGACCCCAACAATTTGGCCTTCAGCCACAGCATCAGTTCGGTTACAAACCACCACAGCAGTTTGGTTACAAACCGCCGCAGCAATTTGGCTAAAAGCCGCCGCAGCAGTTTGGCTACCGACCACCTCAAAACTTGAACCAGGCATCAGGCCCCAAACCTCAGCCCCAAGTAGACACTGACGTCTCTATGAGAACCGTAAGACCGCGAGTCCAATTGAACGAGCTTGAATTAGCCGAACAGTACTACCCAAGCGACTCTTATCAGTACGGAGAGCTCGAGACGAACGATTGTTATGACGCGTGCGAATTTGATGAATCGCAACAGTATGAGAGTGTAGATGACGAACAGAAGGACCAATTGACTGAGACAACTAAGATCGAAAATTTTCACGTACTTGCCTCGGAAAACCACCGGAATTGATATCATTAAATTACAACGCCAACCTCAAATTGCCGTATGTATATTTTCCCGAAATAGACGCGCGTTTCATGATCGACACTGGTAGCACGAGGTCCTTTATAAGCCCTCGTAAGGCTAATGAGTATTTTGCTGATCAGAAACGACATGAACCATTCGAGGTTATTAGTACACACGCCTCTAGCAAACATAACGAGGTCATAGACATCCCCTTGTTACCATCATTTCAGAGCAATGGCCAACATACATTTTATGTATACGATGTCGATGTACGTTATGACGGACTAATTGGTCTGGATTTGCTCAAAGACTTAGAAGCCACCATTAACATCAAGGATAAAGTTCTTTTGACGAATAACGCGATTTTACCCATAAATTGTGACACCTCAGACTACAAGATAATTTTAGCCCCCCGTAGTGAACAGCGAGTTAAATTACCAACAGACTTATACACAGGAAATGCCATCTTGAATTATAAGCAATTTTGTGAGGGATTACGAATGCCGAGTGCGCTTGTTAAGTGTGAAAACGGCTATGCATGTACTGTAATACAGAATACTAGCGATAAGGAATTAACCCTAGTAGTCACCTCACCATTTAAAGTTACAGAATATGTAGAGTCTGAAATTCAGGTTAACAGCATAAGCGATGTAGAGATGAAAGACCTGGAAGTTGATGACATGCTTACGGAGAACTTAAAAAAATTGCGCCTGGAACACATGAACCCAGAAGAGCATTAGAGTATTCTTAAGCTCTGTACAGAATACAAAGATATATTTTACTGTGATAAAATCCCCTTAACCTTTATAAGCCAAGTAAAACATTGCACTAGAACAAAAAATGAGGACCCGATTTACGTAAAACCCTATAGACAGGCACCTGTCCAGGCGGCAGAAATAAAAAGTCAAGTTGACAAACTTCTAAAAGATAACGTTATCCAGGAGTCCCACTCACCCTGGAGCGCACCAGTCCACCTGGTTCCCAAAAAAATGGACGCGTCTGGTGAGACTAAATATAGGATGGTTATCGACTACCGTCGATTAAATGAGATCACAGTAGACGATAAGTACCCTTTGCCCAATATAGCAGACCTATTTGATAAATTAGGCAAAAGCTGCTACTACTCAACACTAGACCTAGCGAGTGGCTATCACCAAATAGAAGTTGCCGAGTGTGATAGACCCAAGACAGCCTTTAGCACTCAGAACGGTCATTACGAATTTTGTCGAATGCCTTTTGGCCTCAAAACAGCCCCCGCGACCTTTCAGCGTACCATGGACAACGTCCTTCGCGGCCTCCAAGGTATACACTGCATGGTATACTTGGATGATATCATCATATATTCGACAAGTCTGCAGGACCATCTACAGAAGTTGCGTAATGTGTTTGACAGGTTACGAGCGACAAATCTTAAGGTGCAGCTCGATAAGTCAGAGTTTTTCAGAAAAGAAGTGCTGTACCTTGGCCATAAGATCACCAAAAATGGTCTTCAACCTAATGACGACAAGATCAGGGCAGTAATGAATTTCCCCATACCAAGGACCACCACCGAAATAAAGAGTTTCCTTGGCCTAATAGGATATTATAGACGCTTTATCAAGGACTTTGCGAAAGTAACACGACCCTTAACCGCGTGCTTAAAGAAACGTAACAAGATCGTCCTTGACCAATCGTATATCGATGCCTTTAACACGTCTAAAGAGTTTTTAACAAACGCGCCTTTACTCCAATACCCGGATCCGGATAAGCCATACATACTAACAACCGATGCTTCTGCGGTAGCCTTAGGTGCCGTTTTATCACAAGGAACTGTAGGCAGCGACAAGCCTATTGCGTACGCCAGTAGAACACTGAGCGATACAGAGTCTCGCTACAGTACAATAGAGCGCGAGCTTTTAGCCATTGTGTGGGCTACAAAGCACTTTCGACCATATTTATATGGGCGAAAATTCATTATTTACACGGACCATCGCCCTCTAGCGTGGTTACATTCCCTTAAAGACCCGAATAGTAAGCTTACCCGTTGGCGGTTACGTCTTCAAGATTTTGACTTCGACATTGTCTATAAAAAGGGCAAACAGAACACGAACGCGGATGCTTTATCTAGGATTAAAGTAAACGCTACCGATTCGGACGACGAAGCACTTTCCATGAAAGTCAATTTGGACAAGAAAGAAAAAGCCCTTCAGGCCTATCTTGGCGAGGTCACTGACCAAATAAAATCCTTAAGCAGTAAGCCAGCCGGCAATAGAAACTCTTCATCTACGATAACGATATCGGACGAATGTCGTACCGTGACAGCAAGCCCTATAACTATAACGGACTCTCTACCATCTGAAAAAGACGATGACAGTGTGGTGTATCCTGTCCCGTCACTTTCGAGAAGTGCCTCTGCCACTATCCATTCTGTGAGAAACCTTGAGTCGGAAGAAATCCCGATATTAAGTGATGCAATAGATACAAAGCCTAATCAAATACTAGTCCACGTTTGGTATAAAAATGAACTACAAGTGCAAGACCTCTCCCGGGAAAAACAAAAGGTCTTACAAATTTTTATTCCATTAAATAACGATGACGTCATTAAACAGTTTTTAAAGGAGTACGTAAAAAGCAAAACCAAATACTTTATTTGGTTTGAATGTGATGAGCTCAGAAAACAATTTTCAAAAATTATCATACAGCTATTCAAAAAGGATGCAGTTGATTTTTATGAGTGTACAGAGAGAGTGGTATTTGTGGAAGACGAAAAAGAGCAAAAGGCGATTATACTTAAACACCACGCAGGAAAAACATGTCACAGAGGAATAAAAGAAACCATGTTGAGAATCCGCCGTAATTATTTTTGGCACAATATGCAGGACACTGTTTCAGCAGTACTGAATGGATGTGATACATGCAAGATGATGAAATATGACAGGCACCCCATCAAGCCAATGTTACAACTAACTCAAACACAAAACGCCCCTTTCCAAGAAGTCTTTATAGATCTCTTCTCCATAGAAGGTAAACATTATCTCACCCTCGTAGACGCTTTCAGCAAGTTAGGGCAAGCTTTTGAGTTAGCAAACCGATCAACCCCTGAGGTCACCCGTGCCCTTATTAAATACTTTTCATTCTACGGCACCCCTAAAAAAATAAGCAGTGACCCAGGCGCGGAGTTCAACAACGAGCTCATGAAGGAGCTAATGACCATGTATAAAATCCAGCTCCATATAGGTACACCCAATAACCCCAACTCCATGGGTATTGTGGAAAGATTTCACTCCACCATCATTGAAATCTACCGCCTAGCCAAATATGAACAAAAATGCACGGACGCAGCGTCTATAATGACCTACTCCGTCATGGCATATAACCATACTATCCATAGCGCGACTAATCTAACCCCATTCGAAGTAGTTTTTGGTCACACCGATTCAGGTAAAGTCTTTGACACTGAATTCGAGCGAAATTACCTACAGCAGATATTAAAGGATCACGCTAAAAGAACTAGGTGCTTGTACGACCATTTGTCACAAAAATTATTACAGCAGAAGGAGAAGGTTAGACAAAAGAGAGGTGGAGAAGTAGAAGAAAATTTCTCCGAAGGCGAACATGTATTTGCCAAGTTAGTCAATAAAAGGAAAAGTAAAGATAAGCCGCGCTACCAAAAAGCCACCGTTACAGGAAAGGTAGAACACAACGTAGTCCCCGTAAAAATAAAGGAAAGGCAAACTAAAGTACCGGTTAAAAACATCAAACGTCCTCCACAGGTGCTGTTGGCTCGTGATGAGCATAATGAGCCTAAACCAAGCACTTCAGCTGCAAAGGATTGACAAAAACCCAGGGATCTTACCTGTTAAGGAAGGTCAAGCTGTCGTTCAGCGAGATAAGTGGTTAATTATTAAGGTATTAGACTTAAGTGGCTTACAGTATGATTTAGCTTTTAATGTTTTAAAATATAGTGAGTTTAGTAAGTTAGTTAACGTTAATAAGCCTCAATTATATGAGTTTTTAGGGTTAAAAACACAGGCAGATTACTTAAGTAATATAACAATTGATAAGTTCCAACAGCGTATACCCACGCGTCGCTTCAAGCGCTTAAAGCGAGGACTCTTAGACCCTCTTGGTTCTCTTGTAAAACTCGTTACAGGCAACTTAGATCACGCCGACGCTATCCGATATGACAACCTGATATCCCGTATGAAAACTCAACAGACTTCCATGACAGGAAAACTGACGCTGGTCACCAAGGTGTTAGACAACTTCATAAATAGCACAACAGCTTTTAATCACAATTCAAAACTGTTAGATGAACGACTACGACGGGTGGAAAAAATTGTTACACAGCTTACAAGCAAGGAAAACAACTCTATGTACTCTACATATGTGTTAACCCTGTATAACCAATTTATAAGTAACTTCCGTACTATCTACATTAAAATAAGTGAAATTGAAACTGCTATTGCATCCAGTAGAGTGTCTGTGTTACACCAATCGATAGTTAATTCAACGGAATTACTTGATCATCTCAAACGAATTTCCGAAACGGAAAATTTAATGTATGAGGTAGTTTTAAGTAATCTGATTAAATTTGAAGAATCCATAACTGTGAAATCCTATATGAAGGGTAATGAAATAATGTTTATAATGGAAATACCTTTAACTGATAACAATACGTATAACTACTATAAACTCTATCCCTTACCCATTTTCCATGAGCCCCGAAATAAGACCTTTATAATTATCCCTAAATATCCCTACCTTATGGCAAAAAGTTCGACATACTTACCCTTTAACCAACCATGCAAGCGAATAGCCGACGACCGCTTCTTATGCGCCGAAGAAAATCGAGTTCTCTACCCGAAGGAGACCTGTGTCCAGCAACTCCTGAGTTATGAAGACAACCTCACGCACTGTCTCCAGGTTCCAGTACGTATTGAAGCCACAAAGGTACAACAGATCAGCCCAAATAGCTGGATATTGTATGCTAGAAAAAAGACCATGCTAACGAAGAAATGCAGCACCGACACCATACGAGAACATGTCCTCGGGACATACATTCTATCTATAGACGAACCTTGTGATGTATACTGCGACGACCTTCACCTGCATCGTGAACGATCCTATGTAGAGAATATGGGGTATGCAAGAACTCCCATCATCACCTTACCCGAACTGAAGCCCAGTAACGTGCCTAGCATGCCCCCAATAAATATGGAAGACATCAACTTGGACGAGCTGAACATGCTCGCATACGCGATGAAGCAGAAGGACATCTTCAGTGATAGTGAAAGTGAAACTCATAGCAAAGTGATAGTGCATAGCATTAGTCTTGCTACTATAGTTTTATATGTGTTTTTAGGATTAACGATTGTATGTCTAGTAATATTTAGATTTAAGGTTCAAAGTTCATTTATAACGTGCTGGCGAAATCACCAATGTCAAAATCCATCGGATGATTTCGCTCTTAAGGAGGGAGGAGTTATACAACCCCATCAACCCTCTACCAGTAGAGTACTTACAGTTAGAGCTGACTCTGCATAGCCACGTAAGCTTTCTTTAGAGATAAGGTGTTAGACCTAAGATATTCGTGTGACCATTTTAAATCAATACAGTAGCGCTCTCCGAATCGAGTGGACGTATTCACTAGTTTTATTTTAGAATTAATCTTTTTAAAAAGCTCCTTGGCTCCCATCATAACTTGTCTACGTACCAGAGTTGTTTTGTGAAGCTCGACAACTAATAGGTTTTTGTATAGCTGAATCTGAAAATAAACAATTGCAAGAATAGTCCGAAAAAAAAAAATAGTTTGTTCCAGTTTACCACATAACTGCATAATTGACTATGTGATTATCAAATACAATTTTATAAAAAAATATTTTAATTTAAAATTAGTAAAATAAAATATTTAAGTAATTCCAATCACTAGCCAGTTTCAAGTGATGCGACGTGGCTACGTGGTAAAGAAACTCAGCTAGTAAGTAATCAGGAAGAGGAGGCGCATTTATAAGTAGAGAAGGTACAGCCCTGTAAAAAAATGTTTATCTAAGTAATGTCATTTATGTATTAAGACGTAATAATAATATTGCGTTCTAAATGACGGAGCAAAATACATTCAAATGTTCGACGTAAAGCAAGGCGTATTTTGTTTTTTATTACATAATTACCTATTCATGAAATGTAGTGAGTGTTACAAAACACAACTTACCATTTCTTTAATCGGCTTCCTTTTTTTGTTAAAATGTTTCGGCCGGAAATGATCTCTACAAACATACTTATGTTGGTGGAGTTTTTCGGTGGGGATATACGCAAGATCTTCCACAATTTTCACCCATTGTTTGCATCTAAAAAAAACCACATTCAATGCAGCCACTAATAGTGCATCGTTGAAACATTGTTATGGCTTACAGCAATTCACCCGTCGTACACTGAGTTGTAATTCTGACCAAGGTACTTATCAGATATTTTTTTATCGATATTGAATATGTGTATGGCACATCACTATGACATTGAAACATCTTAATATTTTTCTCATAGTATATTAATTACGTTATTTAACATAATTTATGATCTTGCTCTTGTGCAAGATGACAAAAACTGTAGCCAGAAATACTTACCGGTCTTCATCCCTAGGAAATTTACTCACAAACTTTCTTTTGGTACCTACCCTTTGACTGGCTGCATCTTATTTTACAAATGGCACAATTTCCACACCATCCGATCAGTGCCATTATTAAAAGAAAATCACTAAACACTGTACAACAAGATACACACAGCTAGCTATTGACAAAACTTAAAACACAAAAATTTTAAACTAGAAAACTTTCTAATATGTGCCGCTTTCCGCCATGACATTTGTTGAGTTTTCAGTTTGACAGCAAAGAAAGAGTAAGTAGTACTATAGAGTGAGACAAATATATATCCGCCATTAAAACGGGGCTAAATGCGAACAAATAATTCAATTTATACTTTTTTAAAAATATTTTTATTTTTAATGCACTAACCCGTGCTAAGGACAAATTTAAAAACCTATTTAGAGGCTAAAAATTTCACCCATGCCGGGATTCGAACCCGCAACCTCTGGCTATCCGTGCCAGCGCTCTACCAATTGAGCCAATGGGCGACTCACCGGCATCAGTGAAATTTCGAACCTCTTTACACTATTCTCTGTACCTATTACGTACAGGCAGCGACATCTGGCTTAAGCAAATTGCATCACTTACAGCCCCGACTACCTACTTTGCAGTTAGGTTTTTACATCGGAACGATATCACTGTACCCACATGATTATACTATTTTTATTTTGGGTAAAATTTTTAGCCTCTAAATAGGTTTTTAAATTTGTCCTTAGCACGGGCTTAGTGCATTAAAAATAAAAATAGTATAATCATGTGGGTACAGTGATATCGTTCCGATGTAAAAAACTAACTGCAAAGTAGGTAGTCGGGGCTGTAAGTGATGCAATTTGCTTAAGCCAGATGTCGCTGCCTGTACGTAATACAGAGAATAGTGTAAAGAGGTTCGAAATTTCACTGATGCCGGTGAGTCGCCCATTGGCTCAATTGGTAGAGCGCTGGCACGGATAGCCAGAGGTTGCGGGTTCGAATCCCGGCATTGGTGAAATTTTTAGCCTCTAAATAGGTTTTTAAATAATTCAAAGTTCCTACTTGCGCTAGGCTGGTCATAATTATAACACAATCGCGCGAAAATGACAACCGTGATACTTTTTTTTATTTTTTACAAAAACAAAAAAACCTTATCCAATTACACAATTACGCCAAACTGCAAAGCAGTTTGTTGGCGAAGCGTAGTAGTAGTATTGAAATATTAGCGGGCTCACAAACAAGTAATTCACCGGCTTTAAACTGCCGCCACAGACAAAGGAAAAGCCAAAATTAGGTCTTAAGGGTGCTTCTTCGAGCAAGGTGTTCTTTGGTGATTTGCGTGGCAATTTTCAAACTTAATATTTTTTTAAAATTGACATCTGAATCTTAAATTATACGTATAAATAATATTTTTAAAGGAAGAGGCAGCGCGGAGAGCGATATACTTACAGAGATAATCGAGGTTAAAAAATTTGAGGCCACGCAAATCACAAAACTCCCCACGAAAATGATATTGTTAAATTTAACTTTCTCAATCAAGTTGTTTATTGTTATTTCATATTGAAAAGGAGTTATTATTACTTATAATGTTTATCAGATAAAATAATAGGTAAAGAAGTAACTAAAACAAATTGTTTTTTACTAGAATCAGTTGAGCATTATTTATTATTAGTTGAAGATAAATTATTACAAAAGTATAACAGTAATTAAAACATTTTTATAAAATTAACACTTTCTCTTATCTGTAATCAGTCATTTCGTAGGAACATAATCTGTATTTTTAATTATCACAATCATAGACTTAAACTTACATGTATTTTTATTTATATTATTAATATACTCGTAAATTCTTAAAAAATCGAATCATCGAAATCGCTGGAGTCTTCTTTGTCTTTATTAAGACAGGAAATAACATCTTTGGTAGTTTTTGGGGTCATCAGTTCTTCGTATTCTTTGGTCAGGCCTGGAACCCAAAAGCTATAATTGTCTGACAGTTCAATATCATCCGTTATCAACATCCGTTTCACATCTTAATTCTTTTTGGCCGGTTTCATTTCAACTCTCGTTTCCAAAATACATCCACTTAGTCCTGGTTTTAATAAGATATTTGATAGTATCACTGGTTTATCCTTTACTGCTTTTACAGAGTTCTTTCTTTTTAATTTTTCTTCTCTTGTTAACGGCATTTTTGAAATGTAAATTCCATTGAAATTTAATATACTTAAAGGTATAGATAGAAAATTGAATGCTATTTAATAATTGTAAGGTATTTGTAAAATCAGAAACCCATAAACTGTGACATAAAAAAATATTATCATAAAAAACTCAAACTTATTTCATTTGCGTGGTTAATAATTGATTTTCGTGGGTCAAAACTACCACGTAAACCACGCAAATCACGACCACGAAAATCAAAATAAACCCGTTTATGTTAAAACCTTAAAATACCTTTTGAGAAAATTAACTGTGTTCTGTACATAAGTTTCTTTACCTAATATTTTTTCGCTTCAATATATTATTAAAAAAATAAATTCACAGTTACCGGAGAAAATAGTACCACGCAAATGAAAGTTTTGAGAAACCATGCCCACGCAACTAGATTCTTACCTTTATATTTCGGAAACTCGACGCATCGTCACACAAGCACTCTGCCCGGCCGTCGGAGCACGACTAGTTGTAACTCGCATTCAAATGACGCAACATGGTCCGTCTCGTTAGGGATGTACTCTTTCGAATTTACAATGATCCATGCAAATCAGTGGCTACCTCGGGACAGTTACATTTTATTTTTTTTAGTGAATGTTATTATTTTAGAACTATAGAATATTTTTTTTAAAGCATCGTTAACTTCTTAGGACTAAGTGTTTTTTTTTGGTAAGCCTGTAGCGCTTAGTTTAAAATATATTATTTACTAAGTGACTGGATCTGGGTTTGGGACGCTCCACGCAAATCAAAGAATGGGGGTGTTTTAATTTTTTAGCTATAGTAAATGTAAAGGTAATTTAAAAATTATGAATAACCCCATTAAAAGATGATTATAGGTATGCCTGAAAAAAATAGTGGCTGGCTGGGTTTTCGATTTCCATTATTTTTAAGCGATGCCGCTTGAAAAATGAGTCCCAAAGAATGACCCTTAACATAGTAGCACAAAATATTCAGGGCTTTTCCGGCAAGGAAAACATGACAGAACTTTTCTTGAAAGATTTTAATGTAGATATTTTATCCACTTAAACGTCTACGTTGAGATCTCGTGTGTGGAATTGGCACCTCAAACAACAACTTTGAATTATACCTGAGCCAAATTCGATAACGAATGGCGATAAACAAACCGTTGCTAGGCAACGACTTGTTTACACCTAAAAGGCAGATGTTAACAACCTTTTCTAGAAATCGTTTTCATACAAATAATAATCGTTCCTCCTACTAATGTAAAATGCTTATTTATGTTAATATGTTTATGATTTTATAGTGAAAGGCTTAACCGATTTGAATATGACATATGACAACACTGAAATATGAAACACAGATTTAACAAACATTACGCGAGCCATGCCGCATGATTTTCCTAATAGAATTAAGCGCGTTTAAGAAAAACACAAACAAACTCTCCAACTTTATAATATTAATAAGTACCTATAGATGCTACTATGAAAATGAGTAGATTGGGACCTACTGCAAATATTGCAATAAAAGAAAGTTCTTTGTAGGTATATATTTTTATTCATATGTTCACACTAATCATCACTGTCACTGGCCAAAGAGGAGGAGGATAAATTTGTGTCTCCGAAGACTTGAATTATAAATTCATCAATGACATTATCCATTACACCATCAAATTCGGCGTTTTCTTCTCTTCTTTAATTACTTGTTCAATACAACGTTGCCATGCTGCTGGAGTAATTTTACTTATTGCCTCATCTAACAGGACCTTTATTTAGTTCAGCCATTTAAAAAGTTTTATTTTTGGCAGCAACATGGCCTTTTACTTGCCCCATATGATTTCTATCGGATTTAATTCACAATGATATGGGGGCAATCTATATTTTTGTCTTGTGCAATTTTGTCACACATATATGCTATATATACTTATGCCATATGCACGTATTGACAAACGACTAAACTTCACTTGTTGGCATAAACTAAATTTCCCAAAATGTTTGTCACACCTGAATTTCATCCATGTTTCTTTTTCTGTAGGGCTGTCGCGAAAAATTAATGTCGAATTTTTTATAGTTTTTCGAAATAAAAAGGTAATATGCATGTTACTTGAGTGATTCTAGTTAAATATGCTGCAATAGGAATTGTTAATAAATAGTTAGCAAGTAAAAGGCTATAATCATGTAAACAATAGAAGATTTGTAAAACGTTAGTTGTGATAACCCTAAATTGGCTTGTTTACCTCTATTCTTTATCGAGTTTGGCAGAACTGTAGTTGTAGAGGACGCATTAAAACGTCTTTTGCGAGTAATAAATCCAAAGTAGTATGTGGCGATTTTAATATTGATCTGTTAGTTGAGAGCCCACTTCAAACTAAACTTATTAGCATTATTTAGATCGTTTACCTTACTGAACCTACTAGAACAACGCCAACCAGTGCTACATGTATAGATAATGTTTTCTGCAACTGTGAGCATTTAAAAAAAAGGTTATAAACAACCTACAGTCGGATCACAGTGGTTTATTAGTTGTTTAACCAACAATAATTGAAAAAAAATGCCCAGCATTAATTTGTATTTTAAATTAATTTAAATTTGTAATATCACAGACAAAAAAATTGAATTATTCAAAAATAAATTAGGTACCAAAATAGGTTGATCCCAACGCTTTCAATTGTTTACCACGATATCAAACGAATTTGAATAAGTTTTAAAATAAAAAAAATTCATTTCAGTAATAATAGTTTTTCAGAATGGGCCACTCCTGCTATACATAGAAGTAGGAAAAGATTGTATGAATTGTATAAAGAAAAACAATCCAATCCGGATCCAAGCTTTAGAGAATTTGTTAAGAATTACTCTAAAACCTTTAAGAAAACATGTTCTATAGCAAAATCCCTTAAGATAAGCAAAAAAATAAAGGCGTCTTCAAATAAAATAAAAACTACTTGGCAAGTGATCAACAAGGAGACAGGCAAAACAAAGCCCAGGGATCAGAGTTTTGCGCTAAAGGTAGGTGGGAAAATAGTTAACTCAAGTGACGAAATCGCAAAAGTTTTCGAAAATTTCTTCACAAACATCCCACTAAATATAACGGCGGGTTTAAATTCTTCGTCTCAGTCAGCAGAATCACTAATGTTAGAAAATATAAAACGATGCGTAACAGACTTTCAATTCTCCCACGTTAGCACCCAAACTATTGTTAAAACATTTAACCAAATAAATATAGAAAACTCAAGACTTGTGGGGTCTGTCGGTCAAACTGATATCCACGGTAATTCATATTATTGCACCACACCTTGCTACAATTTTTAATAAATGTGTTGATCATGGGACTTTCCCAGATCTCTTAAAATGTAGTAAAATAGTTCCTCTATTTAAGGAAGGTGATAATGAGGATCCAAACAATTTTAGGCCCTTAGCAATACTACCGGTATTAAGTAAAGTGTTTGAGAAACTAATTCTACACCAATTGTTGACACACTTTAGTTTAAATAAACTCTTCCATTGAAAACAATTCTGTTTCACTAAGGGTCGTTCAACGACCGACGCAGGAGTGGCATTAATGAATTACATCTTTGATGCGTGGGAGGAGGCGCAGGATGCTATCGGGGTTTTCTGTGACCTTTCTAAAGCTTTTAATTGTGTAGACCATAAAACGTTCCTTTGTAAATTGAACAGATACGGTCTCAGTAATGAATCTCTATGTCTTCTTCGATCATATTTAGCAAACAGAGCTCAGAAAGTTGACATAAATAGGGTTAAGTCTTATGGATCTGATATTAAAATAGGAGTTCCTCAGAGTTCTATTTTGGGGCCTTTCCTCTTCTTAGTATATGTAAATGATCTGCCCTACCTAGTTGAGAAATTGTTACAAATAGTATTGTTTGCAGACGATATTTCTCTAATTTTTTAAATCAAGAGAGGGCAATCTAATCTAGACAATGTAGACAACGCCCTTTCTAAAGTGTTAAACTGGTTTACTGTAAACAATCTCATGTTGAATGCGAAAAAGACAAAATGTATAAAGTTTTCATTGCCCAATGTAAAAAAAGTGGACACAAGTTTAATTATAGCTGGTGACAGACTAGACTTAGTAGAGTCCACGGTGTTTTTAGGTATTACAATAGACTCGAAACTGCAATGGGGTCCACACATAAAAAATCTAGCGGGTAGGTTAAGTTCAGCCGCATTTGCAGTTAGAAAAATTAGGCAACTAACAGATGTGGCAACTGCGAGGCTTGTATATTTCAGTTATTTTCACAGTATTATGTCATATGGTTTGTTACTATGCGGCAGATATAGAAACAATTTTTATTCTACAAAAAAGGGCTGTTAGAGCTATTTACAATTTACCTACCAGGCAATCGCTAAGGGATATTTTCAAGGAAATCGGAATTCTAACGCTGGCTTGCCAATATATATTCGATAAGATAATGTACGTACGAAAAAACTTAACAACATTTGAATTAAACAGGGATATCCATAACGTAAACACTAGAAACAGAAACAAAGTTGCTTTATCTAAATTCAGATTAGCCGAGGTAAATGCATATTTTATAGGACTAAGTGTACTTTTTTACAATAAAATTCCAGAACATATTCTATCCCTGCCTAAAAGCAAATTTAAAAATTTCATTAAAAAGGCGCTTTGTAAAAAGGCCTATTATAGAATAGATGACTTTATAAATGATGTAAGCCCTTGGCAGTAGACCAATTCCACAACGAGTAAATCATAGTTATTAAATAAATATTTTATATGTAGCAACCGAATCACTGCAATCCTCAGTGTTAGTTATGTCATATTTTAAGTTTGTTTGGACATGTGGAAATGATGAATCCTTTCCACATGTCCAAACCAACGCAACATTCCTTTCTCAATTCTAGTCACTACATCCTCTTTCAGTACACAACGTTCTCTAATCAGACTATTGCGTATCCTGTCATTCAAAGTAACACTACACATACTTCTCAAGGACCTCATTTCAACTGCATTAATTCTACTTTCTTGCTTCTTTTGCTCTTTTTTCTCGTATACTAACAATCTCTTAAACTATTGTTAACAGTTGTCAAACGTTTTTTTTGTATGCACTTTGCTCACCTGACAGCTGTTGACTGTAGATTAACAGCTTGTTAGTGTGCCAGAAATCGGGAGTTAGCCTATAAAATTAGCAAGTAGAAGTGGTAGGGGGCTTGTCACAATTCTCACATTGCTCGGCCGAAAAACCGATGGTCATGGATTCTAAATGTAGACTACGAACTGGGAAACGCGGCGTATGACGCCCACCAAGACCGGCGATTATATCCTTATCTATGATCGTAGGCATATTTATACGAGTATAGTCTATAATCGTCCTACAGCAGGGCACAGGCTCTCAGAGAGAGTGTATGGGCTTAGTTGCCACGCACGCCCACCGCGGATCGGCAATTTCAAGCGCCGAGGTATTTGTACACCTTAGACAGGAGCTCTATTTTTGATTCACTCGTATGAAATTGCATCGTCGAATGCGACATAAGTCACACTCGTCTTCTAAGTCGCATGATCTCGTTTTTCCGTATTTTTGAATCGTTCGCCTGAAGTATTGCCAGTACAATTTGAAGTATTGTATTTGATCCGTTCCACGCAGAAATTACAAAAACCGGAAACTACCGTAACGGAAACGGAACGTAAGATATTTCGTTTTATTGGCTGTTTAGGTAAAAATCTTTCCTATATCCTATATCGTAAATAATAACACTGGTTTGTTTTTGTTCGAAAATGTCGAAACAAAAAATCAATTCGGCACAAAAGCACAAATACTTCGATTTGAAATTGACACAAATTTTGACAATTAATCTATCGATCGACATACGAGACAAGTGGTAAGGACCATTCGTTGCAGTCGAGTGATTCAAAAATACGGAATTTCGTATGTCGAGCGAAAATCAGTAGAATTCGAGCGCTCGACGCGAAACGAGTGATTCAAAAATAGAGCTCCTGGCGGCACTATCATGGGACTGTGAACTCCTATTGTTGAATGAAATTTATTTGAAGTTACTCTATTATTTTTATTAAGTTGTACAGGATTTTTTCTGGAAATAAAATATTATTATTAGCTCGTCCGTGTTTTAGCAATACGTCATAATTACACTTCTTCTTCGGGCTATATTAGTCCACTGCTGGGCATAGCCCTCCCCTAATGAGCGCCACAGCGCAAGGCTGTGCCATCATTGGGGGTTAATGCCCATGCCCCCACGCTGGGCATGCGGGTTGGGGATCGCAGTTTCGTGGAATTTTACTGCAGCTGGCGCTGCTGCCCACCCCCCGGTTTGTGTCCCTTAGTCGCCTTTTACGACACCCGCGGGAAGAATTTGGGTTGGTGCTATTCTCTAGGCCGACACCACACAGCCGTCACCACAGATTTACACATCCGTCAAAAACCAAAAGCCCGCGAAAATAGCCTCCACAGAGTATGAGTTTGTTTTCAATACGATCCTTTGAAACTACAAACTACGTTTTCAATGTACATTTTACTTAAGTAAGCTTGTATGGTGAAAAAAATATCGGCTGTCCCATACTTTTTAATGGTGTAACAGTTATAATGATCAGGGATGATGATGACTTTATGCAATTTCGAGGTCAAACCTCCCCCCCCCCCTATTGCATGATAATAATACTCCCACACAACCCACCATTTCTCCTGGTCCGAAATTAGACTACCTTGAGCTATTTTAACCAGGCAAGAACATCACAAAAATGTAAATACACCCAGACTGAAGCCATTTGTCCAACAAATACACGACTGCCTCCAGTAGAAATCGGACCCACGACCTCCATTAAGATTAAGATAAGAATATTCTTTATCGTACACTGGAAAAACAACAAATACAAAACAATTGCAAATATACATAGTACAATTGGGGGCCTTATTGCTAAAAGCAATTTCTTCCAGACAACCTTACGATGGAATGTTGCTGAAGGAAATTAGAAAGACGGGTAGCCAGTGCAAATTTGAATACTGTACAGATTATCAAACGTGATACCGCAAAAAAAAACGGATTGATACGGAGGGATATTCGAGGATGTTTTTACACCCTGTAGAGTGTGAAAGTGAAACAATAAAGCATGCCACCGACAATGGAACTGGTCAGGCCTGCCCGGAAAACATAACTTCACTAGTGTCGAGCCACTTACTAACGATTTAATTACAACTGTTGTAACACACATTCCGTTCGCAATTGGGGATGGTGAGACACTTGTTCATGTTGAATTACTCAATCCAATTGGACGATGTACCAACAAACTGGCAAGAAAACTCTTCCACAGTCTATTTATCCTTACTTGTCAATTTTAGTAAACAAGATTCTACCGGTACAGTATGACTTTTTCGTCGAAAACTGCCAAATTCCCATAAATTCAGTAGCCTCGGACACAATTGTAGATAAAACGCTGCCGATTTTATAAACAAAGTTCATGAACTTACGAGAACTGGTTTTGTCATCAAATAGCAATTTTGAAGTTAGAATCTTATACTATTTTTATTTTAATGCACTAAAATATGCATGAGCGAGAAAGTATTCGGGCCCATGCGCAAATGGTTCTCTTGTTACAATACTATTTTTATTTTTAATGCACTAACCCGTGCTAAGGAACAAATTTAAAAACCTATTTAGAGGCTAAAAATTTCACCCATGCCGGGATTCGAACCCGCAACCTCTGGCTATCCGTGCCAGCCATTTTTAGCCTCTAAATAGGTTTTTAAGTTAGAATCTTGTTTACTATATTAGACAAGTAGGGATAAATAGAATATAAATGCTGTCTATTTATTGTGTTGCATGCAATTTATTATTTGATCACATGTTTTATTGCCTATTTCCTCCATTTAATACACACCAAACAAAGGCGTCCGTGCACCATCTATTACCTACAATTTTCGATCAAGCCCCTACTCCTGAAAAATCTCTTTGACAGATCATCCAAATTAACAATTGAGTCGTGCTCTTGGCAATGGGTCAATTTATGTTTTATACACTTGTTCGTTCTGAACCGTAGAACCAATTGTTCTCCTCCAAAAGTCCTCTCTAACGATATACATAACATATCATTGTCACTACCAAACCCTGAAAACACTGAAAAGAATATTCAAAGTTCTGACAAGACTGTCACATAAAAGACATTTTAGTGATTTGATTTACATTCCTTTGTTGAACGTTACGGGATGGTCACCCATCCAGTACCTGACCGCGCCTCTTGTTGCTTAACCCAAGTGATTGACTCCAATCACTTGGTTCCACTAGGCCACGAGCGCTTCAAGACAAATATGAAGTGTTAAAACAAAGATTAAGCCTGTAGGTACATATAAGTATTTAGTAACACGTTTAAACTAAGTTGGGTCTAGTTACCCTATCCCCCTTTTGTTAAAGCTCTAATGACTGCGTATAATAAAGATAATAATTTATAACACTTAGGTGTAACTCCGGTCTTCCGCAGTACGCAGCCGCTAGCAGTCCAAAGCAATCTGACAAGTATAGGGCACTTGTCACTTGAGGCGAAGAACGTTTGACAGACCCGGTCGTTTTTTACACAAGCTATTCAAATGACCAGTCACTTGTAACTTCTGCTTCCATAGAATCTCTTCCAATACGTAGACCAACTAGGTAGAATAAATAGAATAGAATCTTGGGCGCTAAAGTTTTATAGTCTCGACTCTAAAGCTTAGATCACCAGATGTTGCACAGCAGTTTTAATTACATAACGGCTAATGATGATTGAAGTACGATGCAAATAGAGTTAAACGGTTTGCCCTCGGGCGTCGAGTGAAGTACGGAAAGCATTTACTGCACCGATTTGTCTTTGCCTTTCTCTGCGTCTGTGGAGTAAAATAATTGGGTTTCAAACCTTTTTTCGGAAATTCCTTTCCAGACGATTTGTTTAAGAAAACCGGCAAAATGCGAAAAATAATAGCGACTGCCTATTTAGAAAAAAATAAATTATCCTTGTCGACAGCAGTTCCCTTAAAGAGTTGGACTCACTTGGCCTTAAGTGACCAGTTTTTTCTTCACACCTACTACAGTATTAGAGACTATAAAATCACAAAAATGTTAACACTTTTGTTTATTATTAACGTTGTAACGATAGAACAAAAAACAAGAAGACTTAAAATATACGATTGTTGCATGTGTGAAAATTTTAAATGATCACTTATTTATTACGCGCTTGATGAATTACATCAGAAATGTGACAATCCTACAAAGAACTCAGGTGGAACATACCTATCTACTTCCTAGCTTAAAACAATTGTACTTTAAAAACCTATTTAGAGCACACTATTTTTATTTTTAATGCACTAACCCGTGCTAAGGAACAAATTTAAAAACCTATTTAGAGGCTAAAAATTTCACCCATGCCGGGATTTGAACCCGCAACCTCTGGCTATCCGTACCAGCGCTCTACCAATTGAGCCAATGGGCGACTCACGGCATCAGTGAAATTTCGAACCTCTTTACAATATTCTCTGTATTACGTACAGGCAGCGACATCTGACTTAAGCAAATTGCATTACTTACAGCCCCGACTACCTACTTTGCAGTTAGGTTTAACATCGGAACGATATCACTGTACCCACATGATTACACTATTTTTATTTTTAATGCACTAACCCGTGCTAAGGAACAAATTTAAAAACCTATTTAGAGGCTAAAAATTTCACCCATGCCGGGATTCGAACCCGCAACCTCTGGCTATCCGTACCAGCGCTCTACCAATTGTTGCGGGTTTGAATCCCGGCATGGGTGAAATTTTTAGCCTCTAAATAGGTTTTTAAATTTGTTCCTTAGCACGGGTTAGTGCATTAAAAATAAAAATAGTGTAACAATTGTACTTATTATTTTTTTAAGACTCGTCGACATGTGCATCCTGCCCGTCCTCACTTACGGCTCCCAGACTTGGTCATTGACCGAAGAACAGAAGTCCAAGCTCAAAGTTTGCCAGCGAGCTATGGAGCGTAGCATGTTGAGCGTCAGAAGGATTGACCATATCCGCAACACTACGCTACGTCAAAAACACGCATAGCTGATGTGGGTGTCCAGACTGCAAGGTTGAAGTGGAGCTGGGCAGGGCATATCAGCAGAATGCACCCGGATAGGTGGGCAAGACTTGCCACCGAGTGGGTGCCACAAGGTGGTCGTCGCAGGAGAGGTAGGCCAAGAAAACGTTGGCGAGACGATCTCGACCGACACATGCCGGAGTGGTCTGAGGTGGCACAAGACAGAAACATCTGGTCTGAGTTGGGGGAGGCCTTTGCCCAGCAGTGGGACACAAACGAGGCTACGTAAAAAAAAAATTTTTTTTAAGTTCAAAACACGAGGTTCCAATGTCATATAGGACTAGGGCCGTCGGATTTTTCAAAATAGGAAACGAACTTTTCTAGTTTGTCTCGGATCTTGGATGTTATCTATGTACTTGTTGTATTAAGTCTATCGTCGAGTTAGCGCCTATAAAACAAGTCATTTAGTTGTACTTAGTATAGGGCTAACGAGATCTGTGTAATATATCCATGAATATTTCTTTATTTATTTACTAAGTAGTTGCAGAATGGACATGTCGCAAATCCGACCGAAACTATCCCGCAAAGCTGCTGATCGGTGATTAAACTAAATATGGTTTAATTTGATCTACACTGAACTTTGTATTTGGAAGACATACCTACCAAAATAATTTATCACAGACGTGTCGTTATCAACCCTTGTATGTCCCCACTGTTGGGGCACGGGTCTCTTCCTGCATCGCAGGATGGTTAGGCCATACTCCAGCACGGGGGCCAAGTCCGGGTTGGTGGAGGATTGTAAGACAGCGGCGGGCCTTACTGTCAGAAGTTATCAAGCCGCCCATAAGGCCTCTGACATGGCTTAACGACTGCCATTATATGACAGCCGGCACCAACGGCTTAGCGTGCCTTGCGAAGCACGGAAGCCCTCGTGTATCACAGACATATTAGTGTCGTGCGTTGGTCGTCGAAATTGTATTAATTAGATGTGCATTCTGTAACTTCAAAATAGGCATACTCGTAGGTACTCTTCGCTAGCGCAGTGCAATAAGTTCAAAAGAAATCCAACTATCGAAGCTTGGAACGTTGTATATCCTTTACAAATAATAAAAATTGGAACGACTTCAGGTGTTGTTTTATTTGTAGATAGATATTTTATAATAAAACAGAAAAACTGGATAAAAACGGATAAGCAGGTAAAATAGTCAGATCTGGTCGAAGGGTATAGTAGTAAGAAAGAAGAAATTTCGAAATGTATGACAAAATTTAAATAGGTATTTGAAAATGATAGAAAAGAAATAAAAATGGTGTAAAGAGGTTTGCACCGTTACAAGCTGAAGCTTGTTAAGATAAACTTCGGCTTCGGCGCTGGAAAAAGCAGCTGTGTTTGTTGGGGCTACAGATGAAATCAGCAGATAACGTACGAAATCGCTTTGTGTTTTCGCAATTACTTAGCAAGTTCATTAAGCAGTGTTATGTTTTATAATCGTGCCCCATAAATTAATGAGTAACATCCAAATTACTTTTATCCTACCGCATCTCGGCTCCTAAATTATAACTGTAGCGATCGAACGAACAATGAAATCGAATTGATCTGAATCGATAATGTCCCAAATAGAATTTACAAGCATGTTAGGGTTACGTTGTCGAAATTATAATAACGTTCTGCTTCGTATGTGCGAGTTATTTTACTAAAGTCTCCAAAAATCCCTAGAAATCGACAGAAGAAATCCTCTTTTAACCGTTCAAATTAAGTACATTACATAATTATGTTCTTTTTTATTTTATTATGGAAAAAAATTACATACTTAGGTACTAACAATTTAATAATTAAAAGTAAATAAATTCAGAACAGTATCGGCATGACATAAAATACAATGGTATAAATAAAAAATGGGTCATTATTACAAAAAACAATTTTATTTCTCTAGAAAAAGCAATACAATAAATAATAAAATTTATACAAGCATAAATTTCACTATAGGCATGGTCAGGAGATTAAGTTGTAACATTTTAAAAGTCCATCTAAAGTAAGCGAAAGCATAAATTAAAATTTATTCAAATATAAAATGGCATTTAAATAGACCATCTAGAGACATCCACCCAAAGTTCCCCATAACGCTTGCAGCATTACCGCGCTGCACAGCAAAGGAGATCAAAGCGACAGTTCCTCAAGTTTCGCTCTGTTTACATACTTAGATCATGAGGTTTATAACTTGAGTATCTCACTAATGATGTCGCGACTCATTAGCGCATGATACTGTGGTCGTGACCGGGCTGAAACAAAACTGGTTGTATATTACTTCTTTCAGTAATGGCTTATTTTAAAATAACCCATTATAAACTTCCACCTACATCCCGTAGCGGAGGTCATTACAGGACAGCGGTCTCACGCAAGTGGCTATTTATATCGATTAATCAAACATAAAACTGTTTCATACGGAACCCTTCACGCATCCATTTTTACACGACACACATGAGCGGTTCCATTAACACTTCCTTTTTGCATAACAGTAAATTGTGTTCATACTTGTAAAAACTAATACCATTGTTGGATAATCGTGCTTGCATATTAAGCATTGTTAAGAAAGAGCGTAGTTAGGTATTTCAGGGTTGTTGCATACTTACATCACATTTAGTGAAGTCAGGTATTTGCAATATTTACTAATCTCAGGATAAACTGGCTAGCTTGGTATTAGTCAAATGATTACTTTTCTTGAATTACGATATACTTAGACAGTCTAGAAGGTCTTTTATATAATTGCTGTCAAAATGATATCATTATGCTTCAATTACTTACCGCTATCAAGTTTTGCAAACCGCAAATTCAACCATGTAAACTTCCACAGAGGTTTGTCACTAGAAATATACACACCTATCGGTGTGTAAAAGTAAATTAATTTCTTACTTATACTGCTAGTGATACAGTAGACTGCAATGGTCAACCTTCACATTTTTGTTGCAAGGTCGCACGTAATGTACTTAATGTAGATTCTCGACTACGCTGACATCTGCTATCTAGACCTCACAGAGGAGCAACTAAATAAGCTTGAACGTCTCCAAAACTTTTGTATCCGGTTCATATTTGGTTTACGCAAATATGACCATATTTCTGAATATCGAACTAAACTCAAGTGGCTCCCCATTCGTCTCCGCCGGAATGCTCACATTCTTTCTCTCCTCTATTGCATTCTGTTCAACCCAGCTACCCCATCCTACCTCAAAGAGCATTTCGAGTTTCTCCATTCTTCCGCCTGACTCTTCGCTCATCCCAAAACCTTCTCCTCAAAACTCCTCTCCACAGTACAAAATTTTATGGCTCCTCTTTCACGGTTCAGGCAGTCCATTTATGGAATGATCTGCCCGTGGAAGTGAGAAAAGCAAAGTCCTTGGCTTGTTTTAAGGCATTGGTGAAATCCCACTATCTCACTGGATAAACTGGAAAACAGTAGCTTATATGTATTTAATTGTGTAAGTATTTATTTTTAGGTATTTATTTATATTATTATTTAAGTATATGTTGCTTACCTATATGTATTTAATTGTACAGGGTGTCCGGTGGCAGAATTGGGATTTGAAATTCGAATATTTTTTAACAATTGAGAGTAGATTAGTGCAAAGCATTACATTCGATTGAGCGTTAGTGCGGATTAATTAGTCAAAATGTCGGAGTGGACGAACGATCAGCGTGCGTATGCTATTGAAGGGTTCTTCAAAGCCAATAAATGCTGCGTAGTTGCTCGTCGAAGATTTGTTTGCGGTACAATATTCGACGTTTGAGTGAAGGACCTAGTGAAAATTTATTTCGCACATGGGTGCGGGGTTTCGCGAACATCTTCGGCCCGGCACGGTCCGGGCCCGAGCCGCTCGTCAAGTACTGATGAGAACATTGCCCTTGTCGCAAACAGTTTGCCACGGAATTCACGTCAGTCTGTGCGCAAGAGGGCGGCTGCGCTAGGACTACCGAAATCAACTGTTCATGAAATATTGAAGATTGATCTTAAATTCCATCCTTTCAAGATTCAAATTGTGCAAGCTCTCAAACCCAACGATTATCCAATACGCAAAAACTTTTGTGAAACAATGTTACAGAGATTTCGTACTGTAAACACGATATTTTTAGTGATGAAGCCCATTTTCATCTAAACGGGGCCGTCAATAAGCAAAATTGTCAATATTGGGCAGCCAAAGGAAACAATCCACGATGGAAACATCAGCAGCAGCTTCATAGCCCTAGGATTACAGTTTGGTGTGCATTATCAGCAACAGGAATAGTTGGTCCCTATTTTTTTGAAAATTCTCGAGGACAAAGTGTTACGGTGGATGGCGCATCATACAGACGCATGATCACTGCCTATTTTATTCCACATCTGCAAGCACATCATGTCTTTACTTCACACACATGGTTTCAGCAAGATGGTGCTACTCCTCATACTGGTAGAGCCACCATGGCACTATTGCGTGATTTTTTCCCGAACAAATTGATCAGCTGCTTCGGAGACATCCCGTGGCCCCCTAGATCACCAGATCTGACTCGCCTTGACTTTTTTCTGTGGGGTTACCTCAATATCAAAGTGTACGAAACAAATCCTGCCACTATTTCTGAATTGAAAGAAAATATTGTACGCGAAGTGAACGCCATTCCACTAACTGTTCTCCAGTGCGTCGCGCGTAACACAGTTGAAAGGTTTCATGAGTGTGTAAGACGTGATGGTCAACATTTGGATGATTTAATTTTTAAACAGTGCAATCCGCATTTATCCTTTGCTTACAACTTCTTTTATTATATGAATATTCGTAGCAGTATTTTTTTTATTTCAATTTAAAATCCTAATTCTGCCACCGGACATCCTGTATATGTATTTTTTTTAGGTATTTAAATATGTATATTATTATTTAAATATTTGTACCTTTTATCGTAGGTAATTATAAGTAATCATATTCTCGCACTCTTTTGCTGTTTGTTATCAATATATTTTCGATTTAACTATTTATTTACATGCACCACGTACCGACTATATTCTTCATGCAATCCACTCCATCCAAAGGTTGTCTGGAAGTTGTCGCTCTTAGCGATAAGACCGCCAATTGTATAACATTACTTAGATTTAAGAATCATGGTTGTAATATTTTTCTGGTTGTGCAATAAAGTGTTCTCTATCTCTATCTATCTATCTACGTTACGAGTAGAGTGCACGCAAGTAAAAGTCGATATGCTGTCGACTGCACACGTCGCGTCCTAGACAGATGGGCATTGCGTCTACGTAATGAGATGATTTATACAGCGTACAATCACCAGTACCTTCAATCACAGTAGATGGCTGAAGGGACGACTCGGATGCTGCAGTGCCTGGGAAATTGTTGTTTCGATTTTAGATGGTGTAAGCTAGGTACCTATACCATCCTGACTGCTTAGTACAAGAATGACTAGTCAATAGGTAAGTCAGTAGCCAACTAAGCCGTAGCTTTTCTCACGATGCATTCTGACGAAACGGTTTTTAGGTTTTGCGTTACTTCAATAATACATGGAATGTAATATAGCGACGTCATCGCCAGAAACTTGCAAGAATTTCGCTTACGATGTAGTCATTCTAAGTTTACATCGTAAATAGCTGCTTAGTGTAGCCTTAGCCTTAGGCTTAACGTTCTAACAAGAACGTTTTACCCAACATCCTTGCGGTCAAGCTATGTGCTGCAATCGCTCCAGGATCTCTAACCACCTAACAAATTGTTGATTGGTAACCCGATAAACTGAATCGCTCGTGGCCTAGCGGAACCGAGTGACTGGAATCAATCACTTGGGTTAAGCAACAACTGGCGCGGTCAGGTACTGGATGGGTGACCATCTCGTAACTACCGCTAGTGGAATTTTCTCCGAGGGCTCCTGTGTTTCACAAGGCACATGCCATTGGTGCCGGCGGTCATGTAATGGCAGTCGTTAAGCCATGTCAGAGGCCTTATGGGCAGTTTGATAACTTCTGACAGTAAGGCCCGCCACTGTCTTACAATCCTCCACCACCAACTTGGCTCCCGTGGTGGAGTAAGGCCTTACCTTCCTGCCATACAGGACCCTTGCCCCAACAGTAGGGACATCTAAAGGGTTAATAAAAAAAAACCCGATGAACTTGCCTGACTGTTTGTCGGAAGAGTCCGACCAGGACCTAAGAAATTAATGTCCTATAATATATTGTTTTATTAGGAGGAGAAGAAAACCTGAAAACCGATCTCTCTCTGAGAGAAAGTCTGTGCCCTACAATGGGACATACAGTTTATCAGCTTTTAGAATTATACATCGGCTACTATAGGATAGAATCGGATATATATTCGTGTAATAGAAATATCGAAACGAATTTGACACATAGCTTTACAAAATAGTAAAGAGTGTACAGAGTTACAAAGAGTATTGTAAAGAGGTTCGAAATTTCACTGATGCCCAGGAATCACCCATTAGCTCAGTTGGAAGAGCGCTGGCACGGATAGTCGCGGGTTCAAATCCCGGCATGGGTGGAATTTATAGCCTATAAATAGTTTTTTTTTAAATTGTACTTAGCACGGGTTGTGCATTAAAAAGAATATAATCATGTGGGTACAGCGATATCATTCAGATGTAAAACCTAACTGCAAAGTAGGTACTCGGGGCTGCAAGTGATGCAAATTACTTCAGCCAGATGTCGCTGCGAGTATTGTAAAGACGTTCGAAATTTCACTGATGCCGAAGAGTCGCCCATTAGCTTAGTTGGAAGAGCGCTGGCATGGATAGCCAGAGGTCGCGGGTTCGAATCCCGGCATGGGTGGAATTTTTAGCCGCTAAATAGGTTTTTAAAAATAGCGAAGAAAAGTTTTATACAGAGCAGGAAGTAGTATTACACTCCTGTGCTTTGGCCGAAAACCGAAGCCTACTCTAGATCCCGAAGTATATTGTAAAAGCTAACAGACTGTATATAGGCTAAGTCAAATCAAGTCGCAGTCAAAGAATGTTGCATTGTTTATTTATTTATTTAGAAGGCAAATAAAAATGAAAAGGTTTTATTCAAAGTAGCGCTGAAACTGCGGCTTAACGAACGTTGCAATTCAGGTGTCCATTTTAAGATCTAGATAATTTTGGAGAAAAAAATGGACAAAAAAACTCCAAACTTAGTTTTCAAAGAGACAGATACAAATTAATACAATTATATATTTGAAAACATACAGATATACTCGTAAATAATAAATAAGAAGTAAAGTAGGTACTGCATTCTTAGACCTTCACACTGAAAAGTATAATTTTCACAAATCAAACTCCAATGGCCTATTGGGACCCATTTTTATCATTTATTTATTTGCTCCGCCCACACGACTTTGATTATTCTTTATTTTACACAGAAAGTAAAATAACAGAAAAACGTGACCAACAGAGATTTTAATAAGAGTAATAGAGTTTTATAGAAATACAGCCTATAACAAACGGCCAAGAACGAAGGAATCGCTCGTAGCCCCGGCTGCCTGAGTGATCTTAAACGAGCGATTCGTGTTTAAAATG
Source organism: Yponomeuta sedellus (assembly GCA_934045075.1). Taxonomy (NCBI): domain Eukaryota; kingdom Metazoa; phylum Arthropoda; class Insecta; order Lepidoptera; family Yponomeutidae; genus Yponomeuta; species Yponomeuta sedellus. The sequence continues at coordinate 6,053,157 of OW203726.1, read as the reverse complement.
TAGTGTGTAAATTTCTTCTAAAGTCAGTAAAATCCCGTGCCCCAGCAGTGGGGACATACCCAGGTGGATATCGTGGACATTTAAATCAGGAATAACTAAGTTATACTTGCTAGCTAAATTGATGTGAAGCTAAAAATTATGTGACTCTCTTCACGCCCAAGAAGAACCTCTAATAATGAAAGAGATCGCTTCCTTTACAGTTACGTGTTACGTACATATTTAACTACAGTTGCTGTCGTATTTAATTTGCACCAAAGTGAGGTTCCCATCTCTTTGCTTCCTACTCATTATGTCACCGTGACGTCACAATTATATGGTTTATGGCACCGTTCGTTTCTTATGTACATACGTATAGGAAGGCCAATGAGACGAGATAAAGAATGTAAACAAACGGGCCGTTACTGAGTTACATTGCGATAGTGAGCGATTATTATCTCTGTCCTTGTCACACGTATGCGGTAATGGCGGCATTTGATCGACGACAGCTGTCGTTGCGTATTTCGTGGTACAGGAAAACTTTCAGTACCTACGGCAGTTGTCAACATTTGGTGTCATCCACTATTTTGTGAACTATAATAGTTCATTCCTGTTTAGATTGCGTTCGAAGTGATACGTATTTTTTCGTTTCCGTATTTACTAAGTTTATTGTGTTTACTAAACCGTTACTGCTAGTTTTCTTGTTGATTTTTGCTGTTATTGTAATTAGTTGTTGGTTTTAATTATGGAATCACAGCCTGGCAGCTCTAGACAGCCTAGGACTCTTCCAGTGAATCATGTTTGACTAATACAGACGACAGCGATTAGAATAAAGAATCCGAAATTTGTATAACTATAATTTATTCAAATAAAAATGTTTAGAACCCCTGAAACTTTGTTTACATTCTTTATCTCGTCTCATTGGCCTTCCTTTAGTTGCAAAATTAAGGAGTTCTTTGACATTTCACACTCTAGTCTCAGTGGATTAACGATGGACTTCTTATAGTCAGCCGTAGACATTATGTCCACGTTTAGTTCTTATTACCGTGTGTATGCAACTAATGAGAGTTGAAGTAATTTTATTCATAGAGATGATACATTTAGCATCAAGTTTCGCTTTCATTTAATACAAAAATAATATATGTGAATACACTAAGATTTAGAGCCTTCCTAAAAAAGGGATGAGATCCTGTAGCTTAAGGTAAGCAGTGCTCATCCTCAGTTATGTCATATGTATTTCAATATAATAAAATGTAAAAAAGAGGTTATCTTTAGTTTAAGTAGTGTGTGTAATCGTGTGGGTGTGTGTGTGTGCGATTGCGTTTGCAACCCTGTATGTCTCTGGGGCACGGGTCTCTTCCTGCATTGCCGGAAGGTTGGGCCATACTCCACCACGGGGGCCAAGTCCGGGTTTGTGGAGGTGTGTAAGACAGGGCGGGCCTTACTGTCAGAAGTTATCAAGCCGCCCGATAAGGCTTCTGACATGGCTTAACGACTGCCATTACATGACAGCCGGCACCCACGGCTTAACGTGCCATGCAAAGGACGGAAGCGGTCGGAAAAATGCCACTAGGGTTACTACCGTAACGGGACGGTCACCCATCCAGCACTTGACCGCGCCTGTTGTTGCTTAACTCGAGTGATTGATTTCAATCACTCGGTTCGACTTGGCCACAAGCGCTTCTTGTGAGATATACATTAACCTACAATTTTAAGAAGCTCCTCCGTTTCTATGCTCGACAGTTTTTGGATTCATTGGCTAATTTACATTTAAATTGAGAGCAGTCTATTTATTTTTATTGTAGAGGTATGAACCCAAGAACCTTAAAAATCTCTTACCGAATTCGGATTTACAAGCTGCTGTCTGGCAGACTCTGTCGTTTTTTCTCTTATTTTCTTGTGAATTTAAACCAAAGACTTACAGGTCTATGCTGTTTTAGAAGAATACCTCGCACAAAAAGCGGTCGAACCGTCAACGCCTGGCACGATTGGTATAGACGTGTGGTCGGAAACAGAAGTGGAAGAGTACTCGGACTGCAAAGTAGGCACTCGGGGCTGCAAGTGATGCAAATTACTTCAGCCAAATGTCGCTGCCTGTACGTAGTACAGAGAGTGTTGTAAAAAGGTTCAAAATTTCACTGATGCCGGTGAGTCGCCCATTAGCTCAGTTGGTAGAGCGCTGGCACGGTTAGCCAGAGGTCGCGGGTTCGAGTCCCGGCATGGGTTAGAGGCTAAAAATTCTATCCTCTAAACAGGTTTTTAAAATTGTCCATAGCACGAGTTAGTGCATTAAAAATAATATAAAGAAGTGAAAGAGGTTTCTAAGGATCGTGGCAAGTGGCAAACCTTCCATCTCTGCCTACCCCTCTGGGATACTGGAATAAGTATATGTAATGTCTGTGTCCTAAACATTGATGGTATGTTTGTTACATTTTATTGCACAAATAAACATGATCGTGGTCTTATTCATAAAAACATGATGCCTTAAAACACTCCTCTGAGACAGTTTGAATAGTGTTTGGTAACGGAAAAGACGTAACCCCTGATTTACTTTTACTGCATTTGAGGAGTGCTTTAGAAGATTCGTGTTTTTATAAATAACACCGTAATAGTGTTATTTATAAAATGACGATTCCTCTAAAACACTCTTCAATTGCACAACGACTTTGCAAGTCTACTTAAGACTTGCAAAGTCGTTTCCCTTTACCACCACAGACTATTTAGACGTTTCCGAAGCATAGATCGATAGATTTATTATACTATTTTTATTTTTAATGCACTAACCTGTGCTAAGGACAAATTTAAAAACCTATTTAGAGGCTAAAAAATTTCACCCATACCGGGATTCGAACCCGCAACCTCTGGCTATCCGTGCCAGATATCCAGAATCCGATAGATTTATGTTTATAATAGCTTTTGAAAAGCTGGTAATTTTTTTCTGCTGTTGTACTTAGATTTTTTTGCTGCGCAATTTGATTATTTTGCAGTTAAATTTTGTATTTTTTTGCCAAGCTTACTTGCTGCTGCTGCATTGCTAATTGAGAGACTTAGTGACAGGAAACCACTGACAGAATATATTTTACTAAAGATAACTTCCACACAACCCGGTCACTTGACCTGGTTCCAAACGAGGATATCCTGTACTATGGTAACCAGGCAAGGACGTAACAAACATGAAAACACATCACCCAGACTGAGGCCACTTGCACAAATGTACGGCTGCCCCCAGTAGGAATTGAACCCACGACCCCTGTCTTGGCACCCAAGCGCCTTAAATGCTACACCAAGGCAGTGGAAACTGTTGATTTACAACTTATTTCTTTGCTGGTCATTTGAATGTTACCCAAACAAACCAATCTAAACTAAAATCAACGCTAGATGTAAAACGACGCGCTCCATTTGCTTTAGATCTTAAATAATTTATATTTTAAGGTCAGGGTTCATCGCAGGCCTTACCAGAGTAGCCGGTCAATACTTCTTCTTTAATTCCACATCATTACTTACATTATCAACTACTGCTGAGTGTTAATTAACGTTAATAAATAGGTAAACAGAATATTCTTTATTGTATGTGCACCAGGAATTACATAAGAGACTTCAGCAATAGCGGTACAGTACAATTGACGGCCTTATTACTAAAAGTATTTTCTTCCGGACAACCATTAACGGAAAAATTAAAGGACTAAGTATATTACGGAATGAAGTTAATATTACTCCATATCCCCATTCAGGAACACACGCTCACTGTAAAGAAAACATCGTGAGGAAACCCGCGACTTGTGCGCACGTATTAACTTGTCTTTCTTACACTATCTAAAAACCAATGTTGCAGGCACTTCAGCGTCCAAGTGGTGCATTCACCCGTTTACTGTTAGGGAAGCCACGACACGCCACGGGACACCGTTTAAACCATAATTCATTAGTTTTTAATGTAAAAAATAATTTATAGAAGGTGAAATAGTCCCTTATTAATTTATAATATGATTTAGTTAAGTTCAGTTTTCAATATAGAGATTTTTTTTTAAATTATTAAAAATAGTTTTACCGTCTGCGAATATTATGATTATTTCCTCGACCTTGGAGGCCGTGGTTGTGAAATAGTCCCTTATTAATTTAAAATATGATTTAGTTAAGTTCAGTTTTCAATATAGAGATTTTTTTTTAAATTATTAAAAATAGTTTTACCGTCTGCGAATATTATGATTATTTCCTCGACCTTGGAGGCCGTGGTTGTGAAATAGTCCCTTATTAATTTAAAATATGATTTAGTTAAGTTCAGTTTTCAATATAGAGATTTTTTTTTAAATTATTAAAAATAGTTTTACCGTCTGCGAATATTATGATTATTTCCTCGACCTTGGAGGCCGTGGTTGTAGGCTCTGACATAAATCATACTATTTTCTAAGGTTAACACGAGCACTAGACTGTATTTGCATGGATATTTACTCTTTTTTGAACTAAAACTTTCGTAAGCACAACATATTGTAGACATGATATTTACTCGTTTAATTTTACATTTTACGAATTTAAAATACAATTAAGTTAAATTTTGTTTTCAATATAGAGAAATTTTATAAATTATTAAATATAGTTTTACCGTCCGCGAATATTAATAATTTCCTCCGATATGACCTATGTCGCAGTAGGACTAATAGCTGTTGAACTGAAAGCACGCCCACCCTGTGCTATCATCTATGACTACTGCAATGGTGTGCTCACCTGTCCGCATTGTGCCCAGACATTCGTTATAAAGATCGGCTATGTTAGCCATGCACGAGCACACCAGCGACGATTAGAACGGAGCTGAAGCAGTCGCCGCCGTGGCCGAAATCGGTCGAGGAATACCTACTATAATTCAGTATGTCCATGAAACTTTATACCTTCCTCTCTTCACACCTATATCGCAGTATGTGTAACTAGCTATACGTCAAGTTCGCAATATTTCTGGTCATAACGCGACTTAGTACTTTTACGCATAAGGTACATAGGTTTTAAATGATTCATTAGGATGCAAAGCCCATTTATGGAATACGCCCGTAATGCGTGGAATATTGATACTTTCTTATGGAGGCATTCATAGTGACTTTATACGAGTAATAGATCATTAGATAATTGAGATTCAGGACAAGCTAGGAAAAACTGCGCGACCCGATCCCTAAACGATTTATAATATGTACCTTAGTACCTACCCACAAATTTATTTATTATTATTTCCTATTTATACGGAACCCTCCGTGACCAGTCCGACTCGCACTCGACCGCTTTTTAAATTCCTACCTCAGTGTAATGAACACTAGGGGAAAGTGCCAACGTCTTCGATGCCAGCAATCGCTCAACTTTGTAACTCAATGCCGTGTCGACAGGCGCCGGCGCAGAGATGTAATGAACACGATCATTGTAACAAAAGTCCGCATTTCCCTCAGAGGAAACCCCGGCTCGCCGCAGTCGCATGTGAAACTCGAATCGGTTGTATCGAGTATCGATATCAACTGTCCATATTATCATGCTCTGACTGACAAGGAATAGCCCTTTGAAGCCGTGGTTGTAGGCTCCGATATAATACCTACTATTATTAATTGAGTATACTTAATTTGTCGATAGATGGCAGTCGCTAAGCCAAGTCAGAGCGGCTTGAAAACTTCTGACAGTAAGACCAGCCACTAGTCTTGCAAGCCTCCACCAATCCGGACTCGGCCCCCGTGGTGGAATATGGCCTATACCTTGGTCAGGGAAGAGACCCGTGCCCCTCGGTGGAGGCTTAATGGGTTCTTGGTGATATACTTCATTGCACACACATATTTCGCAGGACATTACGTAAGAAATATCATCTACAAAGACGAGCTTATCTCTATTACAGACTTCTTCCAAACCTTAGAAAATAGGAGAAGCAGTAAAAATCAGGTATATATCTGCATAAATCAAACTACAAAAGTCCTAAATAACAACCTATTTTGACAAAACAAATGATAAACTAAACTACATAAACTAGATGTTAAAATAAAAACTATTATTATTACAAGTAATATTCTGCTAGCATTATTTATCGCACCCTCAGAACGAAAGAGGCCTAAGTCAAAAAATAGTGAAATTGAGTTACAATCATAGATTCAAAAAAAGGTATGCCGTGGTCGGAAGATTCGCTATGCTCTTTTTTTACAATAAGTGCCTTTGTTTTACTATTCATCGGATAGAGCATACCTTTCTATGATTGTTAGGTACTCAATTTTTTGAGAATTTAAACTATTTTTTGACTTAGGCCTCTTTCGTTCTGAGGGTGCGTTATGTTAGAGCCAATATTTTTAAAGCGACTCCATTAATTTTGCAGTTTGAACAATATACCTGTTTCAATGTGAATAAAGCATGCTAGTAGTTCTAGCTAGCTAGTTCTAGTGACAAGAATGAGATTATATGTAGAGAAAACACACTGTTTCCGAACCATTGGTTGTTTAGAATACCGGCATTCAGAAAATCCTACCGGAAACAATAATTTTACATAAATATTCATAGCGCTGTAGGAAGTTACGTTGAGCCTATGTTACTTTATAATTTCAAATAGTTATCACAAAGGTATCCCTCTATTGAAGGAGTAACAGACGTTTTCCGGCTTGGATATAAGAAATAACAGCTCTGTTTGAATAAATAACTATTTATAATAATAACTTGCACACAACACAATCACTTTTCCCAAATTATGGTCCGGAACTAGGATACACTGTGCCAATTAGGCAGTCAAACAGCAGAATCAACGAATGAGTACTATCTATAATCTTCAGGATAGGTAAGGTCCTAACCCGCCCAAAGTAGTCAATGTTATTTACTAAGTATTTCTGACTTCCTTCAGTGTCCACCTGTCCATATTTACCGCAGAAAGGACTAACAAAAAAATTGTGAAAACTTGAAACTAAAACGACTGGAGACGCTGACTTGATGATCGTAATAGTTTCCCATCGGATGGATAAGGATCGTCAAGGCGTGGTACTTCTTCAGGAAGTCTTTAACTGACGGTGAATTATAGATAGAACTAATTAATACCAAGGTACTGAACGTGTCGTGTTGTGACGTGTCTCACACTGATAAAATCACGAACTAGGCTGAAAAGATATAGCTAGGTAGGTCCCGTCAATGTATAGTGCCTCGTAGTCGTAATAAAACTGCAATCGCAATTGCTGCTGTTTCTTCTTCTACTTATAAATGTTGTCTTCATGGTTGCAACTAAATTAGTTAATATTTTTACTGTACAATGCAGTTAAGAGTTAGTTTTGTCCAACGTTGGGAAACAATGTTGTATTATTCAAGCGGCTCGCTCTAAAAGTGTACACCTACCACTCGAATACAAACTTAGCTCAGCCAACCAAGCATTGAACTCAAACAAAACACTTCAATCCAACATCGTTGTTACCATTGCCAGGGGCAATTTTATTGGCAGGCGTCAAGTTACGAACTAGCGACTAAAATGTTCAAGTGCCTTTAAGGCTACGTCTTGGAACAATCATGACCACAGCGTGGAAATACCTCGTAGTCGGGTTTTGTGTTCCGAAGAACTCCGAAAGGCTCTTGAGAGGATTTTTCTGGCTGTGCCTAGATGTTGACGTAGTATGTAAGGAAACGTAACAGTGGCCTCAAAGACGTCAAAACATCGTCAACGGAGCACAATGGTTGGCAATTTGAGTTAGCACTAGAAATAAATCTTGAACTTCTCACGCCTGGGAAAATTGAATCGCATACTTTTGCGTTTAGCTGTGAACAATTGCTCGTTCCGTATATAATTTTACTGTCGTGTTTTCTACAGTGACTCTACTCTTTTGACGTTATTTTAATTTGGTAGCAGGAAAGAAAGAAGGAATGCCAACTTTACTGTTTGTACTTACTTATCTATCTATTTCATAAGCAGATCCGCCATGCCGCCGGTTACTCAATTGTGTCTGTATCTATTAAATGCTAAAATTGTCACAGTTAAGAAAAATCAAGAAAAAATGCTGTGTGGTGTCGGCCTAGAGAATAGCACCGACCCCACCGACCTCTTCCCGCGGGTGTCGTAAAAGGCGACTAAGGGACACAAACCGGGGGGTGGGCAGCAGCGTCCCCTGCAGTACAGCTCCTGCACAACGATCCCCAACCCGCATGCCCAGCGTGGGGATTATTGGCTCAATGATGGCACAACCTTGCGCTATGGCGCTCATTAGGGAAGGGCTATGTCCAGCAGTAGACTAATATAGCCTGAAGAAGAAGAAAAATCTGTTTTCTTGTGGATAACAAAGATCATTCTAACCATTTACCTATCAATTACGTTGCAAACTGTCACCGTCTGCTGTAGTAAACAGCTAGAAAAAGAAAATTATACCATTATAATACCACTCACAGAGAGGAAAAAACCGACTGAAATATATATTTCAGTACGAAAAAGACCCTAGAACCATATCTTCCCACCGCCGTTAATTTTCACTACAAGTACCTACAGTACTACACGTCATAAAAGTGCCTTCGGGAATCTACGTTCGCGCAGACTAGGAAGAAGTGTAACGAAAGTACCCGAAGCTATAAGTACATTCAACATGATCTTTAACCGATACGGTTAAGGTGCAGAATTGATTACCGCAGTAGCGCTACCTATTTCGCTCACGCTAATATTGCCAAACTAATAGTCACCTGCATCGATGGCGTTGAATCAACCAATAGCAACAAGGCGCGCGGCTGCCATAAAACGAAACTATCTGATTGGTCGATCAACTTGCCGCACATCCAAAATTTGGTCATCTGCGCAGGTACATTCGCGAGACTTATTTCTTGTGTAGCACTGTACCTATCTACATGGTAACATACATTGCACCGTTACCATTACTTAGATCAATTTCTGAATAGGACACTTAATTCCCACAACTTCAGCATTTATCGAGTCATTCGCACTCAGATTCTAAACATGGCATAAGCAGATGCCAATTAGGTTCACTCGAAGCCTCCTATATTAGGCATAATTGGGTTGGGCCATTAAATTGTTTAAAAAAACATTGGAATATCACCATAACATCAAGGTGATAAGGTTGACAGAACAGGTCTAAGTATGTTGGTGCTCGAAAAGGTATCACCTTGGATCTCGTGTCGCCAACGATTATGGAAAGTGGACAATTGCAGTGGTTTCGCTTTCGGTGTAAGTAAACCTAATGAATACAGTGTTTTGTCAATGAAAGTGGTAATTTATCGCCATTAAATATTAAAACAAGACTAGTAGAGAACCCTCAACTTTACTTATTTAATAAATCATCATCAACCCATTATGTCCCCACCGAGGGGCACGGAGTAGGCCATACTCCACCACGGGGGCCAAGTCCGGATTGGCGGCCAAGTCCACGGCGGCCGGGGCCAAGACCAGCTACTTGGCGTGCAAGACTGGTGGCTGGTCTTACTGTCAAAAGCTGTCAAGCCGCCCTAATGCCTCTGACCTGGCTTAACGACTGCTTAACGTGCCTTGCGGAGCACGGAACCGTTCGGAAAAATACCACTAGCGTTAGTCATAGACGGTTTACCCATCCATGCACTGAACGCGCCCTGTGTTGCTTAAACTTCGTGATCGTTTAAGATCACTCAGGCCGCCGGGGCTACGAGCCCCAGCTGTCTCCGTAATTTTCTACGGCAATCTTCTGAAGGGATTTGTACGAATTATGTGGCCACGGACTGACAATTCGTCTCATCCCGCCAGACTTCTGCTACATTTTCAATCACAATAGGGCTTGAAGGCACAGCACCCTGATTATGTAACTTTTCATGTTACATATGTGTGGGAAAACGAAATATTCACTGGACTTTGTCGTACAATTATGTGGCTCAATATCACTGTCACGTATCAGATATCCATTGAAATGCGGTACCCACTATGTGTGATACATATTACGCCTCAGATCTATACGGCAGAGCTAAGTAACGATTCCGCTCTCGCACACAGATGTATACGTGAAAAGTTACGTAATCAAGACGCAGGAAGGGTTTTCACCCTTCAAGAGTCTGTCATCACCCTACCCATTACTCAAGTCTCTCACCACCTGACACATTATTTGCTAAACAAAATTGTGTGTTTACTATGTTGAATGGAAAGGCTGGGTAGATACACTCAAAATAATATGGTAATAATAACAGGAAATTGAGAAAAACAACTTAAGAGTTTTCCTCAAGCGGCAACTACCATACAAACGCAGTTTGCTTTGAATCTAGGTACAAATGATAAGCTGGATCGCCATAAACTCCACAGGACACAAAATAAGTTGTTAACGTGCTTAAAATTCCTAAAAAAAATATTTAAAATGTTTTCAAGTCTTGTGAGTATTTTATTTCTATAAAATTTATCTCAATTTATAGTACCATCAAGCCTTTATTTGAGTCTTCTATATTGCTAAAATTTTATAGCAATCCGGTGGTTATTTATAAACTAGCTATGCCCTGCGATGTTACCCGTGGTTTATCGATTTTCCCATGGGAATAAGATATTTTCCCGCAGTAAAACGTAGCCTATGTGTTAATCCAGGGTCTCAGGTAACTAAGTAACAAACATACTCACTCACAAACTTTCGCCTTTATTATATGTATTATTAATAATGTGATGTAACAATATTATATAGTATTAAGTGTGATTGATTCTACGTTTAATAACTCTTTCAGGAATACCTACCAGTAAAGCTAAATAGTACCCCACGTAAAGTTCGTGGTATGGTAATCTCTGGTCTTACATACGCCATCCGGAATTCCTGAATGGACATATGCAGGGTGTACTTTCCCTGAAATCTCGATGAATTCCATGCAATATCTGGAAAATTAGCTCTGTGGGCCCACCCTCAGCAAAAGTTGAGTCAGCTGCGTTTGCAGCAGCGAAGACACCGCGAGTAATGTTTGTTAAACTTGTGTTATTGAATATTCAAGTTTTTAGTGTTCTATGTTTTTATGTGTTATTGTGTACAATAACCATAATACAATACAATGCAATGCAATACAATACAAACATAATAACCACAAAATAACCTGACAACAAGAACCACAGTAACGCTTAGGTATAATACATGTACCTATTTCCATTTCTCCTTATACGGATTAATAACCGTTTTCGCTAGTAAGAGTCTAAGAAAATGTACTAAATATTTTCATGGATTCTATAAATGCGGGCGTTTAACCGCAGACTAGTAATTGCTAAAGCCAGTCAATTATAGATTTGTTCTACAACCACTTTTATTCCATCAGTTTTTTTTTCCTCACAGTTGTATTTATTACTAACCCGCATATAGCCAGAGGTTGCGGGTTCGAATCCCGGCATGGGTGAAATTTTTAGCCTCTAAATAGGTTTTTAAATTTGTTCCTTAGCACGGGTTAGTGCATTAAAAATAAAAATAGTGTAATCATGTGGGTACAGTGATATCGTTCCGATGTTAAACCTAACTGCAAAGTAGGTAGTCGGGGCTGTAAGTAATGCAATTTGCTTAAGTCAGATGTCGCTGCCTGTACGTAATACAGAGAATAGTGTAAAGAGGTTCGAAATTTCACTGATGCCGTGAGTCGCCCATTGGCTCAATTGGTAGAGCGCTGGCACGGATAGCCAGAGGTTGCGGGTTCGAATCCCGGCATGGGTGAAATTTTTAGCCTCTAAATAGGTTTTTAAAGTTGTTTTTATATTATTTTTAACACTAACCCGTGCTAAGGATAATTTTAAATAACCTAATTAGAGAGTAAAAATTCGACCCATGCCGGGACTCGAACCCGCGACCTCTGGCTATCCGTGCCAGCGCTCTTTCCAACTGAGCTAATGGGCGACTCACCGGCATCAGTGAAATTTCGAACCTCTTTACAATATTCTCTGTATTACGTACACGGTCGCGGTTTCGAATCCCGGCATGGGTGGAATTTTTAGCCTCTAAATAGGATTTTTTAAAGTTGTATTTATCAAAATAATTTGCGTTCGTTACGCGCATTACCAATGTCACAACCTCTGGCGTTGTTGGTCTAACTGACGTTATTCTATGATAAACATCACTTCTAGGTACAGATAAAAAAACCGTAAACTACTTATGTAAACAATATAGAAAAATTGAAGAAACAATTTATAAACGCAATTATTTCTTACCGATATATTTCAGGAATTGCGCATCTTTGAGGTACCCTCGCATATGAACATAGATACTAAATATAGTACGCATTCCTAGATATAGAAAGCCCTATAAAGGTCTCGTGTCTGAGTCACACGGAGCGTCACTGGTTGACCTTCCGCGCCGTGTCCCGTGTCATGACATTATGCTGCGTTTGCAACGCTTCCATTCTACTGCAGCCGTCCCTAACCTGCGGGGACGTTAAAGGAGGCAATGCCATATGGGGTCCAAGCAAATCAAAAACATTTGCAAGGATCGTCGCAAGTGGTAAACCATGGCTTGAGTTTTTTTTTTTTCGCAACAATAAAATAGTATATTGACATTCAACCAACAGAATGTAAATTCTTGAAGTTAAAATATATTTATGTATGATTTCTGTGTATGTTCTATGTACAATTGTATAACCGAAGGGCGACTCTCCACGGAAAGCCGGGAGCCAACTTCGGGAGGGCTGCTGTGATATCGGGACACTGCTGGCATTGCTGAAATATTTAAGGTGGCAGAAATATTATAAGCCATTTTACAACCATCATCGCCAGTTCGCATCAGATAAATTGAGAGACCCTTATTGCCAAGAAAACAATACCTCATGTTATCATCAGGTCAAAACAAATTGGTGAAGCCGTTCGGAAGAGTTCGATAACAAACATAGTGTCACCAGATTTTTATATATAAAATGAAGTATTTTCTGTCTATCTACCTAACTACAGTTTTACACTAATTAGCTTAAGTTAACCAGATAAGTATGATTCTATTTAGCGGCTGCTAAATAGAACACTCTACTATATTATTCAATTGTATTCTTGCAGCCTTATTTATAAAAAAAAAACACGATTCCTCTAAATCACTCCTCAGGTAGTTTATTTAATTTGTGATTGTGTCCATTCCTTGACAAATTGCCACCACAGGTTATTTTAAACGGCGCTTATATAATGTTTAAGGAATCGGGTTTGTGCAAAAATTACTGTTAGTATCTGGGGCAGAGTTAACTATTTATTTTTACGGCATATTTAATTAAACTACAATGTAGATTAATTAGTTCAAAAAATCTACAATGTCGTGTTTTAATATGTAGGTACTCATTAGTGAAGGAAAACATCGTGAAGAAATCTGAATGTCTGAGTTGAAAACCTATTTAGAGGCTAAAAATTTCACCCATGCCGGGATTCGAAGCCGCAACCTCTGGCTATCCGTACCAGATAGCTGGTACGGATAGCCAGAGGTTGCGGGTTCGAATCCCGGCATGGGTGAAATTCTTAGCCTCTAAATAGGTTTTTAAATTTGTTCCTTAGCACGGGTTAGTGCATTAAAAATAAAAATAGTGTAATGTCTGAGTTGTTCAACAATTGCCAATCCGCGGTGAACACGGTTGGTAATTAAGCCCATTCTTTCTTTCTCAACAAGACCTGTGCCTGCGTAACGTATAACGTGTACACAAAAAAATTTATTTGTAACTAGCGATAGCAGTTCTAGGAGCAGAGTGTAAACGGGTAATAACTTTACAAGTAGTAATCCGACCTCAGCCGTGTCGGTCTTATGTAAGCGCCAGCGCATGTTTGTAAACACACAATGCACCATTACATAGGGAGTAAAGGTGACCGTCGCGACTGATGCTTCCCTGATGGGTGGTTTGATTAATTTCTTTGGTCAACGTTAAATTACTGTGTTGCGGTGAGCTCGACGTACCGGTGTAATCGACCGCGGTGGGAGAAAAAGGCCTATAGTAGACTCATGCGCAACTCATTAGGCAACATTCATTATTCATAGTTAGGCCGTGATACTTTGGAGAATAATCCACTTTTTTATTTTAATTCCACTCAGTGGACAATGTATGGAGCGTTTACCTATATATAGGAATTATCTCGTAAAATAATGTTTTTCGATATCATCTCTTTCATGTCGCCACTGCTAGGGCACGGGTCTCTTCCTGCATCGTAGGAAGGTTAGGCCATACCTACTCCCCCACGGGGGCCGAGTCCGGGTTGATGAATAATGTTTTTATTCATCTATAATTCTACAGCCCTTTTAGGCAAACGTTTACAATTCAATGAAAAAACGAAATACAATATATTTTTTTTTTTACTATGACAGTAACTTGGTTTTTCGCAGTTATTGGGACATGAAGAGCCCCAACATATTTTTTTATTGTGTTATATTTTTAAAAAGGTCTTGTAAGTTTCTGTCTTACGAAATATATGAAAGCATTGCCCAAGTTTCCCTTTCTTAAAATATGTGTAAGTACCAAGATTGATTGAATTATTTAGCTTAACTCGCACTGCATAAACATTCACGTGCGCTCTTCTTATTTTATTTTCTTTATTATGGACAATTGACGGTAGTACAATGTGTCTTAAACAGATGACTTAAACGTTAAAAAATATCCAGCTCCGTTATCCATATTTTACTATATTGTTTTCTTATAGTTTACTTAGTAACGTCACCGGCGACTTTGCGGGAAAAATTTGAAAATCGAACTGCTATTTACTGTAATATAACTCTACCCTCAAACCCTCGACCTATCTTGACCCTTTTTTGCCACAGAGGTATTTGTACGAATGTGTTATTGTTTTTTTCTCATTCTTGTTATAATTATGTTGTTTGTTGCCTTTTGTGAAATATAAATATTTTCTTTCTTTCTACTAGTGACTTGACTACTCCCTTTAAACCTTACAAAAAAATTCAAACCTATTTGGATATAGTGAGACGTTTGTCTCACTAGTTAAAATAATTATTTTCGTTGACTAGTCAGGTATATTTTTATCCCTGTACTTGAAGAGCATCTTATTGCAAACAAGCCAACTAGCTTATCAATACGGTATACTGCCATAATCTCCGTAGTTGAGGTAATAATTGGTTGAATTGACTTGTAGCCCTTGAGAAATCCTGTTGCCCAGATCTGGATGTATCACTGAGAACAGTTTCACAGCGCGATCCTGTAAGAATGTCGTGGTTTGTCGCAAGCTTGTCACTACATTGTGAACTAAACTTTGCCGTTCTTGTTTTGTCAATTCATTTGCGTACAACTCTCGGGCTTGCTCAAAATTGTCCGAATCATCTTGAATTATCTGCAATATTGTGGATCTCTTTTTCTCTACGTAAGGCACAGGGCCGTGGAAAGAGTTAGGAAAATAATTTGGAACATCCCTTTCGTTATCCTTAACTGGTGGTCTGCCATCTCGGTTGTATGTCATCGCTTGTGTTTGTATGGGACAGTTTACTGGTATCTTATTGAAGTTAGCCCCAAGTCTGTAGTATTGAGCGTCTCTATACGCCATACGACGTGCCTCAAATAACTTATCAGGTCCTCCTAGGATTCCTGGCACCAGATTAGCAGGTCCAAATGCGAGCTGCTCTATTTCTGCGAAGTAATTTATAGGATTCTTGTTCAGCACAAATCTGCCGATGGGATGCAAAGGATATTCATCCAAAGGCAGAACTTTGGTGACGTCGAAGGGATCGAACTTTGCGTTCTTGACATCCTGTAAAGTTAAAATTTGCACAGCAACAATCCACGATGGGAACTTTCCTTTGGCAATCGCATTGTATAAATCTCTTGTAGCATAATCTGGATCCATTCCCGCTATTCTTCTTGCTTCTTCTGATCCCAAGTTTTTAATACCAGCATCAGGAACGAAGTGGAATCTAATGTAATGGTGCTGTCCATGTTCATTGACCACTTCAAACGTATGAATACCGAACCCAGGCATATGGCGATACCCATCAGGAATACCACGATCTGAGAAAATTATCAAAAACATATGCAGACTCTCTGGTCTTAGCGTTAGGAAGTCCCAAAAAGTGTTGAGGTCAGGCAAGTTTATAGCTGGGTTCTTCTTTTGTGAATGGACAAACGTGGTGAACAGTAGAGGGTCTTTGTAAACATACATAGGAGTGTTGAAGCCTACGATGTCAAAGTTACCGTCTTCTGTGTAAAATTTGAGGGCAAATCCTCTAGCGTCCCTTGAAGTATCTATACCTCCTTTTTCTACAACCACTGGAGAAAATCTCGCAGCTATCGGAGTTTTCTTTCCAATCGCACCGAAGAGTTTAGCTTTACATATATGTGTGATATCATGTGTCACTTCAAAGTACCCGAATGCCCCACCAGCCTTAGCGTGGACGAGTCTTTCAGGGATACGTTCTCTGACTAGGTGTGTGAGTGAGTCCATGAAGTAATCATTGCGGATGAGGTTTTCGTTGATCGACGAGGTAGCATCATGATACTCGACTGGGCCACCAGCGCTGCCAGTCAATATACCGATGGGACCCTGAAATTTGGGACATACAAAAAAAACTTAGCATTGCGTTACACTTTTTCGTAGTGGGAGAGTTGATAGTAGATCAATATTTGCAATGATGATGATGTGCAAATGCGGAGTACAGTCGACAGCAGGTGATATTTTTCATTGTGAAGTTGTGATAGAGTCGTGATGTCGACTATACTCTTATGTAACTGATTGCCTATCGTGATATGTACCTGAGTAACTTTAGACGAAAACATAAGACCTTACTTGGACTTTACGCGGTTCAAAGTTTTACTCTATATTCTACTACTGTATGTTGTGTTAGTACCTGTATTTTAAGATCGAATTGTCTTAAAATGTAGGAACCCACGGGTCCATAGGCCCACCTATAAGGCTAGCTAAAACCGGTACAGAGGTTTTCTATACCATTTACTGTAAATCTGATGGGTGCATCCACCGGATCTTATCTTTAAATAAATATTAAGAGTCTACCTAGAGATAAATAATCTCCGTCAGATACAAGAAGTATTGCGAAATAAAAACCTATTTAGAGGCTAAAAATTCCACCCATGCCGGGATTCCAACCCGCGACCTTTGGCTATCCGTGCCAGCGCTCTTTCCAACTGAGCTAATGGGCGACTCACCGGCATCAGTGAAATTTCGAACCTCTGTACAATATTCTCTGTATTACGTACACGCAGCGACATGCCGGTGAGTCGCCCATTAGCTCAGTTGGAAAGAGCGCTGGCACTGATAGCCAGAGGTCGCGGGTTCGAATCCCGGCATGGGTGGATTTTTTAGCTTCTAAATAGGTTTTTAAAATTGTCCTTGGCACGGGTTAGTGCATTAAAAAGAATATTATTATTATTATATTTGTTTCCAAATATTTATCCTTATTTATATGTTGTTCTTGATGTAACTATACTGCTCAAAACAGTTAGGTGAATGCCTAAGACTTAAAGATGGAGTAAAACTTTTGCTTACCTTTTTAATTATGACTGGCAATTAAATATTAAAGTGGCAAGTAATCTTTACAAAATTACAAAACAGAAGAACATCAGCGCTTTTCTTAAAATAGTGGCCAAGAGCCTATGTACACCTAAAAACAAAACAACGAAATTTGATAGAATTGGTCACAATATTAGGAACTGCTAACAAGAACGCTGATGTTGTTTTGTTTTTATTTTCATTAACAATGTCTGTATAATATTATGATTAAAAAATAAAGAACTTTTCATTCTACTTTAAAATCTTACTCCTGTAATTTTTTTGAGCAGTAAGTAGATTTCGTAACGATTCTTTGTTTGCTGTTTGCATTGCAACTGAGATTCAATAGACCGGTGCAAAAGTGAGCAGTTAAGTAAATAATTGTACTCACCGTAGTCTTCTGTTTGAACTGTATAATCTGTTGAGAAGCCAGGTCCCTGTGTCCCTCCACCAACGCTATAATAGTTGATACAACGAGTATGTACCGTGCCATATTTGCCACTTCACACTAGGTCTAACACAGACATTTAAGCCAATCGGATTTAAGGCTGCACAGGTCCAAAAACAATGGTTCAGATCAACACAGTCATACCAGTTAGATTGGGAAACAGATTGGAGTTTAAAATTACATAAAATTAATACTATTATCACAATTTTCTCAGGTAGTCATACAAAGTGACTGCTCTCTATCCAAATTGTGCCAAGTCTTTATACCCTCGGTTCTATTGTAGTGGCCTTGCAAAACATGAACGGCCGAGACCAGACATCTCGAGCGTGTCATTCGAAAGAAATCCACGAAAAAAACACGCGTAAAGCTCTAATTTTTATTGAAGCCTATTGCTCAACAGTCACTGCACCTAGCTAGACATTTTAGTTACGGTACAAATTATCACGTGTTAAACTAGCTAGGTTCAAGATTAAACTTAGTTAGGAAGGGCATAAGGGCTAAGTTCAATCAAATCTTTAGAAATATTTGCGGTCATGACCATAAACTTGTAAGGTAAGTCTACTCTATTTACTGTCACGCTTTAGTACTTAAGTGTATCACGATAGGTACCTATAATCAGAAAAACAGAAAAATTAGTAGTAGAGAATCGGTAGCTTGCTTCGCAGGCATGAGGTTGTGAGTTCGAATCCCGGCACGTGCCAATGACTGACATTTGTGCATTCGTAGTTTCTACAACCAATTGTTACAATAAAATATTAATTGTATTATAAAATGTTTTCCTTCACAGTCTGTTAGTGAGTATTATTTCTAAACCACTTGCCAAGCGTTTGATGTTTTCACATACCTCAGCGCTTGCAAATTAAACCATGCGGAAATTCAGCTCATAACGATTTCAAAACATTGTACTTACGAGTAGGTACGTTTAAGTCCAAAGTGAATTTACACTTACTTATCAAGTGTATTAGGTACACGTAATATGTCATATGCATGACCAGGGGAGGGCTGGCTTCTGAAAAATAGTGGTCAATTCACCAAATCACAATAACATTGTGTAACCCAAAAGGCTATGGTGGGCTTAGACAATTACGACAATAATGGTAGGTAGGTATTAATAATTGATAATGATAAGGCTGGAGAGATAATCTGCGTAAAGCTGTGGCAACAGGCCACCGTTCACGTGAACATTTAGGCTCTTATTAATAAACACCGTATAAGCCTGGTATAGTTACATAGTGTTTTGTTCACGTCATTTGAATGTAGTTTTCAGTTGGAAGAAAAGAGACAAAACACTGCATAGTTATACAATACTTACACCAAGTTTATTAGTAAGACTGTTACTGTAAAGGCGTGGAAAAGCAACGGACCGCCGTCATTGGGAATTGAGAGCCCTTCAGGAGGTCCGAAGTGACATCAAAGCACTCCTGGCTTTCTGGAAAGATAGGCTGGCTAGAGTAAACGTAAGGGCTAGTTTCTGAATTGAGAATTTCACGTAAATACTTATGTAACGTTCTGTCACGCTCTTTGCTGAGAAATTCGAAGAGATAGCACTACAGTTGGGTATTTACTTATTTTGTATCGAATCAGGCGTTACTTTGCGGAAATCCATAATAGCATTAAAAAGTTAAAATTACTTTGCTGAATTCCTGCAAGACTTGCATTTGGGAGCCTGAGGATGCCTCGTGTTAGAGGCGAAACGCGTCGCGTGTTTTCTCACACAAGTATTGGTGTTGGTGGTGGTGTGTTCGTGTCTTGCTTCTGCTTGAAAAAGTGGGAGGGAGGGCGGTGCATTAGCTAACCGCATGGTGCTTGTGGGATTTTTGGCGGAATTCAGCAAAGTAATTTTAACTTTTTAATGCTAGGTATTTACTTAGCGAAATTCTAAGTGCGGACATCTCAGGTCTAACTAACTAACTTTAGTGAAAAGCGAATCCCGGATGCAGATATTACTTCTAAAAGTATGTTATGAGTCCCAGTTGTATGTTGTCTCATTAAGACGCAAACCGTCAGCAACTCTATTGCCTAGATCAGGATGGATTATCCTGTACCATTTCACGGCACGCTCTCGCAGGAATGGTGCTGCCTGTGACAAACTTTCAACAATGTTCTGAACCAAATCTGCCTTGTCATCTTCCGTCAGTTCGATCTCGTACAACTTACGAGCTTGATCGAAGTTTTTCTCGCCATCCTGGGTTATTTTCAAGAGTACAGACTTCTTTCTTTCTACATACGGCACAGGACCATTGAACGAGTTGGGGTAATAATTGGGATTCCCCCTTTCATTGTCTTTTACTGGGGGTTTCCCATCACGGAAGTATGTCAGAGGTTTGGTCCGCAATGGACAATTGACGGTTATCTTGTTAAAGTTGGAACCGAGACGATAGTACTGAGAATCTCTGTAAGCTAACATCCGAGCCTCAAACAGTCGATCGACGCCTCCTAGTATTCCCGGTACAAGGTTTGCAGGACTGAAAGCCAGCTGCTCCACGTCGGCAAAATAATTTAAGGGATTTCTATTTAAAACAAATCGCCCAAAGATGTGAAGAGGATATTCATCCAGAGGTAGAGTTCTGCTGGTGTCGAATACATCGAAAGATGCATGTTGAACGTCCTCCAAAGTTAAAATTTGAAGGCCAGCTGTCCATGATGGGAAGTCACCGCTTTCGATAGCATTGTACAAATCTCTCGTCGCATAATCCGGATCTAGAGCAGACATTTTTCTTCCCTCGGCCGAAGTGAGATTCCTGATGCCAGCGTTAGGCATAAAATGAAATCTCACATAATAATGGTCCCCTTGCTCATTCACTACATCGTATGTATGAATACTGTATCCGGGCATATGGCGATATCCATCAGGAATACCACGACCTGAGAAAACTAACAAAAACATATGCAGCGTCTCTGGTCTTTCGGTCAGGAAGTCCCAGTACATGTTCTTATCGTGCAAATTCGTCTGGGGGTTGCGTTTCTGCGTATGGACGAACGTTGAGAAGAAGTTTGGATCCCTGATTAAGAACATAGGAAAATTTAATCCAACCATGTCGAAGTTACCTTCCTCGGTGTAGAATTTTATCGCGAAGCCTCGAGGATCCCTATTGGTGTCGCTCCCGCCTCTGTCTGCGACTACTGGAGAGAATCTGGCGACTATCGGAGTCTTCTTTCCTACCGCACTCAGGAACGCAGCTTTACAAATATGGGATATGTCATTGGTGACCTCGAAATATCCAAAAGCGCCTCCTCCTTTGGCGTGCACGACTCTCTCGGGCAACCTTTCCCGAACTAAGTGTGTCATTGAGTTCATGAAGTATTCATTTCGAATTAGGTCATCGTTGAGCGCCACGTTCGCGTCTTGATACTCGACGGGGTAGCCAGTATTGCCTGTGAGGGTGCCGACGGGGCCCTGGAAATCATTGTCGTATTTTATTATAACGCTTAAGAGACATGCCTCCAACAGGATCCACAGTGTGCACTCACCCAGGAGGGACTGAGCGCATGACGCGTTTGTTTATCAGTAGATATTCTTGAATAGCTTCTTATTATTTTATTGAAGCTCTAGAGTAAACTTACTAGAGTAAACTACAGCGTGCAAATGGAAATCTTAACGTGCACAAAATGGCAACTGATAAGTGTTATGAATTAATTAACATTTTGTTAATTATTACGAGAAACCGGGAGGTAATTTTTTAAATAAC
Organism: Yponomeuta sedellus; assembly: GCA_934045075.1. Lineage (NCBI taxonomy): Eukaryota > Metazoa > Arthropoda > Insecta > Lepidoptera > Yponomeutidae > Yponomeuta > Yponomeuta sedellus. The sequence continues at coordinate 6,031,694 of OW203726.1, read as the reverse complement.
TGAAGTGACTCTACTATTAGTTGAATACCTAAAACAAGATGCTGCTTACTGTTTCCATCTAGCTCCATTTTAGGGTTCGTAACCCAAAGTAAACAATGAAATCCTTATAGGATCACATCGTTGTCCGTCTATCTGTCTTTCTGTCAAGCCTCTATTGTCACTTGTTAGGAACGCGTGAAAAACATAAAGTTGAAATTGATATCAAATAATCATGTCTATATCTCTTATAGTTCTAGGTCAACGCAATGAAAAATCATACTGTAGTGTACGCCACATATCTTCTCGCAAAGAAAGAAAGAACTATAGCGTTCTTTCCAATGAACTAGAATCATCAAATTTCAAAAAGCACGATTCGAGACTCTGTGGTGGTGTATACTAGTTGTTTGTTCCTACAAGTTTCAAGTGAACCTATGGTGCGCGAGCCCGACATGGACATAGCTATTTCTTTTAACAAGTATAATAGTACAACATCTCTGATCATTATCATCAACCACTGTGGGCACGCATAGTGCTTCAGTCCATAGATACCATCCCTCTCACATACTGAGAGAACGCCTGTGTTCTGAAGTGGAACGTTTACAATGTTACTTCTAAATTGAGCCATTCCTGAAACATAAGTTATGCTCCGCTAGCTGAAATATAATAGAAAATTTACTTACCGAAGTTCTATCCTTAAAACGCTCCAGTTGTGTGGTTGCAGGATCCCGGCTTAGTGCCTCCGCCACCGTTAGAATAGATAATATCATGACACGTCGTCTCATAACTTGTCACGGAACGTTTCTAACTATAACTGAAGAATACTTTCTTATACAATCTCGTGGGATATACTTTTTCCACTGATTAGGTTTACTATCTACGGAAGAGCAGCCTCGCCTCAGAGACGTCAATAGAGTTTATAATCCGTTAACAACAACTGAGGCTTAGCTATACTGCGCTAGGATTTTATACCGTCCAATAATTTTATAGCTTAGCCTTGCAGTTGCAATATAATGATTATGATGGAAAAAAATCTAGATCGAAAGTGGGTATCCAAAGCTAAATACCGAGCTAGTCTGACCGAGCTGGTTCTCGGTGGAAACTGATTCATATTTCCTTCACTTTATGTAGAGTATCTTTGTTTTGGTACACTTAAAAGAGGTAGTGGAGGGCGGGGCGCAATGATGCAAAGGATATATAAAAAAATATTATGTTTGGTGCATCACACCAAACATAATATTTCATAATTGACTGAATGGATCCGTTTGGAATTGGATATGTCAATGAAACGTGTGTAAATGCCATAATAGCGAAGACTGAGCGCCCGTAAAAAAAATTGTTTAAAGTTGTGTACTGTACTCTTAATTCAAATACATACATATTAAATATAGATACATACATAAACTACCTGTAACCCGGAGGGAGCAGAAACCAGGGTTTGTCTCTTACCATGATCCTGACAACCCAGTTCATCCACATACATTAGTCGCTGCACGCTCATCGATTTCGAATATTTCTTATAGTGCTCTTCCAATAGTTAAAATTAAATCATTTCTTATTCGGTGGTCAACAAATTGTGATATTGTGTGACCAAGGGGAAACATCATAAGTTTCGTGACGTCGCATTTGGCATGAAGTGTTTTGTTTTGAATGTAAAATCTTAAAATACTCCTGACTCTACCTGATTTTAAACAGAAATATAAATAATTTAGGAAGTACTGTTTTTTTCTTTATTTTTTAAAGTTGATTTTTTTTTATTTAATTTAGTACTACTTAATATTAATTTTTAATTTATATGCTGTTAAATAAACCCCACTAAGTACTATTTTAATTTAATAGGTAATTTCACAAAAATGTAACGTCACACCACAGGAGAGCAGGGGTTACACAAACAACCGTGACAAAAAATATGGATGGAATTTGTGTGATGTAATTTGTGGATAACCTCATAATTGCAGGAACGTTCCTGCCGGAATCGTATGATTTGTGAGGCAGGAAAATACGCTGCAATGCATAAGTAAAGCGTGCGGGGCTGCAGTTTAGAGAATTGCTTAAAAGGTTCCCGGACAGAGGATGCTATAGCATCCGATGATAATAAAAGAAACAATAGATCACACAATTTGCACATGAACGTCCTAAAATGTGGTAAGTTTGTTTGAAAAACGCGGACCGCAGCGGAATGGGTGTCTTAAGGCCGATATTAGACTATCACATATGAACAATTGCTCTGAGGGTTGCAGAAAACCTCGACAGTAATACTGCTCTGCTTTAGCGTACTCTACAACTTTCGACGACATAACGATATTAAAAAAACTACCAGTCTTTACGGTCCGAAACGTTAAAATAAAATAATTTAAACACATAGTGCAGGCTAGTATAGGGAAGAGCGGGTGATCGTGCTCTTCCACTATAAAGGGAAATTTCCCACCAGGCAGATCGTATGCCTGGGGACGGCCGGTCCAACTATTGTTAGTCGGACGTTATATTTGTGCTACGAGTATGTCATTGAAACACTTTGATTGCGCGATGCAGGAATGTTGGAGTTTGTAGTGCGCGCGCAGAGTTGACATATGCTCGCCACATCACTCCCCTTCAAGACCGTAGCTACGCATAGCTAGGTCTGATAGGAATCGAAGTCTGTGCTCTAAGGCCTGCAAGTGCCAGGTGACGCTGAGTCAGTGAGTCGACTAGCGGTTGAGGGTGTTCGGCGGCTAACAGTCACTTCACCGGCGACAGTACCATGGAGCCCGCGCATGTGGTAGGAACCGGTGAAGGCTGCTGTACCACTGGCAACGTGTACGTGTGCTGTTGCTGTGTGGCTGCCGTGCCGAGGGGTTGGAGGAAGATCACCATCAGTCCCAGTAGTCGGTGCGTTGACTGTAGTGGAACTGATGAAGTGAGAGGGAAGAATGCTGGCTTTGCTATGAGACTAATGTATGTGGAGTGCTGCGAGAGCGAAGGAAGGTTGACAATGTTCTGTCAGGGGTCACCACTATAGGGAAGAGCGGGTGATCGTGCTCCTCCACTATAAAGGGAAATTTCCCGCCAGGCAGATCGTATGCCTGGGGACGGCCGGTCCAGTTATTGTTAGTCGGACGTTATATTTATGCTACGAGTATGTCATTGAAACACTTTGATTGCGCGATGCAGGAATGTTGGAGTTTGTAGTGCGCGCGCAGAGTTGACATGTGCTCGCCACACTAGTTATACTTTTCTTTCTGACACTTTTATTTTAAACTAGCTGGTGCCGCGACTTCATCAGTATTTTGAATAGCTTATATTAGCGGGGCGTACAAAAGGTTTTAGTAGCGCACTCCAGAATAGCTCGCAAATGTTAGATTTTTCCTATTTACTTGACACGTATCGCCATATTTTGGGAAATTCACACAATATCCTCATAAATTGTAGCCTATGTGTTATTCTGATGTATAAGCTATATTATTATATAAAGTTTCATTAAAATTGAATTAGTAGTTTTTACCTGAAAGAGTAACAAACAAACCAACAAACGAACGTATAAACGAACGAACGACTTTATTTTTATTATTTTTATAACCGACATTTTCGGACAGTGTATCGCACACCGTGTAACCCGGCGGGATTATCTAAGCACGTCGCAATCTTAGAGTATGGGGTACTACCTACTTTATACTCTAGGGTAATATGGCGATTCTGAAACATCAGAATCTGCCAACAGGCAGATGCAGATATTTCCGACGGGTAGGGCCTACAGGGCCTGAACAAGAAGAAGAAGGGCCTACACTGTCTGGTTCTTCATCACCTGGTTAATTGTATCCGTCATTACAGAAAAAACACTGATGCATGATCCTACAGGTTATGAATGAATGAATGAAAACTCTTTATTGCACTAAAAACAAATTTGTACAAAGGCGAGCTTTAAAGTAGATAGTATTTTCTTCTAGCTAACTCACGATGATGCGGACAATTATGGTGATTTTCTTAGCCTCCATGGACTTAAGCTCAAATATATGTAGCCTGTATGTAACACGGCAATCTATATGTCTGTACATATCAGATAATTCATAAATCTTAGATGTACAGGCGACAAAACGGCCAAATTAAATCTAAAAAACTCTTTTTAGGGTACTTTCCCAACAAATAAATTAGGGATGACTTTTCTCGGCTACCCAACGTTTGGGGATAATTGGATTTGTTGTCTTTGAAACTATATTTGAAAATATGAATTGTAGGTACAAAAAAATGTTGTTTGAGAGCCCTTTTGCCATATATTAAGCTTTATAGCACCATTTTCTGTTAGAGAAGAGTATATTTAGATTTTTTACTCAGTAGAATTCTGACACCTATGACACCTTTTTTATTCAGAATTCTGGCACCTATCATTTCTTGACTTTTGTATGTAAAACATAAAATAATATCTAGCATTGTATTTCTTATTGCCCTCAAATGAGTCAAATACATTCCTTTTTCGGTGGAGAGCTTTTTAACAATAATAATAATAACTTGCAAACAAGTTTACACAACACAATTACTAGCAACACTTTTGAAATGTCAGAATTCTACGGATAAAACAAGAGTTTAGAGTTTTGTTTTACTTAACATTTAACAATTCATGTGTGAGCATCTCGAATCTTTAAGAAATACTAGGATAGAGGATCCGAGATTTCAGAACACACAGCCTAACCTAGGGCCAAGAAAAATGCTTAGATTTTGACTATAACATCTTAGTAAATTCGTCTTACTCGTATTGTACGCGAGTAGGGTATATGTAGAGTATAAGAGTCTACAACAAAATATAACCATTAAAAAGACAAAAACATACAACTGAAATAAAGAGTAATCAACGACCCGAGCATTAACATAACATAACTTTTACATACAGGCACATACATTACTTCTGGCCCCACACTAGGATACCCTGTGTCGTGGGAACCAGAAACAACGACATCACAAACATGCAAACATCCAAGACCTGGGTTTTTTTTGTCTCCAGCCGGGGCTCGAACCCGGGATCTCCTGCATGCGCTACTACTGCGCCACAGAGGTCGTTTGGCCATTTACAGAGACAGAGCTCAAACTACAAAGCTGGCAGCTCCAACGTAGGTAACCTAGTAATTTTGAATTCGGGTCTTTTATTTTTTCTATTTGTGTTTTTCATTTAGTTGAAACTGTTGATAACGTTGGAGCTGCCAGCTTTGTAGGTTGAGCTCTGTCTCTGTAAATGGCCAGACGACCTCTGTGGCGCAGTAGTAGCGCATGCAGGAGATCCCGAGTTCGAGCCCCGGCTGGAGACAAAAAAAACCCAGGTCTGGGATGTTTGCATGTTTGTGATGTCAGATACGTTTAGTGAGAAGCGATTTCTAGACGCAGATTGTATCAGACCTATTTGTGTGTTGTCTCATTATCACGTAAGCCGTCAGCAACTCTATTGCCAAGATCAGGATGGATTACCCTGTACCATTTCACTGCACGCTCTCGCAGGAATGGTGCAGCCAGTGACAAACTTTCGACAATGTTCTGAACCAAATCTGCCTTGTCATCTTCCGTCAGTTCGATCTCGTACAACTTACGAGCTTGATCGAAGTTCTTCTCACAGCCCTGGGTTATTTTCAAGAGTACAGATTTCTTTCTTTCTACGTATGGCACAGGACCATTGAACGAGTTGGGGTAATAATTGGGATTTCCCCATTCGTTGTCTTTTACTGGGGGTATCCCATCACGGAAGTATGTCAGAGGTTTGGTCAGAATTGGACAATTGACGGCTATCTTGTTAAAGTTGGCACCGAGGCGGTAGTACTGAGCATCTCTGTAAGCTAACATCCGAGCCTCAAACAGTCGATCGACGCCTCCCAGTATTCCTGGCACAAGATTTGCAGGACTGAAAGCCAGCTGCTCCATATCGGCAAAATAATTTAAAGGATTTTTATTCAAAATAAATCTTCCAAAGATTTGAAGAGGATATTTATCCAGGGGTATAGTTTTGCTGGTGTCGAATACATCGAAAGATGCATCTTGAACGTCTTCCGAAGTTAAAATTTGAAGGCCAGCTGTCCATGATGGGAAGTCGCCACTTTCGATAGCATTGTATAAATCTCTCGTGGCATAATCTGGATCTAGAGCAGACATTTTTTTTCCGTCAGCCGAGGTGAGATTACTGATGCCTGCGTCAGGCATAAAATGAAATCTCACGTAATGGTGGTCCCCTTTTTCATTCACAACGTCGTATGTATGGATGCTGTATCCGGGCATATGGCGATACCCATCAGGAATACCACGACCTGAGAGAACTAACAAAAACATATGCAGCGCTTCAGGCCTTTCGGTGAGAAAGTCCCAGTACATGTTTTTATCGTGCAAATTCGTTTCCGGATTGCGTTTCTGTGAGTGGATAAACGTCGGGAAGAATATTGGATCCTTGATCAAGAACATAGGAAAATCTAATCCAACCATGTCGAAGTTTCCTTCCTCGGTGTAGAATTTTATGGCGAAGCCTCGGGGGTCTCTATCGGTGTCGCTCCCGCCCCTATCTGCGATCACTGGAGAGAACCTGGTCACTATTGGTGTCTTCTTCCCTACCTCACTCAGGAACGCAGCTTTACAAATATGGGACATATCATGGGTGACCTCGAAATATCCAAAAGCACCTGCTCCTTTAGCGTGCACGACTCTCTCGGGCAACCTTTCCCGAACGAAATGTGTCATTGAGTTCATGAAGTAGTTATTCCGAAGTAGATCGTCGTTGATCGCCATGTTCGCATCTTCATACTCGACGGGGTAGCCAGTGCTGCCTGTGAGAGTACCGATGGGGCCCTGGAAACCATGATAGCATTTTTTTATAACGCTTATTTACAGTCTAAAAACCTGCCTCAGAAAAAGGCGACATGAATCCGTGTGCGTTTCCTCAGGAGGCACTCAGAGCATGACGCGTTTGTTGATTTGGTTGCCAGTGGTTAGTCTAGACGTGCTACTTATTATTATCTTATGCTTCTCTCTTGAGCAGACTTTAGCTTTGTAGCTCCTTTTAATAATAATGCAGCCTATATACGTCCCGCTGTAGTGCACAGGTCTTCTCTGCGAGAGAGAGAGAAAGAGGGTACGAGCTTATCTGAACAGTAGGAAGGTATGTGAACGCCTCATACTCTCCTTAGGTTTCCTCACGATATTTTCCTTTAGTGTCAGTGAGTGGTACAATTGCTACTACGTATCACAAATGTACGTAACTTAGAAAACAAAGGGTCAGTTTCTGATATATTTTAAACTTTCGCGATTTGATCACATAGTTAGAATATTTGACATTGTTAGACATTGTCAGTGTAGTGTGTCGCAACCGTAATACTGCTTTGTGATGGCGGATTGAGGGTAGTCTGAATCCTTATCAGCCAAAGATGTGGACGGGTGCCAGCCATTAGTCTTCTCGTGACCACGATGACTGTCACGTCGTCGAAACGTCGAGGTATAATATCAATAAATTACTGCGCGATTAAAGCCCCGAAAAATATTCTAACTATGTCAGTTTCTGAATAGAGAATTTCACTGAGTAAATACTCGTAGTTGACTGTAAGTAGTGCTGTCTCTTCGAATTTCTCGGAAAAGAGCGTGACAGAACGTGACTTAAGTATTTACTAAGTGAAATTCTCAATTCAGAAACCTGCCCTAAATCTTTAGTTCATGCACGGGTTTAGCACCCACTACTTCCCGACCGATCGCACCGCTATCACTGCTTCTAGCCTCATTTACTAGAGTGAAACTTCATGGTGCAAGTGGAATTATTTTCGTTTATAAACTGTTCATTTAACGGCGGAAATTAAGGCAATTACTTACATTTTACCTAATAAATGTGTGTCAAATGGCGACTGAAAACTGTTATCTTTCATTAAAATTTTGTTGATTAACTTACAAGAAACCGGTTGGCGATGTTTTCAATAACGGAAGTGACTTTACAGTTAATTACCTACCTAAAACTAGGTGTTACAAACTAGCTCCATTTTGAGGGTTCCGTAAGAAACGAAACCTTTAAAGGACCAATTCGTTGTCAGTCTACAGGTCTATCGGTCAAGATCTTTTGTCAATAACGAATGAACGGGTGAAATAAATAAATATTCATGGACATAATTTACTACACAGATCTCGTTAGCCCTATACTAAGTACAACTAAATGACTTGCGTTATAGGTGCTAACTCGAGGATAGATTTAATACAATACATTATATAGATAACATCCAAGACCCGAGACAAACTAGAAAAGTTCGTTTCCTAGTTTGACCCGGCCGGAGATCGAACCCGAGACCTTCGGCTTTACAGTCAGCGTGCGAAACCGCTGCGCCACCGAGGCCGATACTCAGGTCTTCAATACCTTGTGTGAAATAATCTAACTTGTACATCAACGTAATCAAAAAAGATACGGCCGTTTACGCCGCATATCTTCTTGCAAGGGATTCATAAATTATAGTGTACTGTAACTATGTATGTACTCGTATTAACTATGTGAGGAAAAATCTGAATACCCACGGTGCACGAATCCGCTTTGGACATGGCCATCTCTCCTAATAAGTCTCAACTTTTCAACCTCATCAATCTTAACATGCGTGCTCACGATTCGGTTACGTTACAGGCCACTTTAGAACAAAAATGTTAAGTGTTTCTTAATGATTCGCGATACTCATGCAAATAAGTAATTGCGCTTAGACCCGCTTAATATATACCTAACTATGTAAAAATGTAAAGATTGACCTGCTGTCGACTTTATAACATCTCAGTCGCTAATCGGCAATGGGCATGCATAATAATTAAGCCCTTATGGGCTTAGTGAAATAGTGAGTATGTATATATATATACTCTCTCTCTTCGAAATAGAGAGTATCTATATACTCTCTTTTCACACTCTAATAAAACGCCTGTCCCGTGAAGTAAAACGTATATAAGGTTACCTTTAAATTGCCCAATTCCTGAAATATAACACAACTTTTACTCTAAGGAATTCCAAATATTTTCCTAATTTTTTTAGGGTTCCGTAACCGGAGAGTCCCGTTACCCTATTATATGGCCTCCGCCTTCTGTCTGTCCGTCCTTCCGTCCGCCTGTTCGACATTGAGTGGGCCCGCTTTATCTTTGGAACCGCAATAAGGGTGCATGAAAGGAGCCTCCAAGAACGACGTACTCACTAAGCCCGGTCTATTGCACCTTAGGTAATAATGAGCGAGTCCCTAACGTGGATTGGCAGATCCTTTCTCTTCGGTAGTTGCCATGGACACTCTAAAAAGAATCGTAGTCAGTTGTAATTGGTACAGAATATGTGTGATAGTGGCGAATCGCCTTCTTCTTCTTCAGGCTATAGGTATTATGTACCTAGTCCACTGCTGGACATAGCCCTCCACTATGAGCGCCATAGCGCCCTGTCTTCAGCCGGCAGTTTTTTGGAGATCGTCATCCCACCTGATCAGAGGGCGTCCTACACTACGTTTCGGCGTTTAGGCGAATCGCTTACCAAACAATAAAATTTCAAAAATAATAGAAAATAACGGGGGGGGAGGTCGCCATAAACAAACAATTAGCATTCTAAGAAAAAAGCCATTGGACAAAAGCTGTTATAAAACACGAATAGTAACCGACATATTTCAGGAAATGTTCAGTTCAGCAGTAACCATGTATAGCCTGTTTGCCTGCCTGCTTATGTACCGATATGAGCAACATTACATAAACTCAAGCCCACAGACCAAGATCTATTGCCCACGCCTGTATCCCGACAGAATAGGCAGAAACCAGGGTTCGCCACATGCCCCGATCCTAGAATACCTCTTTCCGATATCCACCCTTGTATGTCCCCTCTGCTGGGGCACGGGTCTCTTCCTGCATCGCAGGATGTTTAGGCCATACTCCACCACGGGGGCCGCGTCCGGGTTGGTGGAGGATTGTAAGGCAGTGGCGGGCCTTACTGCTACAAGTTATCAAGCCGCCCATAAGATCCCTGACATAGCTTAACGACTGTCATTACATGACAGCCGGCACCAACGGCTTAACGTGCCTTGCAAAGTATGGAAGCGCTGGGAAAAATGTCACTAGCGGTAGTCACGGGACGGTCACCCATCCTGTAACTGACCACGCCTGTCGTTGCTTAACTCAAATGATTGATTTCAATCACTCGGTTCCACTAGGACAGAAGCGCTTCAGACCTCTTTCGCCTTACGTCATTCATAAGTCGTTACATGCAAGCCTTAGATGCAGGCACGACAATTTGTGATACTACGTTTTGTTGTACGAGTAAATGTAGTATATTTATTAGAAACTCACCGCAGTCTTATTCTTAAAACGCTCAAGTTGCGTTGTTGCAGGATCCCGACATAGTACCTCCACTAGCGTTAGAATATATACTATGAACACACGCCGTCCCATATCTTGTGACGAGTTGTTTCTAATTTCTAAGTTACCTTTACCTAGTATTACTGAATAATTTATTATACGCACTGGCGGGATACAATTTTCCCACTGATAACTTTTACTATCTACGAAAGAGCATCCTCATGACATGGACATCAATATAGTTTATTATGGGTTAACTACAATACTACGGCAGGATTTTAATATTTTTGTAGCTCAGTCTTGCAGTTGCAATATTATGATTTATAAGAAAAAAAAAAAAAATAGGTAACCAAAACTAATAACTTGCTAGTCTGGGAACATGACTCTTGATGAAAACTGATTCATGTTGCCTCTATTTTATGTAGAGAGCTTATCATTGTTCTGATAAAGACAAAAGAGGTATGGGAAGGCGGGGTATGATGGTGCAAGGGATACTCGTATATTGATGCACTGAGCAATAATATTTAATAATGACTTATAACGTTATCAACCAGGACTTGGCCCCCGTGGTGGAGTATGGCCTGGCCTTCTTACGATGCAGGAAAAGACCCGTGCCCCAGCAGTGGGGACATACAAGGTTTGATGTCGAATGATTTATTAACAGAAAACTTATCGCCCATCAATTTGTCAATCTTCAAGTCAAGTCGACTTCAAATAAATTATTTCACGGCACGTAAACCAATTGACAAAACTAGTACTAAAAATATCTAGAAAATATACACAAGCACTAGGTACATCATATTTTGCATAGCAAAAAGATCGCATAAAAAAATATTTGCTGAGAAAAAATACTGCACGAAAAATTAGCAAGCAAATTAGCAAATTTCGCTAAGTAGGTAAATAATTGTATGCTGTCTCTTCGAATTTCTCAGATAAAAGCGGGACAGAACGTCACTTAAATATTTACTTAATGAAATTCTCAATTCAGAAATCGGTTCTAAGTCGAATAAACATGGTATGTAACATTTGTGATAAAACTAAGTATTGTACATAAATAGTATTACTTCCACAGCTAAACCAAGTTTCGTGGTGCCTTATATAACATTTTCTTTTATATTTATAAATACCTACGTAAATATGTATGCATGAGAAGTTATAAATTTATTATTAGAATTATGTTTACTTAATGAACGCCAAATATTTTACTTTCAGAATTATGATTGTGTGTAGACACAATCATCCCCATTTCCAATATTTTAATACCAGATATCTTTGTCTAAATTACCCTTAACGTAATAGGCTATTTGCACAGAGTATACCATAAATTTTTGGACTGTGTAACTCTAGGAACTCTTTGACTCTAGTATTCCCTGGGAATGTTGTTCTATATAGAGCCTCTACTCCGTAAATGCATAACTTTTTCAAGTGACCGGGGAAATGACAATTTCTGGTTATTTTTATTACAATATCTTACCTACTATTAAAATTATGATGGCTACCAATGTTTTCACAATAGTGTTATAGGCTCCTTATGATGCTAATTTCTTTAAAGAAGTCCCGTGAATCCAGTGTATCCCTACTGCTTAAATTGTAAATATGTAAATAAACCTTGTATTACTAAACTTCGTGATAATGATAAATAATACAATAAAAATCTTTATTAATATTAATCAATAACTATGCAACGCTACAGTTTATACGTTGTTGGGGCTCTGTACTAAGTCGAATATCCCGCTCTTCCTTATTACTTTGCTAGGCTAAGTGAGTAAAGTACAGCTTACATTTTGTATAATTATTAGATTTATATGTAAGCAAAAGCAATTAGCGACTAGGTGGCAACAGGCTTAAGAGGATTTGAAAAAAGATGGTCAAAGTGGAGTTTTTTTTAGTAGAGTGTGTGTGCGTGTGTGTGTGTGCGTGCGCGCGTGTACGTGTGTGTAATATAACGCGCGTGTGTGTTTGTATGTATGTATGTATGTGAATGTAAATATTTAACAATTAAGAGGGCGTGAAGGTTTCGTGAGAGCAAAATATTAAGCTTTGTATGCTTTTCTACAGTTTACTTTTTACTAAAGGGTGATACGCGAATGCTTTAGTAGAATCATAATCAAGTTCGCTCAAACAAACGTATAAGGATTGTCCTAACGTTATAAAAAAGGGTACATTATAGCCACGTCAAAAAGGCATCAAATTTATAACTTGCAAACGTAGTTCTGCAATGACACTCATGCTAAATATCATCGGCCCTCCCCTCCTCTCCTAGCTAAACGATTGAGTAGACACGTGAAAAAAATATAGCACATAATATAACGAACTTAAAGAGAAAACTTTCACTGTTAAGAAGTAGGCTTTATAAGTTAACGAGCAAATAGGCAACAACTAAAAAAAGAAAACTTAGTTCAAAAGTCATGGAAAATTAAGTTGATGATCATACTATTTTTATTTTTAATGCACTAAGCCGTGCTAAGGATAATTGTAAAAACCTATTTCGAGGCTAAAAATTCCACCCATGCCGGGATTCGAACCCGCGTCCTCTGGCTATCCGTGCCAGCGCTCTTTCCAACTGAGCCCATTAGCTCTATGGAAAATATATGAATATAAAAATATGGAAAGAGCGCTGGCACGGATAGCCAGAGGTCGCGGGTTCGAATCCCGGCATGGGTGGAATTTTTCGCCACTAAATAGGTTTTTAAGTTGATGATGTTCTGTAAAGCGGATAAGACACCCTCTGCGGAACCCTTCGCTGCGCTTGGCCCGACACGCACTTAGCCGTTTTTGAATAAGTTAATCTTTTTGACACTTGGGTTTTGATATTAATTATGCAGTTATATCTAATGTATTTTACCACAAGTTATATATACAAATTAGTTGCATGAATTTGCCCCATTTTCCTTTACTTTTCTAGTCATGCTTTATACAGCTGGTCGGAACATACTATCTGGGGATGTGTTGACTGCTTATTAACTGTTTATTTACCATCAAACACAGTCCAGCTGCTGTCTACGACAATAATCCCAATGACTGTGCCTAAGGACAATGGTTGCCGAACTGCGGCCCGCGGGCTAAAAGCGTATTTTTTTACCCGAAGTTAAATGAACATTCCTGACGACGCGTGTGTATGTGTGCGGCGCTAAAAGACGATACGAAAAAACAAAATGGCAGGTGTCAGCCCGGTGTCACCCACCATAATATCGGTAATAAAAAATCAACTAAACAGCTTTAATTAAAAATAAACTAATTATAAAAAATCCGCCTACTTAAAATCTCTCACAAAGTCTAGATAAGTCCGTAGAATTTTCAACGTCCGTAGACAGACGTTACTTACCAAACGACCTAACCAGCAGCTGAATGAGCTGAATGAAAGGTCCGCCCTGAATATTTAATATGGAATTAAGATTGAATATTCAACGGACTCCTCTAGTGCTTGTTTAAGATTTTTGGCAGCTACTTTTTTTTGTTTTTATTAATAATATATTAATTAAGCTTCTTGGGCTCTTATCAATTAATACAATGAGTCTTGCAATCTGGCATTACATAATTTTTAGAATTAAATTTTTTTAGACAACATACGTCGAGGTTCAATAATATTTAATATTACTATTGAAAAAAAAATTAGGTATCCATATCTTTAAGTTGTCTTGAAATTTAAATGAAACATTCCCTTGAAATTTTTAATGGAGACCATTCTGAGTTCTGCATTTTTACTTTCATCGATTGCTAAAACATCTGTTTTCTGCAAGGCCCATATCATAATGTTTAATAGACCAAAAAATGGGTTTAATAAGTGATTGGCACGTCAAGCCGTTGGTTCCGGCTGTCATACAAAGGCTGTCGTTAAGTCATGTCAGAGGCCCCATAAGCGGCTTGATGACTTCCAAAAGTAACGCCCGCTACTGTCTTACAATCCTGCACCCGGATTTGGCCCCCGTGGTAGAGTATGGCCTAACCATTCTGCGATGCAAGCGGAGACCCGTGCCCCGTCGTACTGCTACAATCTTGGAGGAACTTCGCTTCATCAACTGCGCCGAATTCACGCTCGCTTACTTATGCGAATATGTTATTTATTATTTAAAGAGGCTCTAATAGATAATTCAAAGCGGGACGTGTGTTTATAAAATTTATTTTTGCTTTCTAAATTTTAGTCTCTACCTCCTCGGCCATTCTCATCCTAGCCATAAAATAAAAACCATTTGTTGCTACACTAATATCGGCTGGCCCGCGTCCGCGGTAGGGTCGAGACTCGAGTAGCCCTTGTATCGTAAAAGTTTGTCAACCCGTGTAGGTAGACATTTCATATTTATAGCATAGGTATTTAATTAATATTGCAATCGAATTCTTCTGCTTCTGGCTGAAGACTTATCTGATTTTAATTATTATTTTTCAGTGTAGGAGTGTTATGATGTTAGGTACCTATACAGTTACCATTTGGGTTTGGGTAATTATTTACTCCAGGGCCGAGTTTAATGAAACTGCAATAATATTTTATTATGATACTTCGATTTACTTTGCGTAGGCTATTAGTACAGTTAGGGCCTGTTTCACAATCTGCAAGTAAAGTTCCGGATAAGCTATCCGCAACCAGGGCTGCCGTTTATTCTAAATTGAAATAAATATTCCCATAGTATATTGCGTGTGTTTGTTTATGGCTTCAAATTTAGAACAAACGGCAGCCCTGGTTGCGGATAGCTTATCCGTAACTTTATTTGCAGATAGTGAAACAGGCCCATAATCTTCCTAATTTTTAATGTACGGGTTAATCGGCTATGCAATGTATAACGTATTGTCATAGTAAGTTATGATTATTATTATACTTTTATGAAATAACAGGCCCGTTACTTGTAACTTTATCTGGCGGTTACCACCCCAACATCTTAATAATAAAATTAAACTAAATAAGGACCCACCACACCCACATACAACACACATACACAATGTGCAAACTGTTATCATAATTTTTCTCTTCTGTTAATACTAAGTACCTCGATGTTAAGTTGACATTTTTTAAAATTTAATTATTCAAGACATTTACAGAATACATTAATTACGTAAATACAAAAATAGTTCACTAAAAACCGTAACACGGAGTTTACACGTTCAGTCTGACGTCAGTCAATTCTGACTACAGACTGATTGTCTAGGTATTCAGTGGACTGATGGACCAGACTGACGGATATTCGAACATTTTTATTTTGACAGTCTAGCATCAATCCGAGCTTGATTAAGTTCACGGACTGAACTGACGTCAGACTGAACGTGTAATCTTCGTCTAAAAGAATCATTAGATGCCTATATTACTTTATTCTTTTTAATGCACTAACCTGTGCTAAGGACAATTTTAAAAACCTAATTAGAGGCTAAACTTAATACAGAGAGTATTGTAAAGAGGTTCGAAATTTCACTGATACCGGTGACTCGCCCATTAGCTCTGCTCTAAGTGCTTAGTGCGAGTTTGACAGATCCAATCGAATAACTTTACGACCGCGTTAATCGAGCATTGAGTAATAAGTATGAGTAAGTTAACCGTTCGAACTGGCAAAACGCTGTCACAGTACAACTCGCACTCGCGTTTATTCGTGTTTTGGCTGGTAAATGTGTTCACTTCTCAACGTAAACCATTACAACTCGCACTCAGCAATTTTAATTTCCATACTTGTCGCTAGGTGGCGCTTCCTCGATGTCATAGAAATATGAGTTTACGTTAACGCGATCGAGTAGTTAAAAAACTCGCACTAAGCACTCAGTTGGAAGAGCACTGGCACGGACAGCCTGAGGTCGCGGGTTCGAATCCCGGCATGGGTGAAATTTTTAGCCTCTAAATAGGTTTTTAAAATTGCCTTTATTAAGTTATTGTTCTGTATATTATGCAAACACTATTTTGTAAACATTATTGTAAATATTTCGCTAAAAGAAACTTCTTTAAGTATATCTTATCAATCTCTTATCTTACCTGCAATGTAACCTACCTATCAGCAGAAAAAAATATCTTTCTCCCTGCTCAAGAACTGAACGGATCATTTGCGACATATTGGGTAGGTAGGTGCGATGCAAGTGAACGGAGGTTGTCTATTTCAGTATCGTTACACTCCAGCAATTCGTTACAAACAACTTTAACAATGCGGTGATCGTTATGTCTCCGAAATTCCTAGCCATAGGTAATTGAGTTAACTTTGTTTTTAAGTCAGCTTACTGTAGGTAGGTAGGTACTCAATTTAATTATAATTTGATATTGAGTGCAGCACTTTAAATTCATTTGTCATTTTATTGTATTTTATTTATAGTAATTATTATGGCGCTATATATGTATTGGGCATGTACAGAATAGAACAGAACAAGACAGGATATTTATTTGCTAAAGCATGGTAGTTACACATTAACGTCGTAGTGGCGTTGATGGATTGCCGAAACCACTGTTAGTTACCGATCGTTATACAAACCGTTACTTATTTTAAAATAAGTAACGGTTTGCATTTGCACCCTCCGGAGGATACGGGGGAGGGAGGTGGTACCTACTAAACACCACCTTGGGGCTGGTTTTGGTCCTAAGGACCCCTAAACCCACATCGGGAGCGACCCCCCTCGAGGCTGAGGAGTGCGCACATACGTGCCACTGAAATGACTTATTTAATTAAGTATATTTATCTAATATAATATTGTGATAGCCTCTCGAAAGAGAGCTTAAAAAATAATTGGCACCAAGCGAAAATTATCGACACGGAAGCAACGGCTTACATGTTTGAAATTGTTTTAATAATTATGTAGGATGCGTCGCAGGCGGTTAAAATAACAGAGGCATCTTCACTGCACGTTTCATTAAACAGAACTTTATAAATGAATTTCTCCAATTCAATTTAGCGCCAAAATAGCAATTTTTAACCATATGGGCCCATTTTTTTACCACAAATCATGCAAAGATTTTATAGTATGTAGGTACCACGGATGTAAACACAAATTGGTAGAGTCACAAGAAAACGTGTCACAAGAAAAGAGCGGCAAATTCAAAAAATCTTAGTCTGGCAATACTTTAAAAATAAAAAGGCCTGGCAAATTTATTTATTTTTTTCTAGCAACCCTTTGATACCAAGTAACAACCGTACTTGATACTTGTACGGTACGCCATTATTATCCTTGCATGTATCACCGGTTTAATATTATCGATTTAGACAGATTTTTGTTTGCTTCGAATTTGTTTATATTACACTAGCTGTTGCTCACAACTTTGTCTGCATGATAATCGAGTAAAAAATAGCGTTGCAAATTTCATGGAAATTTGTTAAGCTGTTCTTTATTCATTTACACTCTATGTATTATTCAGGTGTATAAGCTATTGTATAGTTTAATTAAACATATTATTAATACAATCAGTATTTTTTTGCATCAAAGAGGAACAAACATACATCCATGCAAACTTTCGCGTTTGTAATATTAGTAGGATAATAATATAGAAACTAAACTTAGGTACTATTCTTGTCTGTGGAGATCCCTTATTGTGGAGAAGAGACAAAGTAAAGACCAATACAAAATACTTTTAATTAAGATTCGTAATCAGCTTATTTTCAAATATACGAAAAATACATCTGCCGAAACGTTTTGTAAAATGTAATAATAAATTACGAGTGAATCAACCATGTAAAGCTGTGTATTATTATGTCTAGTGCTCGCCAAACCTTCTGAAGCTACTATTCTTAATCAGATTCCAAATCTGACTCCAAAAACTCAACTTCTTCAAAGGAGTCATCACTGCCAGTGTTATCACAAACGTTTATTATAAATTTCTCTAACTCTGTGTCGAATATATGACCTTTCATTTTATATTGTTCCTTTTTTTTTGACGTGACGGTTTTGACGTGAACCGTGCAGTCTTTCCAATCTTTAGCAGTGATGTCGAGAAAACACTCTTTTATTAAATTTTCCATGTCGGATGCCGGCAATCCTTAATTCTGGCTAGCGACTTTTCTTTTGACCAAACTCCACATCATCTCAATAGGGTTGAGGTCACAGTGATAGGGAGGAAGTTTGAGGACTTCATGGCCATTTTCTTTTAAAAGCTCTTCAGCTTCATATTTTGGTGTGCTTTTATGATCGTTTACTAAGCACTCTGCTTTTATCATAAAATCTCCTTTTTCTTATTTGTGTCTCTACGCAGCAATCCCATGTAGCCGTGCGATCCAAATACATGGTCTTAAACAAGCCAATATGTAGATTACTCCGCACACACCTGTCGTGGTGGCAATTTTTTCCATAATTATTTCATGTCTTGCCACCGAGTGGGTGCCACAAGGCGGTCGTCGCAGGAGAGGTAGGCCAAGAAAACGTTGGCGAGACGATCTCGACCGACACATGCCGGAGTGGTCTGAGGTGGCACAATACAGAAACATCTGGTCTGAGTTTGGGGAGGCCTTTGCCCAGCAGTGGGACACAAACGAGGCTACGTAAAAAAAAAATTATCGTGTCTCACTGTTCAAATGTTGATTTTTATCAATATACTTCAGTTTTTGGATCGATGTCAGTACTATGTTTTTTTGTCATCTTCCAATTTTGCTGAAACCGGGATATTTTACGGTTTTGTACTTATGCAACATTTTTAATTCACTAAAGTGCAAGTATCAAAATTTCTGGGTCGTCATACCATACCAGTAGCTGCGACGATCGCATCATAATATTGCTCTTTCTGTTCACATTCGGCGTATATCTCACCTTTCACACAATCATATTTGTTAGTCATGATTGATAACACCTTTCTAACACTGCTTTTAATCGGTTTCGCCATGATAAGAGAGAAATGCAGATAATACGACAATAATTTTTTAATAAAGTCAGTCAGTAAATAATAATTGTGTCAAATATAATGACGGATGGAATGTTGCCATAATTAGTTTGCTTTACATTGCTGGGAAATTGGCTGATTTATAATATTGCCATTGTCTACTTTGCTTTACATTGCTAGTGACACGTTTCCCTATGTAAATATCCGTGGTGGTAGGTACCTTACTTTACTTATTACTCCCAATAATAACCCTTATTACTCCCTCCCTTTACTCCCAATCGGAGTAATCGGACGGAACACGGAACAATGATCGTTCTGAGAGACGTACAGTAATTTTTTGCGAAACGAAACGCAAAACTTGTTCAGAATTTTATTTTATTCATGAGAAGTCTCGTTTGACCGTAAAATCTGAGGTTAAATAAAATCATAATGATATGTATACATAATTATGTTTTTTCAGTATGATATATGTTTAACTTTAAAAGCTACAAAAACTCTTCAGAGTTACAAGCTGCAATAAGCCTGTTTCGCTGTTTTTATATTAATTTATAGTTTCCGACCACACCTTACGTCAAAAATAATTGAAGAAGAGCGTCAAGTCAAATCGTCAATAAATATTCCACGTTATCTTGGTTCTTCGTCCATTGACTAAAATGTCGTAAATACGAAAATGTTAAATATTCAAGTGTAAACACAGACACTGACTAATCCGTCTTCATTTAATGTTCATTCAGTGCGGCCCTATCTAACCAAACCATGGCAAGGTCGCAAAAGGATGATCCCCGTTTCGGCGATATTCAGCACCACGCATGGAACTACCGCGCCGACAGCGTGGAGAACTGCGCCGGAGGTTTGAGCGAGAGGCCGCAGCCTCCGTTGCTTCCCAATAGCGGAGTGATGACCGACACTATGTTCGGGGGACAGAGCTCCTTCGCCGCGAGCGATGTTTACATGAACAAGCATCCTTACATGAGTGCGCAGTCTGGCGATAACTCTGGGAACAAGGAAGAAAACATCCCCCTAAACAACATGCAGCAGAACGCCAATCGCCCCAACTACGTCATGCTGAACCTCGGCAATGGACAGCTGGTGCGAGGTTACTACGACGAAAATAACCAGCGCCTCATGATCCCCGTGACAGGCCAATATGAGCTGTTCAGTCATAACCAAGGTATGCGGGACCTTTCACTGCAGTCCCAGCCTTTGTCACACATGTTCACTTTGAACCAAGAATATGCTGTCAATGACAACAAAAGTGTCAACAGTGTACTCATGGCCCAGCCTACAGCAGCTCCGCCGGGTCACAACTATCCTAGTGACCAGTCCAACAATGTACCAACATCCAACTTCCTGAAAGAAGTATTGGGCAACTGGGAGCCAAATTCCTCTGGCACATATTCACCGTTTGGGCAGAACTACCCATTGAATCATCCCGATGCCCCGGCCATGAACTTAAACTCCAACAGCATGCCAGTCATAGAGCCCCAGTTGCAGGGAAATATTGGTACTGGCAAACCGGAGAACAGCTCCCCTAAGAGAAATGATCCATTTGCTGACACTGGTAACAAGAAAAGGATTGTAGCTGAAGTGAAGCCTATGCGCCCAACTTACTCCGATGTACTGGCTAAAAACAAGAACAATACCCCGCCGGAAACAACTCGTAAGACTAAGGTCTCCAACAATATGGATCAGAAATCCACCAATAAGACAAACAACACTAAAGCTGACAGGTCATCTTCTAACTCCAAGAGTACCAATGAAGATAATAAGCAGAAGAATGAAAACAAAAAATTGAATTTGACATCGTCAGGTAGTGAATCTGGCGACATCAATACTGATGACACAGAGAAGCGACAGAAGCCTAATAAAAAGACGAAAAACAAGCGTAACAATATGTCGCGCAAATGGTCCTCCCTTGATGATATCACAAAGGAGGAAGATCCTACCTACAACCATGGCAACAGCAACAGTCAATTTGTTTTCATTGAAAACCAGAATGAAAAACCATCCAAAAAGGATAAGAAAGAGAAAAGTAAACACACTGACAAAAATACCACTCTCGATGAGGATTTCAAACTTGAAGACGAAGATGACTCGCAATTTTTACTAAACGAGAGTCAAACTGAAGGCCTGAAGGCCCGAAAGAAGAAAGAACGAAGCTCTAGCTACAAGGCATCCAAACCAGCTCAGGACAAGAAGAAAGCTACCCAGAGCAAATGGCGTAAGAACAAGCCAGGATACCTTGGCAAGGCTCAAGCATACCTGGAGCATTGGGGTGGTGCCACATGGAAAGCAGTGATGTGGTTTTTGTACCTAGTGTCTGATATTTGCCGCATGACTGCCCACCTGTCTTTTGATTTGTGAGTATTTGTAATCTGAGATGGTCATAGTATTACAGTGCAACTTTAGTACCTAACTGCGGCAGACAAATAATGAAGTTATTAATTTATTGATTTATTTACATGATTATTGGTGTAACATAACAGTAAAATTAGACCCTTTGATCTAGTTATATAGTTATATTATAGTTACAATATACCTACTATAAAGTAACTTATGTTATAATAATATAAGTTGTGCCATTTTATTATTTTTATATTTGATACAATAGACAGCTTAAATCTTATGTGTGTGTATATGTTAACACTGCACTTAATTGTTTTAATATAATTGACAAGCATATTTTTTTAAAGTTTTACAAAGTCAGCATTGTCGATAGAGTCAGGTGTTAGGTACAACTGCAGAATCTGCAGATAATATGGTTTTGTATTAAATAGAAGGAGCAGTAGTCTGAATCAATCAAATTGCAATATTTTGTGTGTGATAAATCTGCCAGGCCAAAGATTATTATTTTGTTGATACACTAGCACCTTCGAGCTGATGAGTGTCAATACCATTGACTGTTCTTGGAATTTGTAAATATAATTGAGATGCAGCTCATTTGTGGTGTGTGACAAATCTTAATTCTTAACTCAAGCTCCAACTCATGTTTCCAGATGCACCTCAGTGTTCACGCAGACGTATGTGAGCTCACAGACCGTGTGGCGCAGCACTAAGGAGTGGCTCCGTAAAGCTGTAGACAACAAATATCTCCTTTACATTGACAGGAAGTTTGGACACACGCGCCTTGGCTTCTGGCGACGGCTCAAGTGGTTCAAGAAAGGTAATGTGCTTGGATGATATCCAATGGCTTGATTAACGGAAAGTTATGAATGCGTATACCTTTTACTGAATTGAATAGTGCAATATTTGACCATGCAAACACCCCCACTGGAATGGCAATGACAATGATAAAATTGAATTCTGAAGAAAATTAAGTTATTTTATTTTGGCAACAAACAGTCTTTATAGGAAAAGTAGGTAACAAATACAATAGTTGATAAATAGACCTATAGTGCCGAGAATTTACAAGAATAAAAGAGTGTTATGTATTCTGTTGTACAATAAAGATGATTTAAATTTTCAGAAATGTGTAACTAATACTTTTACATAGGGTTACATTTAAACGCACATCAAAACGTCTGTTTTCATGAGCGTCCAAATAAAAAGAGGCCTATGCCTAGTTCTTGTACTTTCATTGAATCATTCATTTCTTTTTTTAGGTGTTGCAAATTCATACCTCTTTAAGATGACCTAGTCTCTAATGCTACAAGGGTGGGTTTTTACAGTAAAACTCGTCAATGTTTGAGTTTTCATCAATTTAGTAACATCAGGATTAATGTTACTAAATTATTACCTTTGTAGCTGCTTTGTTTGTAAATTAGGCAATATTGCACCTGTGTCTAACTTAGACTTCTAACATCAATTGATGGTAAAAAAATCATATTTTGCAGATCAACAAACGAGAGATGTGAAGCTAACCTTAATAATCCACAGAAACTGAGTCAGACAACAGCGGCGACGCGGCAAAGTTGAATGCGAACATACCACTGCCGGCGACTGGCGAAGAAGCTATGAAAAGACTACTGGCTTGCAAAGGAAAAGATCCTTACAGGTATGGCCTATTTCTAATAAGGAGTCTACCATACTCACAAGGTCAGGGGGTTTGAAAAGTTTCGAATTTATGAAAAGATGTGCGGCTTTAGACTAAACTTCTTTTGAAACATTTGCGACCGCACTTCACTTGATTAATGGAGGATCCTGTACAAGAATCAGAAACAAAACAGAAATCACAGAAGAAATTTTAAGTCTTATTGAATTGAGTATTGAACCCTGAAAATCAATGAAAGGAACAATGACAAATTTTGCAAAAATGTACGAAAAAGCTAACAGTGAATGATAATAATTCTAAGTCCGGATTCACTTGTAATTTTGTCAAAAGAGTCCAACCACGTTTTGCACTGATTGTTAGGTCCTATTTATTATGTTGCTCCAATGACAAGTTTAAATAACTTTTGTTCCGATCTCTTTAAAATATGTAGACCACAGCCTATTGTCCTAGTACATAACTGAATGTCTACTGCTTTGTCCAACAGTACAATTTTTCTATCAGTGAATATTCTAGAGCGGTGGTAGAGCAGCGGGAGATCGTGGGTTCAAACCCCTGCCAATGTACCAATGACTGTTTTCTCAGTTATGTCAGTTGTGAAGTTGTAATAGCAAAACCATTCGCTGATGGTGATGGAAAACATCCTGAGTGTCATCCTAATGTCTGATTATTTAGTATTTATATACGTCCGCACTTGCTACGTACAATGACCCAACTATGTGGCGCAGCGGTAGCGCATCTGCCTACCATGCGAGAGGTCCCGGGTTCGATCACCGGCTGGGGACAAACAAAAAAACCCCAGGTCTATGATTTACATATTAGTGATGTCGCTACACAGGGTGTCCTAGCGTAGGGCCAGAAACAATGTATGTGCCAGTATGTAAATGTTATGTTAACTATAGCTTGCTTGCTTGCAAGTGCAAAAATCTCTGATATACCTAAAACTACGTGAATATTGCAGAACTCTCAGCGACCTAGAAAAGTTTCGCTTTCGAAAACGATTCGGAAACTTAAAGCCTTTACTTTTCACGCCTTCAAGCTAAACTAAAGAGTTATTATTTTTGTTTAACCCCAGTATCCTTGGCGTGAGTGTAAGCTGCACGGACGAGGAGATAAAGCGTTACTACAGACGGCAAGCGTTTCTCGTGCACCCAGACAAGAACCAGCAGCCCGGAGCCGAGGAAGCCTTTAAGATACTGCAGCACGCATTCGACATCATAGGTGAACCTGTAAGTAACAATATCACCAGCCTAGTCTGGCTAAAAGTCTCACACCCTTTCTACAAATGACTTTCTACATTTGGAGAACCCTCCTGCGTCGTGTACTTCTCATGCTTGACGGCGTAAAGAAGTAATGCTTCCTTAATAAGTTGGGGACTTTTCAAAATCTACTATATCATTAGTGCTGACTCTGTGAACGGTTTTAAAAATAGACTAGGTAAGTATATAAAAACCAATAACAAGTGCAGTGATAAAATTTACAACAATAATAATAAAAATATAAGTTTCAGGCAAGTTCTCCATTAGCCTCCCGCCATCCTGAATATTAATAGTAATACATATTTTATTTACAAAAGGAGTCTTAAACAAGTTATAAATAATTTACAAATTATTTACTTGAGTATAGTGCCGCCACGTCGCATGAAGAGAGCTTTCTGGCCATTCTCGTACTGCACATATATTATGGGGCTTATAGAAAAAGCAACGGTAGCGAGCATCCCCGCGAAACGCTACCGCTGCAGCGCGGCCCAGCTTGGCGGACGGAAGCCATCTTGAATAAGCCTCCTCTATATTGATAAGCCTCCGACATCTTGAGTAAGCCTCCGCCATCTTGACTAAGCCTCCGCCATCTTGAATAAGCCTCCGCCAACTTGAATAAGACTCCGCCATCCTGAATAAGCCTCCGCCAACTTGAATAAGACTCCGCCATCCTGAATAAGCCTCCGTCATCTTGACTAAGCCCCCGCCATCTTGAATAAGCCTCCGCCAACTTGAATAAGACTCCGCAATCCTCAATAAGCCTCCGTCATCTTGACTAAGCCTCCGCCATCTTGACTGAGCCTCCGCCATCTTGAATAAGCCTCCGCCATTTTGACCACGCCCCCCTTTGCCCCAGGATCGGCGCGAGGCGTACGACCGGCGTGCCGTAGAGTCGCGTCACGTGGAGGCAGCGTGGAGTGAGCTCAGCCAGCTGCTAGCGCAACTTCACGACAAGATGGAGTTCGCTGCTAATACTATTAGGTAACGACTCTGACATTTTCTCCAATTCCTAAGACAAGTGATTGTGTTGTGTATAATCTATCCTTACCAATATTAAAACGCGAAAGTTTATAAGTATGGATTGATGGATGTTTGTTACTCTTTCACGTAAAAACTACTGAATGGATTTTAATGGAACTTTACAATAATATAGCTTATACATCACAATAACACATAGCCTACAATCTTTACAGATATTGTTTGAATATATTTATAAAAAAGTAGGAAAAAATCTTCCCAATCCTGCGTAGACGAAGTCGCGGGTACCAGCTAGTTATTGTTATAAACACACGATTCCTCTAGAAAAATCTTCAAATTTAAATTACCTTAACCTCCTTAAGATGCGTGTGAACAGGCTTCTTCTTAGCAAACTCGGTCCATTCTAGACCTCATCTTCATCCTCGGGCTAGATAGAGGTCAAGACTAAGCCCATTAACCATAAAAAAACTGCGTGTTAAAAGCTTAACCTTATCTATTTAAAATTTTTGGCACCACTGCGCAGTAAGTGATTGGCAAATGTTGAAACCGTAAACCAAAAACAACCCATAAGAGGGCTCAGTAGGACTAAAAAGTCGGTGAAATCAGGCCTAACTCCAGTAACTTTTCACAGATGCACGAACTGCGGGCGACGTCACAAGCGAGTGCTGACAGACCGGCCGTGCTACGCGGCGCGCTACTGCGCGCAGTGCCGGATAAGGCACTCCGCTAAAGAGGTATGAACTAACAATCCTGTCGACTCCAACGTTCTCGCAGATCCGCGAACTGCGGGCGACCTCAGCGGAGCGGCCCAAGTACGAAGCGCGCAGTGCATCAGGCACTCCACTAAAGAAGTCTCACCAACAATCACCTCCAATGTCCCTCGTAGAAGCACGAACTGCGGGCACGTCGTGAGTGCGTACTGACGGACCGGCTGTACTGCGCACAGTGCCGTTTCAAGCACTCTGCTAAAGAGTTACGAACCAACTAGCCTCCCCAAGGTCCCTCACAGATGCACAAACCGTGTTCGTCACAAGTGCGTGCGCACTGATCGAATGGGGTACGGCTTTACTGCAGCGCAGTGCCGATTGGGCACTCAGCTAAAGAGGTACGAACCAACTTACCTATCCAACGTCCCTCGCAGCACCAACTGCGGGCGACGTCACAAGTGCGTGCGCACTGATCGATTGTGGTACCAATGCGGCACGCTACTGTGCCGTGCCGGATGAGGCACTCCGCTAAAGAGGTATGAATTATGCTTATCTGTGTATAATTACTATTTATTGTCTTTATTATTCTGGACAATCCTACAAAAACTGAAATATTATTACTATTATTAGAATATTTTCGTTAGTCGCCTAGTAATTTATTGCTATTTTACCTCGACGCTTCGACGACGTTAGTCTTCAGTCTTCTCGTGACCACGATGACTCTAACGTCATTATAAACTAAAAGAGCAATAAAATAGAAAATATTCTAATAATGAGTTCAAGTCGCGAAAGCTTAAAATGTTTTATGATTACTATTGAAAGAATTGTATTTTTTTTCTGTCAGTAAAAGATTTTTTTAACTTGAATGTTTACAGCATTAATGTCTCTTGCGTTAATGGTAGCCACACAATCAAACAGAAGCTAAAACTGTTAACACGTGCGGTAATAAAACTCATCGTTTCCAGGGTGACATCTGGGCCGAATCGAGTATGATGGGGCTTCTGGTGATGTACTACGCATGTATGGACGGCGCGGTCTATCAGATAACGCAGTGGGCTAGTTGCCAGGTACGTAAAAGCAATCAATATGGTCATGATCATACTGTCCAATCCATCACTCGAGTTAACATTCATCCGATTTATATAGTCATCATTTGTAAAGGCCACGCAAATGTCTCAAAGGTGGCGTTGGATGAGGATCGTTTTTGCCAAGCGATTGTTTGAAAGAATTTACATAAGTATCAACATTTTACTTAATTTCGTACAAAAATTTAAGTAGTAGTGTATTGGTGCCTTATACCTGTCGTTTCGAACGAACGTAGTCGGTCTCAATACCCAGTATCTAGAAAATGACAAATAAAAATAGTTTCTATCCCGCGTACTAATAATTATTACAAACTCGAAAATTTGTAAGCATGGATGGATGTATGTTACTCTTTCACGAATCAGAATAACACATAGGCTACAATTTAGTAAGATATTGTGTGAACTGTCCAAAATATGACGATAAGTGTCAAGCAAGTAGAAAAAAAACTACGCTAAAGCAAAAAACAGTAAAATGGTTACATACCATGTCATTCCAGGGGTATAACCCACGCAAATTAAATAGGACGAAGAATATCGAATCGCGCGAGGCGCCGAGTTAAGTAGCACGAGTTATACCATTGCAATGCGATTGGTTACTAGACTACAGACAGTGTGAATGAAACGACCATTACCGGACTAATATGATTGGTTACTAGACTACCGATAGTGGGCATGAAACAACCATTACCGGACTAATATGATTGGTTACTAGACTACCGATAGTGTGAATGAATCGACCATTACCGGACTAATATGATTGGTTACTAGACTACCGATAGTGGGAATGAAACGACCATTACCGGACTAATATGATTGGTTACTAGACTACCGATAGTGTGAATGAAACGACCATTACCGGACTAATATCATTGGTTACTAGACTACCGATAGTGGGAATGAAACGACCATTACCGGACTAATATGATTGGTTACTAGACTACCGATAGTGTGAATGAAACGACCATAACCGGACCAATATGACTCTATTGAACAACTATGCATTTTAGAGACTCGCCCCCCTGATTAAATAGAAGATGTCTCCTTTAGCAGAGGTTTCCACTCAAGTGGCGGTCTTTTTACCGATTCCTTGCGTCCTCCGCAGAAGAAGAACCTCAAGCAGCTCCGGCCTGACTGCCATGTGGTGCAGTACCGTATCGTGCTGGGGAACAAGGCGCAGGCCGCCAGCGACCTTGGCCAACGCCCCTCCGCTGGGTAAGGCACATACCGAAACTACAGGCACAAAAGAAAGAAAGGCCCCTTCCCTAACTCTCTTCCTTAGGAAGGAAGATCTACTTGTAGCGTAAAACGGAAATAATATTTCGTAACAATTCGGGAAACTCATACATAGTTATATACTGAACGGGTCTAATCATGATTATTTATTAGGTAAAACGTAATTACCTCTTTCCCGATGTTTCGGCAGCGTTACAGTTGCCGTGGTCTCGGGTAGATAGAAGTGGCGATTACAGTCAATTATATATTAGACGGGTCTAATCGCGATTATTTAATACGTAAAACGTAATCACCTTATTTCACGGCGTTCGTTTCTCAATTAGACCCATTTGGTTGTCTGAAAAAGATCGCTTTAAGTGATAAGACTGCCAATTGTATATAATTATGTCACAGTCGAAACTCTGTCAAAACTAGTTTAGTATATTTTGAAATACCAAATGGTAAAAACACCAAAAATTATGCGTCACTCAATCGGCGACAGCAAAAATATAGGTGCGACGAAGCGCGTAGCGCAGCGGAGCGCGAAGGAGCGTGTTAGGTTGAACATGTCAAAAACTAACTCGACATTATTGGATACATATTAGAATTTACTTAATCTTTCTGCAGTCAAAACTAGACGTCTCAGGCGGACATACATCGACCAAATAGGGGATGTTTTAGCAAAGGGGAAGTTAAAAAGCACCCGGAACCGGTGTGCGTGCATGCAACGACTTATGAACGTTGATGAAGCGAAGGTGATTTGTCAGGATCGTGGCAAGTGGCAGTCCCTGGTCTCTACCTACCTCTACCGGCCTACCCCTCTGGGATACAGACGTGAGGTTTTGTGTGTGTCAAAACTAGTTTTGACTGTGACATATACACTACTTAAGAAATCATGGTTGTATTTTTTTCTGATTGTGCAAATAAAGTGTTCTCTACTATGCATCTATCTAATATATAAATATGCATGAGCAACGCGAATCATTGAGTAATTCTATAGAACTGTTAACTCTAACCCAACATTGTCTCCCCCCGCAGCCACGATCCGAACCTCGAAGAGTTCCTCAACAACCTATACAGCAAATCGGGCACACCTCCCGCCAACACCAAGCAACCGACCGCAGAGCACGCCGACGCCAAGAAGCGACGCAACAAGAAGTCGAAAGCTTAAACCGTTTGTGTAACTACCCCCCGCCTGCCATAGAAACTTAGATCCTATAACGTCACTGTCTACTGTATTGAGTGATGGATTTTTACTTTTCCGTCGTGTCAAAATATATATGTATTCGACAGTTTGGAATGGGCAAAATCGGACGTCCCTATACAGTGGAGAAGTTACGTCTAAGCGCCCGTGGTGAAATCGAGTAAGTGACTGAACGCTGAAACAATTGTTGTCTAAGATTTAAATAGTGCCGCCTGCTTATCACCGAATGTTGGTTCTAATATACATGTGTGATGCATTCACACTATGTGCCAACAAGCCCCATCGATTACTCCTAAAATTGCATTCACACCCAGATGGTTACACTACACGCTTCACTGTGAGTGAGGAAGGAAAGCGCGTCACGCCTAACTCTGCCAAGCTACATAAATGGTGAATTCGATATCGTTAGCAATATTTTAACGACCTATTTAGAGGCTAAAAATTTAAATTATTGTAGAGGTTCGAAATGTCACTGATGCCAGTGAGTCGCCCATTAGCTCAGTTGGAAAGAGCGCTGGCACGGATAGCCAGACGTCGCGGGTTCGAATCCCGGCATGGGTGGAATTTTTAGCCTCTAAATAGGTTTTTAAAATTGTCCTTGGCACGGGTTAGTGCATTAAAAAATATATTTTAACGGTTAGCGTTTTAAGGAACTTACTCGATTATATCACGCCGGCTTTAATAATAGCGTGGAATTATACATAATACTGAAACATAATAGACGGAAACCTGAAAGGTTCTGTCGCTAATTTCGCTCGTGTCTAAATTAAACTCTGCCTTCGTAAAAATAGTGAAAGCATACCCAAATAAAAATAGGAAACACACTTTTGTATGTAAAATAAAAACACAGACTATTTCTAACAATGTTCTCATAGGTTTACATGAAAAGCAATCGCGTTTAGAAGTAATAAAAATAATGTAATAAGATTCTCTGACTTACCTAACTTGTTTAGAATAGGTACTTTGTTATTTACTAATTCTTGACAAGACGAATAACTCTTTTAACTTCTCTCGACTCTTGTTTTGTATCTTGAAACATTTGCTTTAGTTTCTAAAAGAACTTATTTAATTTTTTAATACCGATTCCTTCGTCGCGTAGTGTTTAATGAGACTAAATAAGTACCTAAGTCTGCTGGTCAGAACAAGCCGATACTATTTTTATCTTTCCTAGATATTCCCGGCGCCGGTGGACTATGTCGCTAAAAAATAACTTTAGTAATTAATGAACAAAATAAAAAAATCCCTAGTAATCGTGCAACTCGAATCTAATAATTATCATAATAGTAAAAGTTCTTACTTTTCTTTATTTTGTTTTGTAAGAATCATGTGCTGACAAGAATGATTTAGAATAATAATGATATTTGTTTAGTCGTTTTTGTGTTCTTATCACTTTGGATAAAATACAATAATATCTTTTTGGAACTAAAACTTTAAGTACTGCTCATTACTGAATTACAACCGATTCAACTTACTAAGCTCTGCCAATCAGAGCGAAATCTGCTCGGACTCTTCCGACAAAAAGTTTTGTAAGTTGATCGGGTTATAAATCAATAATACTCGTATCTTCGATTCTAACATCTTTTGAACACAATTTAATGTTCCATAGAAGTAGAAGTAACCAAAACAGTACAAAAGGTGACCAACTATCAACTGATAATCACCTATAATTTCTGTTCCACTTTGTGTAAGTATTTGGAAACTATGGAACATTGAATTAAATATTCATACACTACAACTATTGTTTTATACTTGAATTTTGATTGAACTACATTGTTAATTTCTTTAAATACGATAGGGCATAAACAATAAAACATGTGGATCTCACCAGCAAGTTTAGATCAAACCCAAACAGAAGACGCTGAAGAGTAAATACTGAACTTAGGGAAGCGACAAACAAAAAAATCCCCAATAATTACTATACGACACAAACAAAACACTTCATCACTGGAGTGAGTACTCAAGATACTATTTTGTTCAGAATTGCATCGTGTATGGACACTCAAGTTTTAACTAGTGACGATTCTGAGGCTAGTTGTATGCTGAGACGCAGGCAACGCAGCACAGCGCAGATCAGATTTTGTAAAGCATGGAACGTCATTGAGCTATGTACGTACGCTGCGGCGCAGGCACGTGATACGCAGACATGTGTCTGCCCTGCTCTGCGTCTAGTTCTAGTGCCGGCACTGATTTCTGCGCGACGCGTGCACGTCGAGGCGTATTCACTAACAATTTCGTTGCAATGACAGAACATTTCATTGAATAAGTGTGAACCTTGTTTGTATGATACAAATCATCCAAACTTCAAAAAAGACATTGAAAGAGTTATTATGGGTGAGATTTGGCAAGGAATGGAGCGAATAGTTACGTCGCAGCATGCGGATGGGGCCTATGTCTGCCTCAACTGCCCTGCCCTGTACTGAACTGTGCTGTGCTGTACTGCGTCGCCTGCATTTCAGCATGCGCCTAGCTTAGGCCTGGGGCACACGAGAACGATGTGGGCGAGAGCGCGACAAAGACGCGGCCCGTCTGTGATAAAATATCTGCAATATCAATGATAACTATTCTATAAAATGCCTAGGATCAACAACCTAAATAGGACTTGAATCGATTTCTGCCAAAAACGGCCGTTTTTAGCGGAAATAATTTAAGCCCTAGGATGTTGATAATAAGTTCTAGTCTGTGTATGTTCTAAAATAGTTATGACATATGTATGTTAATTAATGATATGTTTTTTTTTTTTTGAAGAAAACCTATCATGAAACAAGTTATGATTTTTATTACATTGGTGGCGCCAGTTAACACCCCTAAGCGCCTTACTTTCAGGCAAAATGTACTGAAGCGATGGGAGAAACTAGAAAACCCACACAGTCGCGTCGTCTTTTGCGCGCTCTCGACCTACGTTATTCCTGTGTGCCCCACGCCTTAATCTCTTTGAAGAACGCTCAAGTCCCGCGCAGACAAGGGACTTTTGTCCGGTCTGTTGATGTCCTCGGTAACTTATGGGACTTCTTTTAGTCCTTCGTGGCGTTATTCGATACAACTTAGATCTACGAGTATGTCGACGGACTAAAAAGTACCCGGGGGACAGTACATAGGTACCTCGTCTGCGCAGGCCTATTTTGTTGAACGTGGATTCTTTGCACTTTTGGTTTGATCTAAGGTTGTGATCCCAACTGGTTTGTAAAACTTTTTGCGCACCGCCTTTGTTTTGCTTCAACAGAGGAACGTAGCTTGGTCTCTGCTTACTAGTTGATAAACTCACGTCAGCGTACGATTCGCGTGCTTCTACTTTATTCGAGTTCCTGTTTCCACTGTGAAATTTTAGTGGATTGTGTTCTAATTATTTGTTTTTAATTGGAGTTGTGTTAATTCTGAGAATTTCAATTTGTTGGTGACAGATTTGGGTGTAGTTAAAGTTCTTTGGTATTAAAGGCGATATTGAACGGTTGAATTAAATTCATAGAATCCATTGAAAAGCGTTGACCATTGAGCATTGAACTACTTTTCTACACAGTAATCAAATCATTAAATATCTACTGAGTGACTATTACATATGCGACTATTTAAAACAGTTCGTTCGTTATCAACCCTTGTATGTCCCCACTGGTGGGACGCGGTCTCTTCCTGCATCGAAGGAAGGTTAGGCCATACTCCACCACAGGGGCCAAGCCCGGGTTACTGAAAGGTTAGGAACGGGGGCCAAGTCCGGGTTGGTGGAGGATTGTAAAACAGTGGCGGGCCTTACTGTCAGAAGTTATCAAGCCGCCCACAAGGCCTCTGACATGGCTTAACGACTGCCATTACATGACAGCCGGCGCCAACTTTTTAACGTTCCTTGCGAAGCACGGAAGCGCTCGGAAAAATGCCACTAGCGGTAGTCGCGGGACGGTCACCCATCCTGCGCCTGACCCCGCCTGTTGATGCTTAACTCAAGTGATACTTTCAACTTTATATGCTCTTTCGTGACACAGTAAATATTTTAATCTTTTTTTAATAACCTTTCATCCTCACGCTGGATTCTGACCTTGTCATTTGGTGATTTTATCACACAAACCCTCATATGTTTGGAAACGTTCCAAAAATTGCGGCATGAGATGCCACGCTACTTAAATACCATTAATTTGAATACGGAAGAATGCGCCCGATCGTTGAATCTCTGTGTTTACACTTTTCAATCGCATTGAATTATTGTCAATATTGAATCAAACGATTGTTGAAGCATAGGTTTCAATGAAAATGTGCATGAAATGTATTTAGACGTCTCAATCCAATTGAAGCCATCAAATTAAAAGCAATATTGACCCGTGTAATATCGCCTTTATATTACTAATTCAATTCAGTTATTGAATTCCTCAGGAATGGAATTAAATGTATTCCAATGTTTTGGATTACTTTCTGGGTAATTCAATTCAACTCCTTTTCCCGCTTTAGCACAGCAAAAAAATATTGTTTATTTTCATAATATTTTTTGGGTTTTTTTCTTCAGTCAAAATAACTGAAATATTTTAGCTGTGATCAAATTGTGAAAAGGATTTGAATTACCTAGTTCCAATTTAGGCAATTGGTAATACCATAACTTCGCAATTGCAACTTACTACTTGTAAATGATACATTTCAAATTGTGATTTAAATTCCTTTTTGCCCAGCACTGCCGCCATATCTTCACTAAAATGTCATGGTGTACTACGGACCTCTAGATTTTACTTGTGATTTTGTACCCCAATATTGATAGTACAAGTTATTTGCATTAGTGTACATGTAGGAAGTATGTAAACATACGATGTCTCACTGCCTTCTTTCGGAGATTGAGTTAATAAGGACTCGTTAGGGTTTATGAGAGATTACTAGCTGTGTTCTAATGTTTACTTACAAACTGAGTTCATTGTAACGTAGTAAGCATTTGCGCTTCATGTGTCAATAAATGATTTAAAAATTATGTTATTGTTTCACCAAACCTGACCTTCAAAGTCCTAGCGTAGCCGTCTCCGCAGAACCAGAGTAACTAGTCTGTTAGAATCTTAACACAAGCCATCATCTTCAACAGCGTGAAACGTACCTTAACCATTGCTTCCTTCTCCATACTGTTTTCGTATTAGTGGCATATAGCCTAAGGTAATAAAACCAATAAAAAAGACCTCGGTTGGGACCAGCGGCGCCTTAATTATGTATTTGTTATTTTTTCATAAAAAAATGGCCATACCAGTTTACCTCAGTTGAGACCAGCGCCTTATGTATTTTTTCATTAAAAAAAATGACCATACCAGAGTGCCTCAGATGAAACCAGCGCCTTGATTATGAAATTTTTCATAAAAAAAATGAGTGGTTACCATACCAGAATTGCCAGAGTATCTCAGTTGAGACCAGCAATGATTATGTAATTTTTCATGTATACATTTAAGTGCAAAGTCAAAATATCCACTGGACTTTGTACACCTATGTGGCTTAATATCACTGTCACGTATCAGACATCCAATGAAATGCGGCATCCACAATGTGTGATACCTACATATATTGAGCCTTATATCTACCGCTTTCCCACGCTATACATGAAAAATTCCATAATGAAGGCGCTGGAGAGATGTTATTTTCAACACCTATTCAACACACTACGAAGATTTTAACTATTATTATTTCATACTAGCTAGGTAGGCTTCTAAACGGGCCATATTTTTACTACAATACGTGGCCGACAACTATTGGTGTCTTTCTCTAATATGTGAGTAGGAGAGGGACACCAATAGATCCCGGTCACATATTGCAGTGAAAATATGGCCCGTTTAGAAGCCCCTTAGTAAAAGGTGAGCATCTTTTAGGTAAGAACTTATTGCTCTAAAAATAAAACGCCACCATTAACATTACTTATAACTTTATTCTCCAACCATAGCCTACTCGTCCATACGATCACCATCAGGCGTGGTCACGATGCACGGTTCGTATATCCACTTGGGGAAGACTCTCTTGTAGAGACTGAGTAGGACTGTGTCTTGAGATTTGAGCTGTCCGTCGAACACGCATTTCATGTGCCCGTGAGTACCTGAGAACGGGAAAGTTACCGTAAAACAATTTAGTATAAAATAAGTGCCAATTTCACAAGCCAATTCTTCCTGTGTAAAAAGTAGCTCCATTTAACCGTAAAACAATTTAGTATAAAATAAGTGCCAATTTCACAAGCCAATTCTTCCTGTGTAAAAAGTAGCTCCATTTAACCGTAAAACAATTTAGTATAAAATAAGTGCCAATTTCACAAGCCAATTCTTCCTGTGTAAAAAGTAGCTCCATTTAACCGTAAAACAATTTAGTATAAAATAAGTGCCAATTTCACAAGCCAATTCTTCCTGTGTAAAAAGTAGCTCCATTTAACCGTAAAACAATTTAGTATAAAATAAGTGCCAATTTCACAAGCCAACTCTTCCTGTGTAAAAAGTAGCTCCATTTAACCGTAAAACAATTTAGTATAAAATAAGTGCCAATTTCACAAGCCAATTCTTCCTGTGTAAAAAGTAGCTCCATTTAACCGTAAAACAATTTAGTATAAAATAAGTGCCAATTTCACAAGCCAACTCTTCCTGTGTAAAAAGTAGCTCCATTTATAAGTACCTAATGTACTGAAACAATAGGTGATGTTAAAAATTAATAATTCCATCTACGAAGGCAGACACACAATCTAAATGCTTCCCACGATACAGATTTCAGTGTGGTCCACAAAAAATAATGGGATTAATTAGAAACTGGCGGGCCCGGCTAACTTCGTAAAGGTACAGCCTAAAATGAAATGTATATTTTTTCGTGAAATTGTCCATGTTATTGGACTGGATGGATATTATCAACTAATCGCCATTGTTTTATTTACAATCGTTTCTTGTCATGACTTCTGTAAATACTCCAGCGAACCACTTACAAAGCAATGCGTTAACCATGCATAAGAATCGAAACATTATTTTGCGCATTGAAAACTTACTATATTATCAAATCTTTGATAATTATGATTGGACGAAGTAATAAGAGGACATAACTCCTCCTTTTTTGAATTCGGTTAAAAAAACACGATCAGCTCCGCGCACCAAATTCTGAAGGATTTATACAGTATTCCAAAGTATCACTATGGCAAACCTCAGGATTCCTACAGCGTTTGGTCTTAATTAAGCCTCAGGAGACTGGCTTCAAGCGGTTAACTATTAAGTGTCTTACCGAGAGGCTCCTTGATGTGTCCAATGCGTCCATACTTGGTCCGCAGTTTGCAGGGCTTGAAGTAGACCACGTCCTCGCGATTGAAGAACAAGAAACGGATCACGGCTGACCGCTTGTGCACCTGCGAGAGGATAATGAGCTCTGTGATATTTGGAGTTAGTTATAATATCGCATTTTCAATCCGACCGTGCATTATGACAGTTCGTCACTGAGTGACGGAAATAAACTGGGCCGCGTTTCATAAAACTCTATTAGGTAAATACTTTTCTAAGTTTTCTGTAAGATTGTTTGATCCTGAATAGATGTGTTTATCATAAACACATCTATTCAGGATTATACTAATCGGCTACGCATTGTAAGACGCAATGTACATAAACAGTTTATGTACATTGCGTCTTACAATGCGTAGCCGATTAGTACAATTACTCTCATACTTGTTAACATGTTGGTTAATCGACTATGTATCGAATTGTGATGGCAACCCATCTATAAAATGGGACCGGGCTTGTATCCATGCCAATAAAAACGAGAATTTAATAAATGCAGAAATATTTAACATAAATACTTCTTGCCGAATCGTGTAGTGAATACCTACGTGGAATAAACTACAAAAACAGTAATAAGAATAAGTGCTCCTCATTGAACAGTGAACTCTTTTAAAAATATACTAGACAAACATTCAACAAGTGCACGAAAGTTGATATACATACACGCATCTGCTTAAAACTGCTTGTGTATTATTTATTATTATTATACAGGGTGTCTCATTCAAATCGGTCAGTATGGGAAAGTCTGAAACTATAAGACATACGAAGATCTGTTTTGAGGAACCATGTCATCGATTTTAATAACAAGAAAAACTGCATTCATACATTTTAAAAAACATCTGTACTCAGTTCGGGAATCGAACCCGGATGTTTTGAAAAAAAAAAACTTCTATTAATCAACCACTAACAATCAATTAAAAAGACAAGCTATGACACCGTTGATGACTTAAAAGTGGCCATAGAGAAAATTTTAACGCAAATTCACCACATGAAGATACAAAATGCAATCGTAAGATCGTTACCTAAACGTGTTGAATATTGTATTGAAAAAGGCGGCTGGTCACTTCGAGCACCTACTAAAATAAATTAAAGTATGTGAAATCAATGCATTTTATTATGTTCTTCATACAGATATTTACTACTTAAGACCTACACAATCGATATCTACATAGAAATAGTGTAGGTTTTTTTTTTCAAAACAACCGGGTTCGATTCCCGAACGGAGTACAGATGTTTCTTAAAAAGTATGAATGCAGTTTTTCTTGTTATTAAAATCAATGACATGGTTCCTCAGAACAGATCTTCGTATGTCTTATAGTTTCAGACTTTCCCATGCTGACCGATTTGAATGAGACACCCTGTATACCTAATATTAATTGGCAAAATTGCATGACGCATTATATTTATTTATTTACATGAATATTGTAACATAAGAGTAAAATTACACCAAAGCATTACAATATTATATCAGAGCACTTCCTTTCGTACATCTTCTAGCATTCTCTATATTTAATTTAATTCAGCTTTAGTAAACGTGCTAGTAAAACGCTGATTAAAATAACGTCTATCAATTTGTTTGCTCGTCCTAGATTATTTATACATCTCATTGATTCACGAAATATCCAATCCCCACAATAAACTTCTTGACTTTGATAGTATTAAAACAAAATTTACTTCCAGACCAAAACTGAAAGAAACAAAATATAGAAGTTTGATTAGCATTATAAATGCTAGAATTACCTTGTATGGATGACCAGACAACACAATCCTCTTGATGATAAGTCTGTCGGGGTTGCATGACAATAGAACCCCCGAGGCTACCAGTTGCAGCTTAGTGTTTTTCTTCTCCTGAGAAACAATACATCATAGATATAAACGCTTGTATGTCCCCACTGCTGGGGCAAGGGTCTCCTTTTGCATTACAGAAAGGTTAGGAACGGGGGCCAAGTCCGGGTTGGTGGAGGATTGTAAGACAGTGGCGAGCCTTACTCTCAGAAGTTATCAAGCCGCCCATAAGGCCTCTGACATGGCTTAACGACTGCCATTATATGACAGCCGGCACCAACGGCTTAACGTGCCTTGCGAAGCACGGAAGCGCTCGGAAAAATGCCACTAGCGGTAGTCACGGGACGCTCACCCACCCTGCGACCGCGCCTGTTGTTGCATAACTCAAGTGATTGATTCCAATCAATCGGTTCGACTAGCGCATGTTACCTCCAAATAGCCAACATTTGTACAATGGATCGTGTACGATTTAGCAATCGCACGCGGTACGCTATAATTTTGTAACATAACACATGTAAAATATCTCACTCACGTCACGCACGGTGAAGTGCAGTCGTAAACCAATCAAGATAAAAAAGGATCTGAATTATAAATCGATCTTTTTAGTTATCAACACAACAAGTCAAGGTCTTCTAACAAGAGACCGTACAGATCGAGCAATGGAGAACTTGAACAAAGAGATAATTGGAGTTCACTTTTTGGAAAAACGTATTATAAAACAAGTCATGATTTCTTTTACCATCGGTGGCGCTAGTTAGCACCGGGTAGCGCCTTCTAAACAATTATGCATTGTAGAGACTCGCCTCCGTGATTATGCTAAATATGGAAGTGGAGGAAGTTACCTTGAAGCAAAGGACCGACGAGGGACTAAATTGAATCGGGGCGTAGAACGTCGCGACGCAAGTCGAAGCTGGTTGGAAGAAACGTTCGTACTGAAATGTAAGAAGAGAAGACCCTTTATTAAAATAATTTATGCCACACCTGGCAATAAAGTGGCTTTCTGGCCAAGTGTAGACATAAAAAGATGTACACAACACGGGAGGTAATAAAGAAAGCTCTCGATCGCATATTTACGTCCCTCGCTTGCAGCTCGGGCCGCAAACTTCTGCGATCTCGGCCTTTCTTTGTATTACCACCCTACTTGTGTAATGTACTATTACAGTATTATTATTATTACTATTAGATTGTGCGAGTGAAGCTGCATGTGTGGCGAGCACATGTCAACTCTGCGCGCGCATTATAAATCATTCCTGCATCGCGCAATCAGTGTTTCACATGACATACAATAAATATAAAGTCCAACGAACAACAGTCGACCGGCGGCCGTCCCCAGGCATACGATCTGCCTGGCGGGAAATTTCCCTTTATAGTGGAAGCGCACGATCACCCGCTCTTCCCATTCATACATTCATGCTTCAGGAAAGAACATCCTTGAAAACGCTCAGCTGATGTGAGTACCTAACACATTAATGTTTCCTCACCATGTTTTCCTTTACGGTTAGCGCGTGGTACTACTTTATTAAATTCACAAATGGATAAAGCTTAGAAAACCAGCTTTGGGGCCGGACAAACACACATTAAGGATTTCCGCAATTGGCCTCATAGTTGAGCCATTGTACGTAGCAAGCGCTGTTAACACTAAAGACACTAGGGTTACCTCACGATGTTTTCCCTCACGGTTAGCGAGTGGTATTGCTAAAAAGTCATTGGTTCGGGATTCGAACCCACGTCCTCCCGATTGAGAAGCCGGCGTTCTACCGCTCTGCTACCACAGCTCAAGAAAACATCCTTATTGTGAACATTTCGCCATTAGTTTCGATTTCAACATTTTTTATCTCCTACTCCGAAAATTAAACTTCGACAAAGTCGCTTTTATAGCGGCCGATAGCAGAACCCCGTTTAGCGTGGCCGAAAGCCGAGCCTCAAGTAACGAGACCGAAATCAGAGTCTCGTCTAACGAGACCGAAAGCCAAGCCTCAACTCCTCCTCCTTTGCTCTATACAATTAGCTACAACTATACAATTAAAACTGACCTTGTGTTTGCTTCCATTGGTGTGCTGACTGAACACCGGGTTCACAATAAATCTCCTGTACCCCACTTGAAAGACGAGCCGCTCTTTGCTTTTTATGGGCTCGTCACTGGCGCCAGTACGTCTCAGCGCGACACTCATCACCGACATCTTCTGCTCGTGGGGCAGAAGGCCGAACACCGCTAGGGGGGCTTTGGTCCCCGACTGGTGGGCGCGCCATAGGTCTTGCCGTACGTCCTTGACGTGAAGGGTTACGTAGAAGCCGTACTGTGGGGGGAAAGAGTTTCTTATTATGTCGCCGCTAGTGTGTGCTAGACTTCGCGTGTAGTGCAGCGTGGTTAATTAAAGAAAGGCACTGAATAACAATTTAATTCTCGCTCACACTATGAAGACGGCTATGTTCTTCTTCTTCTTTTCGTGTCAGCGATTCGACCATTCATTGTAACATTGTCGTGGGTCTGACCCATGGCAATGTTGTACGAGCGAGTGGCAAATATTTATTTATTTATTTCTTCATAAACTATAGTTGGCCAGTCCCGTTTTTTCCTTGAACAGTGTTATACAACATTGTAATATTAACTAGCGTGCATGCATCCAAAGACTAAATGTTCACGAAATGAATTAGCTTTGTCAGGACTGCTCTCTGCCTATCCCGGAAAACAGGCTTCAATTTATGTTATTGTTCTTTGTTGTATTAGGAAGTAATTGAAATTAAATTTTAATTAAAAAATGATTTTTTCCACAAAACATCGAGACATAACTGTGTTGAGTATACTTAGACAAATGTCCAATTCCAAATAAGCAGCTTTTACAAAGCTCACCATATTGAGCAGGCTCTCCTCGTTTTCCTTGAAGATCCGCCTGCGAGTGCGCTCATAGTTCTCGAATTGGAAGATGCGCGCGTAGTCCTCCGGCAGATTCTCCTTGACGTCCCATGGCGAAGTTCTGGCCGAGAGTAAAGGCACATGATGTGTTTGTCTAGTCTATAGACTTATTTCCAAAATGCAAAATGGGCATTGTCCTAAATATCGTCAATATTTACACACGGTACTACCTTTTTAAGGGTAGAAAATATAATGCTTTGATTCGATATCAACCCTACTATGTGCGCTGCGCAGCAGGAAGGTTAGGCCATAATCCACCACGGGGCCAAATCCGGGAGGATTGTAAGACAGTGATCCGCCACTGTCACCGCCACTGTGAAGTTATCAAGCCGCCCACAAGGCCGCTGACATGGCTTACCGACTGCCATTTCATGACAGCCACTGCCATTTAAAAAAAATGTATCTCATAAAAAAGTCTACCATGGCATTCATTCCATTAACCCAGCATTCAAAAGTCCCACTGACTGAAAAGGTAGAGTGTCGTCATACATTCTACAGGGTTCATTTATTTATCCATTTATTTATTTATTTATTTATTTGTTTGTTTGTTTGTTTGTTTGTTTGTTTGTTTGTTTGTTTGTTTGTTTGTTTGTTTGTTTGTTTGTTTGTTTGTTTGTTTGTTTGTTTGTTTGTTTGTT
Organism: Yponomeuta sedellus; assembly: GCA_934045075.1. Lineage (NCBI taxonomy): Eukaryota > Metazoa > Arthropoda > Insecta > Lepidoptera > Yponomeutidae > Yponomeuta > Yponomeuta sedellus. The sequence continues at coordinate 5,989,674 of OW203726.1, read as the reverse complement.
CGTTCGTTCGTTCGTTCGTTCGTTCGTTCGTTCGTTCGTTCGTTCGTTCGTTCGTTCGTTCGTTCGTTCGTTCGTTCGTTCGTTCGTTCGTTCGTTCGTTCGTTCGTTCGTTCGTTCGTTCGTTCGTTCGTTCGTTCGTTCGTTCGTTCGTTCGTTCGTTCGTTCGTTCGTTCGTTCGTTCGTTCGTTCGTTCGTTCGTTCGTTCACTCACTCACTCACTCACTCACTCACTCACGCACTCACTCATTCATTCATTCATTTATATGAATATTGTAACATAATAGTAAAATTACACCAAAGCGTTACAATATTATATCAGAGCACTACCTTTTATACATCTTCTAGCATTCTCTTACTTACCTTCACCACACTTTCAATTCCATCCGCAAACACATCACACTCTGGTGCTTCAGCGAGCAGGGCACCGAGTAGCAGCAGCGCACGCGCGATCGGCGAGCACTGGTACTGGTTGGTGCGGGTATCCATCTCGGCGAATAGTTCATGTTTCCTTTTGCGTGATTTTCTCCACATTTTTGGTCGTAGAACAACATTAATTACACCAAATTTGCGGATTTTTCGAGAGCTTCTGCAAAACTCACCTGAAGGACTCGAGGCCTCGGTACTTGGCGAAACGCTCCCTAGCCGGCACATCCTGTGGGGTGTCCACTTCATCCGGAAACAACTGCTCCTCGCGCGCCGCCTTTAACTTGTTCAGCTCCTCGTGCTCCTCATAAGCGTTTATGGTTTCATCGTACCTGCGGGGTGCAATCTTGCAAATAGGGTAGCAAATACTAGGCTACCTATAATAGAAACTTGGAACGATTAAACTAAAATTAAAATAGTTTCAAGTTTGGAGATTTAAGTGGAATAAAGAAACCGACAAGCACATTCAATAAGAACATTACTAAATGTTGCATGGATAGTCTTGTAAAATGCCAATCAATGGTGGGTCGATTTTGTACTGTGAATCATTAATAGATTTTAAGGCTGTTGATCAATTATATTACTTACACACACTTTCAAACATTACATACTTGTAATTGTAGTGGCGGGCCTCACTGTCAGACGTTATCAAGCCGCCCATAAGGCCTCTGACATGGCTTAACGACTGCCATTATATGACAGCCGGCACCAACGGCTTAACGTGCCTTGCGAAGCACGGAAGCGCCCGGAAAAATGCCACTAGCGGTAGTCATGGGACGCTCACCCATCCCTGACCTGACCTGACCGCGCCTGTTGTTGCTTAGCCAAGTGATTGATTCCAATCACTCGGTTCGCCTATGCCACGAGCACTTTAGACAACATTATAGGGTCTACGAATGCGGATATGGAAACAATATGATGGTGTAAACTAACAGTGGTAGGCAGTGTGTTTGAGTCAAAGAATAATGTGCTCACCTCTCATCAGTAGGCCCAACAGCTGACTCGGCTACAGACTCTGTGTCAACCAGATCCTCCTTATCTTCTGCATCAGACTCGCCCGATTCCTCGCAAGACATGAACTCGTCGTTTTCATCGTCATCCTGTTGGATTGAAATTAAAATTGGAAAAATGGGTTAATTATCGCAAAAAACAAACACCACTTGAAATAGATTATATTCTTTACGTAACACAAGAGAGTATTGTAAAGAGGTTCGAAATTGCACTGAAGCCGGTAGCCACCCATTAGCTCAGTTGGGAGAGCGCTGGCACGGTTAGCCAGAGGTCGCGGGTTCGAGTCCCGGCATGGGTGAAATTTTTAGCCTCTAAATAGGTTTTTAAAACTTGAAATAGACTAACCTCCGCTTTCTCATACACTAACAAGCCGGTAACACTAACAATCTACTGTTAACAGATTTCAGTTGTCCAAATACATAAAAAAAAATTAATAGTAGATTAATAGTAGACGTTCTACGTCTGTTAATAGTAGATTAACAGCTTCTTAGTGTACGAGAAACTGGGGGTAAGTTAATTACTTAGTTAAGTTGGATGACAAATTCTGGTCAATGACACAATTTTTTTCAATGAAATAAGCATCCAAAGCTTGAGACATTTCATATTTGCTTTTTCGTGGGCTTTTGGTCTATTACAAATTTTGCAAGAGTAGCTCCAAAGTAAATATTTTTTTGTTATTTATAATTTAATACTGATATTTAGTAAGCTTTGGCGATCTGTCGTCTTGGTCGTCTTCCAACTTCAATAAGCAAACTGTTTCTACTGCTTTTGCTGTAGTTTGTGATTGGTGAAGTGTCTATTGACATTTTCTTACCTCATTGTCGCTATCAGAGCCTGAACCATCGCCCTCGGCGTCTGACTCGACGATCCACGCCGCTTGGTAGTCGGACCACCCCTTTGGCACCTTCTTGACTTTCTTTGCGTTCGTCTATAAAACAGAGCAAGTTTAATTGTTTTATCGTTCAGCTGTGTAGTGTAGGCAGAACAGGGTGAGAACAAAATGTCATATAATTATGTTACAGTACTGTCTCCGATAGACGAATGTATACATATTATCATGTAAGTATTTACCAACACTCCCTTCCCAAAACCCATGGTTACTCTGCGTCATTAATTACTAACATTTGTTTATTAATATTTTATAATATTTTTTTTAATACATTTATTAGTTATTAGAGATTTCACTTAGACTCATGGTTGGGCCATTTTACGTAGCAAAGCTGTAAGTATACATTTATCAGTTTTCTAGCAAGTAAAAAGGGTCATAATCTGCTGGTTTACCTCCCGATTGGCAGATTCTATCTCTTCCTCTGTAGGCCAGGTCTGTTCAGCATCCATAGGATCAGGTTTGTTCTCAGACACCAAACTCTCTTGCTTTGCTGGGTCAGCCCTCTGCAGGACAGTTATTCTGGTCACTTCAGCATCCATCTTGTCCGATTTCATATTCTCTCTGCAAATGACAAACCACAGTATGTTTATTGTAAAATAAGAAGAAAGAACTACTACCACTGTAAGTACAAGTAAGAAATGAAGCTATACTTTTCTCTAGCAAGCACTGGTCTCAACACAGAACAATTAAATCAATAGAAGAAACGATGGTCACGTGACAGCGTTTTTCAATTAACTTATATATAATACAAGGTCCTAGCTCGATCTGTATGTTAACTAAATGTGAGGAAGAAACGTAACGTCAATCTGATAAGTCGTCACGGATTTTTTTCTGAAGCATAGGCCTTCAGCAAGAAATTCGAGACAGAGTATTATGTTGAAGTTGACGAATATAATTATAAATAAGCAATTTTGTGTGAAAAAGTGTCGCTTTTTAAATTATTGTCACTTTTTTTGATAAAACATGATTGAAAACTTGTATACAATACAATTTATTTTAATTTATTACATTGTTTAAGATAAGAACATTATTTATTGTACACCAGGAAAAAAACAAACAAAACATAATTACAAAGATACATTACAATTAATTCAAGAGTCTTAATTTTTCAACGTTTTTATCGACATCGATGGAGAGTTAGGCCCATCCCTAGTCGGTAGCGTTTGACAGTAGGGCATGTACGCACCTTGAAATCGGTGCATTGATAAACGTAGTGCCATCTCTTTTTTTCTTATGGAAGGTTGGTTAGCGAAAGCAGGACAGCATTACTGTCAAAGGTTTCTGCTAAGTTACTGCTACCCCTTGGGTCTCAATCATTGTTTAGATCATTGAGCTATCAAGTCCCTCAAACATTTTCAGCCAGTGTTTTTGTCAGGTCTTATTTGAAATATGTTTAGTATAACTATGCATGAGCATTAAATCTAGAATCACTTACATAAGTTTTTGTCTGGTAGAGTTCGAACAGGTTTCATTCTTATTCGAGACAACCAACCAACAATGCTAACTCCCTCTCTCTTCACCATGACCAAGAATAATTAAATAAAAGGGGAACCTGATCCGACACTTCCAAATAAAATTCAAGTATTGATTTCTGTGTTAAGTTAATAGTACGTTTAACTCGTGACATTAGTGAATATACAATGGCAGTTCTTTACTACTCTTAATAAAACATATCAAGTTGACAAACTCTGGGAGCTAAGAAAGAAAATTAACCTTGTTAATGTCTTTCCTAATATGAAATCAGAAATCAATCATTTATTTCAACATATAAAATTTACATTCCATCAATGTACTATGTTAGGCGCTGCCTTCAGGCGGTATTTGTAGTAGCGAAAAAGGCATAAGTACTCACTTTCCCAAATTTAAAGGATGAGGGTCATCATGTCCATCAATCTGTAGCAGCTGGAAATCACCCAGACCAGTTATATGCACAAGACCATTCACATTCAATGGCATCCCTCTGAGGTAACCACTGATTTTCAACGTACCACTATCTCCCTGAGCATCCGGCACATACTCCACCTCTTCTGACAACATATACGGCCTCTTTTCTCTATGATGTATGACGTTACGTTTCTGGTTACCTATTCTTCTTAGTAAATTAAGACCATCTGAGCTTTTGTCTAATTGCATGATTTTTTCTTCTGGTAGCCATTTTGAAATTAGCTTTTGAACATTTTGTTTTTCTGTTGTGCGTTTCTTGGGGTTAACTCCCTCTATGTCCATGGCTGCTACAACTGGCGTAGGCATGCCTTGGGCCATGGAGAGTGCTAGAACTTTTTCTCCCCATTCATCAACTGGTTCATCCAATGCTGAGCTAATGTACAGGACTGTATCAGCTATTTTCAAGGCATCTATCAGGCCAAATTCGTCTTCAAGTTCTGGGCAGACAAAGGAGAAGCGCTGCTTGAAGTTTGGCAAACTAAAATAAAAGAAAATCATAATGTAATAATAACTGCAGTTACAACAACAGACCAAAATTTTATAAGCAAAGTCTACAGGAAAAGGATTTGGGAAAAAAAAAATGTTTTTCAATTGTTTTTTGACAAATTGGTGTAATATTAAGAGCCTGTTAAGGGAGAATTTTTATCTCACTATTGGGTAGTGGCAACACGCTTTATGTGGTAAAATAAAGCAGAATAAAGGGCTGAATTTGCACTGCTTTATAAACATAACTAACTAATGTTACCTGCTAAATAAAAACGAGTAAGAAGTTTTACTTACGCAAGATGGACAATGCCATTATCTGATTTTGTCACCACCGCTCCTTCAGAGCAACTCGTCAGTATCGCTAAGGCTGAATTCACATCTAGTTGAGCATTCAACGGCACCACACAAACTAGGAACGGAGGATTTCTGTTACCGCCCAGAGCACGCTTCTTCGCTATAACCTCCTCCCGTTTGTTTTTACGCAGTTGCAAAGCTTGGTGGCGACGTTCATCCTTTTTTAGAATGTGCCGGTTACGACGGACGAACTCTTTAACGTTCACCTTGCCTGTAATTTAATTTTTTTGTAAGTTTAGGGCAGTTTCGCCGAGAGAAAAATAAATCTTAGTTTTACCTTTATCGGCAGCTGCAATGCCACGTTTGGATCTGTGCCGGGACTTGTGGATCTTATTACTCTGCTTCAGAGTGCCAGCCCGATGCGCTTGCTGCATAATTGTTGTTGATTTTTTAGAAATTCACAAATAATAACACCGCATGGTGTGGCTATGCCCGGGCCGTACACAGAGTGCCCACTGCCCGTACCGTACCTACTCCACTCCACAGACTCCATGATTTTGACAGCAGTAGAGCCGATGTGTTTATTGCGTGGGTGTTCCAACGTTTTATTATTTTTTGGCAAAAAAAAGATTCTGTTTACAACCTATCAAAAATTCTGTTGGATTTAGATGCTTGTGGCTTGTGTTGAGTTTGAGACTTTTTTTATATAGGAAGTGTCTAGATAACCACTATCCACAACCAAAACTTATGCACCTGACATAAAAGCACTACATACGCTCAACTCAGGTGGTCACCCTGTCTAATTTGTGGTGGTCACTACACGCGGATGGTGCAGCACGGTGCAGCACCGTCCACGTGTAGTGAACACGTAGGCGTTGAAAGTGAGCGTATGCGTCAGAAAAGACAGACATAACACAAAGGTCATGTTCAGAGTAGGAAATGAAGTACTAAATAAACATTCTGCGTTATACCAAATCTGTAGATTTGTAATCCATCCACCAAAAATATATTTTAATCCTTCACCAATATTTTTTTATTAACAAAAAAAAATGTTTCACTACTCTTTCACTAACTACCAAAGAATTACTATGGTCGGTAGTGAAAAGAAAAATTTTACTAATCTCGTTTGGCAAAGACCTTTAAGCCACTCCAAATTTAGTTCTCTACTTTTTTTATGTCGTTGGCCGGGGAATGGTTGACAAAGGTCATGAGGTCGTCCTGCCATGTCCGCCTTGATCAACTACGTTTTTGGTATGCGTTGCGTGCGTGAGACTCAGTTAGTGGCATTTTTTGCACATACTGGACCCACACGCTTTACGTGGCCCGACCAATTTGATTTTACCCCGGCTAGATGAGTGATCTTACGCGATCACGATGGGTCTTCAGTGCATGGATGGGTGATCGTCTATCACTAACGCTAGTGGCATTTTTCCAAGCGGTTCCGTGCTTCGCAAGGCACGTTAAGCCGTTGGTTCCGGCTATCGTCGATAGATGGCAGTCGTTTAGCCAAGTCAGAGGCATGAGGGCGGTTTGTAAACTTCTGACAGTAAGACCAGCCACTAGTCATGCAAGTCTCCACCAATCCAGACTTGGCCCCCATGGTGGAGTATGGCCTATACCGTGTTCCTCGGTGGGAATTTAAGGGGTCGTTGATGAATATCTTGAAACTCACTAGTTTCAAGATTACGCTTTGCCAATTTAGCAAAGCGTAAAGTACGACATGATTCCTTGCTAAGCAAATTGTTTCTGTTTAAATAAGAAGTGATGTGCGCTCTACGAAGAATGGGAAAGCAAAATCTTGCACATGAGTTTTGCATTCGCGAATAAGCTTCTTTGTTCTGCCCAATAAACAACCAACCAAAAACAGTATCGGCATAGTTCAGTTTCGATAAGATCAAAGATTCACACAATTGGATCCTCATATCTTTACTTATATGTAGTCGTATTTTATAAAGTACGCGTAGTTTATAGTAACAATTTCTTACCGTTCCTAGAAAATGCTTTTCAAATTTCAGTTTATCGTCAATCAGCACTGCTAAGTTTCGTGCTTCAGTAACTTTTTCTACCGCTATATTTCTAATTTTAAGCTGTGGTGCACAATTATTTACTTTTTCCATCTGTAATTTAGTACCCAGAACAAGAAAATTTTGTTTTCGTTTCATTCAATGCTAAGCCATTTTTTGTAGACCACCGTAACTGGTTGTATGTCGACAAGATCTTTAGCATAATGACTGCTAGTGGCTATCTAGAAATTTATTTTATGCTTGTTTTAGTGTGGCTATTGTTCTGAGGGCCTCGAGCTCAGTATTATTCAGAACTATATTATTGTTCTGTTCTGAGGCTACGAGCTACGAGCTCGAGGATAGACCGACCCAGACCGAACTCAGATTTATCTGAGGGGTAGGGTACCTAGTCAGAAAGAACAATATTATTTGCACAAAAAAAAACACGATGAGATTATAATGCATTTTCCTAAGTTTTTCTGGGGATTTTCGTTGCAGTACGCTCAGAACAATTTATTGTTCTAAGGCGTTTACATTACGTTTCAAAATCAACGTAACCTCAATATAGTATCAAGGGCATATTTTATTTGCTGGCAACCTCAGGACGCCAACATCACAGGTCACGTGACGTGACGTTGTGGACGTGTCATTTGAAGACTGCTCGCTGGCGGCTTTGCGCACGTTCATTTTCGTAAAAGTCGAGTTGGAGTGGTATTATTGAACAAAAGTTGAATGGTTTTAGTCGAATTTATAAGTGAATAATATAGTAAGGATAGTTAAATCTCAATATATCAAAATGGGAAGTGAGTATAACGCCTAATTTCTACAAAAATGTGCCTTTCGTTCTAACCAAAGCGTAATGCTCATTTTACCTAGATTACAGTGATTATTCTTGATTTATGTGGTAAATTGTGTGCTATATCGTTGAATATTTTTTATTTTCAGTCAAATTTCTTGAAGTTATAAAGCCTTTCTGCAGTATACTGCCGGAAATCGCGAAACCCGAAAGAAAGGTAAGTCGTCATAAATTATTAGCATATTTCTGTCTAAGACTGTACTTTTCATCCCAGTGGATAGTCTAATTAGATGCTACTTCACTATTTTTTCTTATTTTGCATGGAATCTAATAGTTTGAGGTCCGGAAAGAATAAGTGAAAGTATTTTTTGATCCATTCACCTCCCACATTGTAACTGTAGTCTGACCTATTCCAGTGACGTGCCACAATGCTAACTATAATTCTTTGTATTCCAGATCCAGTTTCGCGAAAAAGTATTATGGACCGCCATCACACTCTTCATTTTCTTAGTATGCTGTCAGGTATGCACAAAAGCTGAACAAAAAAAATATTGCCAGCACATCTCCTCAAGTGCAAGCAATATTGTTCAAGTGTTTCCACTAACACTGAATTGCTTAATCCACTATCTGATTGAGTTCATTCTCCCTGTACAGCAACAGAAGAACAATAAAGATTTTTCAACATCCTTGAAGACAGTTCAAGATGCGATGAACTGCCTGAGGCTATCAGAAATCAATTTGCTTGAAAAGAAATACTGTCTAAATTTGAGAAAGTATTAGTGTAAACTAGTAGTGTAAATAGCTTGTAAAAGCATTAGAATAATATCTCTGACTAACACCTGTTCTGTCTCGAAAGACTTTCTCTGCAAATAGGCTGTGAACTAAAAATGTTGTGAAGTACAAAGATTACGACTGGATTCATTTATTTTTCTAAGGAATATGTGGCATTATGTCGTGATACAATATCAAAACATATGCAATCAGATAAGACACACCTAAACACATCGACAATTTAGAAAGTAAAATGAATGAAGTCTTTAGCTAATAAACTTCATTAGTTTCTCATTAACACTTTAGAATCTTAATTCGTTTCTTTTTTACCCATATTTTTATTGTTTTATCGAAACTATTGTAAAATATTAATGATTATTAAGTTAATTTGGATATATAGTAAAGAACATAGGTATAATTTTATCAGGGCTTAACAGTGAATTCGTATACTAAAGTGATATTTTATTAAGTTAGCTGACTTAAGTCAACTTGTTAGTAAAATTCCCTATCAAATTTTACAGCTTTCTAATCACATACAAACAATTTTTCGTTTATGCAGCTATAAATGTAATGCAAATTTAGGTAAATTTTAGGATTCGTAACACCAGTAATGTTGACAACTCAACATGTCTGCAAATCATGTTGTTCTGTACACACAGATATGTGATGCACATTATGAACTGCAATAGCTCCCTTTGATTTACTTATAATAATATTAAAGCCTTTTATTCCGAATTTTTTACAGTTTCCTTTCTACAAATAGTTCCAGTACACTAATCACATTAAATCTCTAAGTTCGGTGTGCCTTACGGCATAGGCCTCCTCCAACGTCTTCCACTGTTTCCTGTCTGTTGCAATTCTTAGCCAAAGCGGACCTAGAGTCAGTTTCAGATCAACTTCCCATCTTGTCACTTGGCGGCCCCTGCTCCTTGACCCATCTCTTGGATACCAGAGTGTTACCAGCTTACTCCATTTTTCATGCTTGCAGCGGAGCATATGCCCTGTTTGATTCACTTAGATATAACTTAATAAGTATAGATTCTTAATTATGTATATCGTCATATCATCATCATTATGTGCAGTGCTAAAAAGTTTTAGCGTAGAGTTCTGTTCATAAAATCGTGATGTGAGCGAAACAATAGTAATTTTCATGCACTTGTGTTTATAATAGGGCTTATCTGCTTAGCCTGATAACCTTTCTAATTAAGATCTTTTTAATTGTTTTTGCCCAGGTTAAATTGACACGGTTTTAAGAATTGTAAAACATATGCTTACGAATGAACTTTAAGAATTAAATTTAAAAATAATCTATCAATAGCGTAGTTGGATGATTCATCCTTGAGCAATTTCAGAGTCTTTAGTACAAAGACTGCTTAACTTTAACAGTCACATTACATAATCATGCAATCCGACATAAATAGTGTAATCACGAAAATGGGTCAACAATTTACACATTCCATTGTTTCCAGATCCCACTCTTTGGCATCATGTCCTCGGATAGTGCCGACCCCTTCTACTGGATCCGTGTAATCCTTGCGTCCAATCGAGGAACCCTCATGGAGCTCGGCATCTCCCCCATTGTCACGTCAGGCCTCATCATGCAGCTGCTCGCCGGAGCCAAGATTATTGAAGTCGGCGACACGCCAAAAGACAGGGCTCTGTTCAACGGTGCTCAGAAATGTAAGTACTATTGTATGCATTTACCGTTTGTTTCTTCTTCAGGCTATGTTAGTCCACTGTTGGACATAGCCCTCCCCTAATGAGCGCAAGGTTGTGCCATCATTAGTTGCCTTTTACAACACCGGCAGTTTAGTTTCTTGTTACTTAAAAATTAGGTTGTAGATAAAAAAATTTTAGCCACCCTAATAGATAATAGATACCTACTTGCTAAAATAAATACTGACAATCTGAGACACTTGCTTTGGACTAGGCCTAGGATCAGCAATGGATGAATTGGGCTGATGGAGCAGGCCTTTTACCAATTTAAGCTGCAAAAAGCAGCTGATAGATACCAAAATTCAGAACTATGTTGAATAATCGGAAATGAGTTATAATAATAGAAATATCGAAGTTAATTAAAGGCACAATGTTTTAGAGAGATGGTGTTATTATTCAGAGAAATGTTGTGTGATTTGCAATTCCAATTTATAAGTTTGAAGGGCAAGTTGCCAGTAATAGTATCAACAACTCATAGGCAGAATGCCAGCTCTAAAATATCTATATATCTGTGTCTCTTAAAAATTATCTTGAAGAAATGTTGTAACATAAATCACAAAGTAACTTACAAAATATACACTTGTGGGTGTGCTGAATGATTCTTATACCAAATGATTACTTTAAATATATACACATAAACATATACACCTTTTTTTCTACACACCTAATTCTACCTAGTTCTGAGGTTAATCTCAGTCAGTGATCATTTTACTAGGATGTGTCAGATCTGTAGCAGCCACTTATCATATTGGGTCTGATTAAATGCCTGTAAAATGCGATCCTAATTTTTCTTTCCTGGGGCCTGATTCTGTTAGTGCATTAGAGTACCATGACAGATACATGGTCGGGTCACGTAAGGTGTTTTTGGTACCGTTGACGCCTAGCAGGTTCGATTTATGTGCGCGCGTAGCCTTGAACCAGCAACGAAATTAAATTGCCACGTTTGTGCAATTGCCATTGTACTGCAATGCATTAGCAGAATCAAGGCCCAGATCTCTCTTTTCCTCTCCAACAATATGACGGTGGATATGATGTATATTTCTTTTAGTGATCTCTTGTTTTTAAGTACGTCACAGGAGTGTAAAGACACACAAAGACTCACGCCTGTATCACGGAGGGGTAGACAGGGATCAGGGATTAGTTAGAATATTTTCGGGGCTTAATCGCGTAGTAATGACTACGCGATTAAGCCCCGAAAATATTCTAACTAGGGATCAGGGAGTCTCCTACATATCTTTTCTCTTAATAGACCCACATAAACTCACACCTGTATCTTAGAGGGGTAGATAGCGACCAGGGAATCTCCCAGACATCTTTTTTCTAACTCCACCTACTCCTACAGTGTTCGGCATGGTGATAACAGTCGGGCAAGCCATCGTTTACGTCATGACCGGCATGTACGGTGAGCCGGCGGAGATCGGCGCTGGAGTCTGTCTGCTGATCATCATCCAGCTGTTCGTCGCTGGTCTGATCGTGCTGCTGCTCGATGAGCTGCTGCAGAAAGGTATGTTTATGTTCGAATCGAATCGATAGCAACCCTTGTATGTCCCTACTGCTGGGGCACGGGTCTCTTCCTGCATCGCAGGAAGGTTAGGCCATACTCCACCACGGGGGCCAAGTCCAGGTTGGTGGAGGACTGAAGGACAGTGGCGGGTCTTACTGTCAGAAGTAATCAAGCCTTCCAACGACTGCCATTACATGACTGCCGTGACCAACGGCTTAAAGTGCCTTGCCAAGCACGGAAGCGCTTGGAAAAATGTTGTATTCAGGGCACAGGAACCCATCCTGCACCTGACCGCGCCTGTTGTTGCTTAACTCGAGTGATTGATTCCAATTACTCGGTTAGGCCACAAGCGCTTCATGGCCTAGTCAACCTAAACCTTCATGTTTAGGTTGTTTTTACTTAGCAAGTGTTGTTTCAAAAATTGAGACAGTGAGGACTGCACATTTCAAAACTAGGTGTGTCTTTCAAAAACACAGAGTTAAGGTGTCATCATTGAATTTGTAGTAATGTTTGTGAAGAAGTCCTTATTTATAAATTCATTATAATAATGTGAGAAAGATTCTAGGATAAGATAAGTAACTTAAAGAAGCGAGAATAAATAAGATAAGAGATTTTATAATACAAGATTGATCCACCAACTTTTTAACAAAAATAAAATGGTTACTCCTGATGGAATTCCTAAGGCCATCCTATAACTCTACGTTGCGTAAATTGATTTGGTAACGCATGATTTAGCACTCCGCGCAGTAAACATTTATTTTCGCCACGCTAGAAGGTCACTAACCCCATAACTGATGGGCTCAGCAGTACCCAGCATGTTGAATTAGAATAACTGGCGATGACACCTAGCTTGATTAAACAGACAAGCTAGGTGTGATGTGGATTCGATTCTGGTCTACTATTTCGGTATATTTTTTTTTGTCATTAGTGTAAATATTTTCACAAATAAATGTTTTTTTATTTAATAGTACCTACCCTTCTCCTAAAATTCAGACAGTTTCGTATGTAACGTATGTTCATGTTTAGATTAGAACTTTCTATTGTAAAGACTATTTAGTAGTGTCTACAGTAAAAAGTGCTAATCTAAACTCTGAAGTTTGCATTAAAAGGTTTGCACATCAAAAGTATATTGAAAGGCTTACAAATCAAAATGTTTCCGTATACAATTGGCGGTGTTATCGCTAAAAGCGATCTCTTCCAGACAACCTTGGAATGGATAGATGAAGAGAGTGGCTAGGTGAAATATATTGGAAGAATAGGGTACATAAACTGACTTACAAATAATATTTATACATATTTAATAACAGTTTAGGTACAAGATTGAGATAAAATGCGATATAGAATATGCGTTTGTTGTTTTTTCCGGTATACAATAAATAGTGTAGGCAGAATAAACATAACATTTACATACCGGCACATACATTGCTTCTGGCCTTACAGGAAACTGTAAACTCATTCACATCAACTGTAAAATGTATATGTGACAAATAAACACATTTCATTGCGTGTTACGAACCGTTGCGCTTGACTTTCGCACGATATTGGATGTCTAACTGGTCCGTTTTGTTTGCAGGTTATGGTCTCGGCTCCGGAATCTCGCTGTTCATCGCCACGAACATCTGCGAAACTATCGTCTGGAAAGCATTCTCACCTGCAACTGTTAACACTGGTTCGTATTTCGTACTGCATTCTCTTTTCCTTCCCAAGTGATGCATTTTTGTGGTCCTGAAAATATTCACATGCAAATAAAACTCAATGTAGCAGTGTAGTAGTAAAATAGGGCAACTTTGACCAAAAAATGTCTTGATTTCTGTATAACAAATATTGTTTTATTTATTCTTTAAATTGAAGTTTTTGAACATCAAGCCTGATTTGATGTAAAACAATAGACGTTGTAATTTATTTATACTTGTAGAAACACAAAGAACATTAAGGAATATAAATGTATAGTATTCTCAGATTTGGGATTTGCCCCATTTTTAATCCGGAAGGCAATAAGCAATACCAAGGTAAACCTTTTTCCTTCAACCTTGACCAACTTTTTCCAATCTCTATTGTGCATGGTCAGTGTTGCCAGCCGCGGGATTTGTGAACTTTTTGGTCACAAATCCCCATTGGCGTGTGTTAGTATTGGCAATGAGAATTAGTGAACAAAAAGTTTACAAATCCCTATAGATGGGGACTTTCAATGGGATTAGTGGAATAGAAGGGTGGAATTATGGGTTACCATAATTCCACCCTTCTATTAAATAAATTCCGCCTCTCCCTATTTTTTTCTTCGGCTTTGTCTGCCCTGGTTACAAGTTATTTTTGTGTTTACGAGTCTATATTTATGTAGGTACACTTCCTTTTCAGTTTCATATATTCACAATTTTATATATACCCAGGTCGCGGCACAGAGTTCGAGGGAGCCGTAATTGCCCTATTCCATCTCCTCGCCACCAGGCCTGACAAAGTGCGCGCGCTCCGTGAAGCTTTCTATCGCCAGAATCTGCCTAACCTGATGAACCTTCTCGCCACCGTCCTCGTGTTTGCTATAGTCATATACTTCCAGGTAAGAACAGGAGGTTTGGTAGCTTGATCCAATGTTAGCCACAGATGTACAGAGGTAAAAAAAATATATCAGTTCACGGCAAGTTTGCTATCGTCAGAAATCTGACATTGGCAGAATCCTTTTGTGGTTGCCAAAATACGATTAAATGTTTTTTTTTATCTATGACTTGTTTGACATCTTGAGGCACGCGACATCAGCTCACAGTACAACGTTTTCATGAGGAAGGACCACAACCGCTCTGTTATGAGCATACCAATAAAGAAGAAGGTAGCCTTTTGCCAAAACACTGCGACAGTATCAGATATAGTGATGGAAAGGGTTTTACTACAAAATTCACTCCAGACTTAGGCCATCAAGAATGGCTCAGGTAATCGAACCCACTACCTTCATGGTAGTCAAGCGTGCTACAGCTAGACCAACAGCTTGACTGTCTTATAAAAACCTTGTATTTCATTCTGCAGGGCTTCCGTGTGGACCTACCTATCAAGTCAGCGCGTTACCGCGGCCAGTACTCTTCGTACCCGATCAAACTGTTCTACACTTCCAACATCCCTATCATTCTACAATCGGCGCTGGTCTCTAATCTCTACGTCATCTCTCAGGTGAGAACGCAGTCAAGTTTCCGTTGAACATCTGAACTAAAAAGCCATCTGTTTTTCTAAATGTTTATAAATTACAATCCAAACCACTTTCATTGTTGGATCTACAAAGAGAAGAAACTACCGAGTGTTTTCAGAGTAAAAACCAGTTGGTTTAATGCAGTTTTTAAAGTCCTGGTGTATAAGATAGGAGAGAGAGAATATGGGATTAACCATCTGGCAATTGCAAGCGCTTGTTTTCCAGGTGTCGCTCTCATTCGCAGAGCTTATTAATCCCGATTCACTTGAGTGAATAATGTAGTGCTTATGAATATTATAGTAAAAAAACAGCCATAAAATTTTACCATCAATTTATTAATTCTTCTTCTACACCTCTTCCAAACTTTAATCCAAACCCCATTCCTCAACAAATGTTTACAGTGAAATTCAGCATTAGATTCATGGTAAACCTCGTAGTGTGGATCAGCAAGTCTTTGATAAAATTGTACATTCCACTACTCCTATCAACTACTCAAGAGATGGTGGAGGTGTAGAGAGTATGACTCTACACCTCCACCATCTCTTCCAAACTCTAATCCCCACCCCTTTCTCAACAGATGTTGGCAGTGAAATTCAGCGGTAATTTCCTGGTGAACCTACTCGGAGTGTGGGCTGACGTCGGCGGCGGCGGTCCGGCCCGCGCCTACCCAGTCGGTGGCCTCTGTTACTACTTCAGCCCGCCGGAGTCACTATCGCACATAGCCGTGGACCCTGTTCACGCTGTGCTGTACATCTTCTTCATGCTGGGGTCTTGCGCCTTCTTCTCGAAGACCTGGATCGACGTATCTGGATCGTCGGCTAAGGATGTGAGTTTGGCAACTCTATTAACAGTTATCGGTTCGTATGGATCTCTGAAGTGGTCGTAGCCCTACGACCACTTCAGAGATCCACGGCAATGGTACATAGCCAAAAATTCAGTGCACAGAATATGTATATATCTTATTGCGGGAAAAATACCAAAATTTTGCAGCAGCTTTTCCTATTCCGTTGAGTAGTTCTCCTACTTACCCAAGACCTATTCTCTGATAATAAAGCATGGTTAATATATATAAATGTGCTTTATAAATATTAGCCCAGCTACCTTATGGGCGATTTTACACAGATAGTTTAAATATTGGTCACAAGATGTACAATTTTACTCCCCAAACAGTCTTCCAATTTCAATTTCTAGATCAAAATTCAAAACTTTGGTTTACTTATTTTGAAAGCATGCAATCTGTCTTATCATGATGACTAACAAACCCATCAGATTTGCAACCATCAGCAATCCAGCGCTCCGTCTCCCGCGATCCCATGTTCAAGTATGAACTTGGACAGCCTAGGAAGGCTGCTTAATAAACCTCGCTCGCCCTCCCCAGGTCGCCAAGCAGCTGAAAGAACAGCAGATGGTGATGCGCGGTCACCGCGACAACTCGATGATCCACGAGTTGAACCGCTACATTCCGACCGCCGCCGCCTTCGGAGGTCTCTGCATCGGCGCCCTCTCAGTCCTCGCCGACTTCCTCGGCGCCATCGGCTCGGGCACCGGTATCCTCCTAGCCGTCACCATCATCTACCAGTACTTCGAGATCTTCGTCAAAGAGCAAGCCGAAATGGGTGGCATGAGCACGCTACTTTTCTAAGCGGCCGCCGACACGCCCGGAATCGTTCTATGTAGTCGGATACTGTTGTAATCTCCGCAGCCAACGCCCACATTGCAAAGGCCTTTTTTTTACTGTCAAACTCGCTTTTCCTAGTGTCTGTTAGTGTGTAGTGATGTTGGATTGCAATGTAGGCGCTGGTCGCTCGGTCTTCTTTCCGCGGCGCGTTGTGACAGACGTTAGTGTTGTGTGCGTGATTCGGCGCGTGAGTGGGATATGTGCTATTTATATGAGATGAACTTTATAATAAAAGAAATATAAAACAAGTACATTTGTTGTTTCTGTCACGTGACCCGAGTTCGAGTAGGGTCCGTTACGTTGCATTGTTGTTTTGAGTAAATATCCATCCATTTGTTTCTAGTAAGATTTATATTAGTTTTTAGTGTGTAAGAATTGACATTCTTGGCTCGCCAACTTTTGTTAAGGACCACTTGCAAAGCTTGAATCTTTTTTAAGTTTATGTTGGATCGATATTTATCACTTGTCTGGGCTGATTTTTCAATCCCCGGATAAAACTTATCCGTCTAATAAAGTATTACACAATAATATGAAAATGTCACCGTAAAGTAACAAAAGAAAGGCATTTAGAACAGATTTTTGAATCGGTTGTTTAATACGATATTCAACGAATAACTTTTATCCGAGGATTGAAAAATCAGTCCTAAATAGAATGTTTGCGCAGACGCTTATTGCATTATAATCAGATTTATGTTTTTAGCAAGTATTTTGGCGTATCGAATTATCACTTACTCTGTAATTTATTGACTCCAAACAGAATATTGATGATAATCCGCAAACAACTAAAAACTCACCTACATGACACGTCTTTATAGAAATTAAAAGTTTTTTTAAAAATAAAATTGGCTTTGTCATTTTACGTGCTAAATTAGCTAGGATCGGGTCAACTACAAATCACAGGTCATTCGTTAAATGTATCTTTATTCTTCTCATTAGACAGACATGCAAATACAAGGGAGAAAAACAACTCATGAGTTTCCATCAAACCAAAAACAGGGTTTCCATTAAGCCAGCCAGCTCAGCTATAATTTGGTCCTTAAACAGTTCATTATCCTTCAAGGGCTAGCTAGATTATGTTATTGCATTGTAGTTCAATGACGAGTTTCAATAAGATACTAATTACTAGTAAAGTGGAACTTTAATCGTTAATCGAATCAGACGTAGGGTCCTGCTGGGTATACGGACATGCAATAACGTGTCTTTCATTTCTTTCTAAAGTCTATTTATTCTTACTTGTCCAATTTAGTAAACAAGATTCTACCCTTAAACTGTGACTTTTTAGTCCAAAACTGCCAAAACCTGGAACACTCTTTTAGATAACACGCTGCCAATTTTATAAACATATTTCATGAATTTGCGACAAAATTTCTAGTTTAGGCATCTAAGCTTAACTTTAAGGTTTGAATCTTGTTTACTAAATTGGACAAGTAAGAATAAATAGACTGTATATCTTGTTGAAATGGCAACCAGCCGTTGTCTACAGGCCAGTCACGCCTTGACACGAAATGGGCGAAATATTTTGATTGTCGTGATTTCTTTATTATGACTTTGAATAGTGTGAACCAGACGAAGATCTTAATATAAAAACACTGGCCTCTGCATCTACGTATGAGATGATTTATACAGCGTCCAGGGCCATCTTCACTCACACAAGATGGGTGACGGGACCACTCGGATGCTGCAGTGCCTGTGACATGGTTTTAGATTGTGTAGGCTTGCCCAGCACCTATACCATCCTGACAGCTTAGTCGGCCTAGCCCACAGGAAAGACTAGTCCGTGCGTGCGGAGCCAACCAAGCCGCGGGTTTCCTCACGATGTTTCCTTCACCGTTAGCGACTACAAATTCGCAAATGTACGTAACTTTGAAATTAAACAAATTACTTTGGTACATGCCCGCACTGGGGTTCGAACCTGGGTCTCGCTTGCGAGTCCATTGGTCTACCCACTGAGCGCTGGTACAAATAACAATGATAATCAAGATTTCACTGTCACTGCCGCTTCAAGTCAAATGCACAAGCGTGAAACGGTCAATTCAATTCTGCTTTAAGGAAACTCTTGCTCCTTACAGGTTTTTCTAGTTTGAGAGCAAGGACCATAATGAACTGTAGCGAAATGGTATTTTTATGTAATTACATCAACATGCTTAATCTGTAATTCTAAGAAACATGAAATTTGGTTACCCTAGAAGCGCTTCCTAAAATTATTTCCATAGAATTCAAGGTTTCTAGAAAGTCACTGGCTTTTCGTGAGTAAACACTTCAAGCGCTTCGCGGTGCTACCTAACGCCACCGAAAAGATAAAAAACATAACTTGTTTTATTTATAATACGTTATTTTTCAAAAGGTAAACAATAATCTTAATAATTGCGACCACAATTTATAAAACCTGCCTCTAGAAGCTAGGACCTCAATTGATATCTACTAAAAACGGCTGGTTTTGGCCCTGCTCTAAAGTCCTAGATTCTTGAACCTAGGTTCTATTCAGTAGGTCCTAAAAATAGCTACTAATGTTTATTGAGATTTATTATGAAGTTCACCTTTTCCCAAGACGCGTTATGATTTTTTCCATCGGTGGCGCTAGCTACCAGGGTCTTTTCTGCACTGATTGTACCGTCAGGCGTCAATGGTATGAAAACAAAGATGTCACGTGACCCGATCATGAACCTGCCATTGTACTATAATGAATTAAGATAATCGTGGCCCAGTAAGGTTTCACATAACACGATCTCCCAACGTTCTGCACTGGCTTAATGTAAACGCGGTTACAAACAACAACGAAACATATACACGATTGGTAACAAACTTATCTGCAAAAACAAACGAATTAACTATTTTTTATAAGTATTGTATAGATAGTTATTCTCTAACATAATTTTTCAGATGCAACTAAAACGGTTAACTAATAGTGGGTCACAGGCTCACATTGAGATCTTATCGGAATCGCCAAGATTGGTAAGAGATAGTACAAAAACCGCGTGTACCCACAGACTTGAAACTGGTTAGACAACGTTGCAAGCATAGCGATTTCTATAAAAATAAGCGAGCAGAGTTTTTAATACCTCCTATTACGGGAAGTGGAAAGAAATGACTCCTTTTCTGGATATGTCTCACCTCTCACTGTTGTATTTTTTTCGTCTTATAAAACCACCATTCCTTAAAACTCTCGATAAACACCGATTAAAAAAGTCTCTTGTGGAGTGAGTTAGGTACCTCTGAGGAGTGCTCTAGAGGAATCGTGTTCTTTATAAGGCAGCTACAGCTCGTATTTAAGACTGCTGTTACGTCAGACATATTTTAAGCGAAATATCAATCGAGAACTAGGTTCAGGATATTTATCGCGAATCAGGTCCTCTTGATTGAGAGAATTCGATTTTGGAAATAAGAATTCTTTCACATATCGTCGAGTTAGCACCTATAACACAAGTCATTTAGTTGTACTTTGTATAGGGCTAACGAGATCTGTGTAATATGTACTTCGATATTTATTAAAAAAAAATCGATCCTTCGAAAAATATTAAATCAATCTCTCGATCATGTTACACGTAATAGTAATTTTAGGACCCCCAACGAGAATCCAGGACCATACTGGGACCAGATAGCATTTATGCCGAAAACGGCCGTTGTTGCCGTGAATGCCATCCAGTCCTAGGGTTTTTGCCTTAGGTTCACGACCGTGGGTCCTACAAATCACTAGGTATTAACATGATTGAGAGAAAAGTGATCAGACACTTTTCGTAAAAACAATCAGTAAAAGAAGGTATGATTTTTTCCATTGGTGGCGCTGATCTCTAGCCTGAGGCGCTAGTTAATCTCATTCATCCCCATAAGGCCTGGAGGCATTTTTTTTTATCTTTGTGGGTGCCTGGCACTCGTCTCGGCCAGTTGTCTATCCAGATTCATGTCTGTGCGTATACCATACAATAGTGCCCTTAGATCTAAGTAACATGACAACACCGAAGTTACCTAACAAACACATAACAGGCACTTTTAGCTAAATGTTAATTAGAACAGTTAACTGAGGAATTTCGCGCATTATTGCTATAACATTGACCGGCGGGAGTTTTATAGCCGAGTCCTTTGCCCCTTACCAATTGGGAATAAAAGTACCCTTCGTTACCCAACATAGAATCTGCAGGAACCAAATAGCTTGTTGAACCTTCGTCGAAGATGGAAGACTATAATAGTAAATCTTTATGAAGGCAAATAATGATCTTACCAAAGTTTCAGCAGCCACTGTGATAGTTCTTTTCGCTCCGTACTCTAGACACATACATTTCAGTCCATTCCCTCTGACAATACTTAGTTGAATGAAACAAAAGACTGGCGGATTGGAGTGTCTTTCATGCTCTTTTCGATTATTATTTAAAACAAAATATGTATATTTGTAGCCTTTTAAGGTCTATCCACGTTACTAAGGGCCGGCGCGTTTTCAATCCAAAATTATCCTTAAATACTTAGGATGTAAGGGGCTGCAACATAACAAAAACTCCTTTCCATGACGTAGCCGGGCTTATTTGAGCTGGTATTATTATAGTCTTTGACCTTACAAGTACTTAAGGTTTATTTTGGTTTGAATTTGCAATGCAATGTAGTCGTTGTAATATGGATAGCCCTTTGTAACCTCTATATGAGCACACCACGGGCTAGAGACGAACACAAAAATGCAGAAGCCAAGTCTAATACCTCCTGTAAAGACGTCGTTTGCACATTTTTCATGCCATACCATATAACTATTACTAGAACAGCTGGAAAGTAAACAGTATTTTTTTGATAAAAAAAATTTTGCATTGCACAAGTAGCAACCCCTTCTGAAGGAAAACATCGTGAGTAAACCTGAGTATTTTAAAAAACCTATTTAGAGGCTAAAAATTCCACCCATGCCGGGATTCGAACCCGCGACCTCTGGCTCTCCGTGCCAGCGCTCTTCCAACTGAGCTAATGGGCGACTCACCGGCATCAGTGAAATTTCGAACCTCTTAACAATACTCTATGTATTACGTACAAAGTTTTAAGTTTTAAATAGGTTTTTAAAATTGTCCTTAGTATGGGTTAGTGCATTAAAAAGAATATAAACCTGAGTATCCGAGGTGTTTACATAGCTCAGCGCTCGAAATTAACAATCCGTGGTGAGCACGCATGGTACTTAAGCCTCTCTCTAAGATAAGGCATGTGCCTTGGAGTGGGACGTAAATAAGCTAAATAAAAGAAAATTGCATTAGTTCACTTTTTTAAAATCATAACATTTCTCTTATTCATACTAAGTCTTGCGAAATTTAAACAAGTTTAATCCGAAATATTTAAAAAGACACCACTAATATTTTCGTACCGACTAGCCCGCAATAAGCTCTTAGAATTTACCAGTCTCATTATTAAAAACACGATTCTTTAAAAGCACTCCTTAGAGACAGCGTATTTAACCTGTGGCTACATTTTTTCCTTGTAAAATCTCCCACAGACTATTTCAGTGAACGTTTTTGGAGTGTTTTAAGAAAATGTGTTTTTATAAATAAGCCCGTCAGTGTTATGTGTATGGTTCTAATATATTCACAAAATATTTTACATTACCTAAATACATAATGTCTAAGCCTAGGCATCAACATTACATTCACTAATCATGAGGTATATTTTAAAAGCACTTAAATATCTCGCACATGTACAAAGCTGTATTAAATTTTTCATATTAGTTTTATATTGGGACCAGTATTATATTGCGTATTAACGTGAAATGTGGATGTTGGTGTCGCTTTCTAATATTATATTGAATTTACTTGTAAAAATCGAACAAATGAAAAGCATAAGATCAATGAGCTATGAAAACATTTATTTGCAAATGCACGTGTGAAAAACGAGATTCCAGCAAATTAAATGTATCAACGGTGCTAAATTAACAAACCAAGTGCCAATGTTTAAGTGGGCTGTCGCAAAAAAGTGACCCTATGACGAAAATCAAAAAATTTACAACAAGATGCCACAGGAAAACGAAAGGTCGTGGACAATTTGCAAGTGTACTAATAAAGATTACGTCTAAAAAATAAAACTAGGCAATATAATAATAATCTGTCTAAAAGTTGACTGAACCAATAAAATAAAATCTAAAATACAACAAAAAAAAAATCAATTTTAGTGCGCCGCGCCTAGTACATACAATAACTATTAAAAGATGAAGCTTTATAACCTGGGCCATCAAAGAAACTATCTGAAACCAACAGCCAAGCATCGTCTCTAAACGCCCTAATCATATCGCGTCCTCCAAGATGGCGCATAGTTTAAGGCCTCGTTTTAAATCGTCTCTTTAACGACACGAGCCATTATAATAATACAATAGATAGTGTCTCTAAAAGCTAATTTCGCTAAACCATTGTTGTCATTTGTACACGTGAACTATGTCGAACGGTAATTTAGAATATTGGAACGGGTGTCGCCCTACGCTGGACAGATGTTAAGGATTCTTGACGGAGATGGGGCGTGCGGTGGGCAGGTCAAGGTCGTCCTGCAGGCCGCCAGGGGGCGGCTCCGAGGCGAGACTCTTGAGCGTGCTGTACGGGAGAGTCTTCAGCTTGCGGGCCTCGCGCCGCTGCTTCTTCTGCTGCATGACGAGTCGGAGCTGCTCGAGTTTGCATTTGGTCTTGGAGTTTTCTAGGGCGAGGGTTTTGGCGGTGTCGCACTTTTTGCACGTGTCGCCGTTACCTGCGCAGGCGGGGCAGGCGTCCGCGCAGCAGCAGTCCGGCTCGCGGCAGGCGCAGGCCTTCGGCTCGAGGCAGGAGGTGGAGGGGAGGTGCCCGTCGCACTGCCCGTACGAGCACGACGGCTGGCTGCAGCCGAGGCATTTGCCCGACTCGTCCGAGGTAGCGGTGCAGGCGTGCTTCGACTCCTTCTGTAAAAGACGAATGGCCGCTTTGAATTACGTCGGAGGGGCGCTAACGTGCTGCGAATGTGGTCGCACAATTTCTGCCGAAATTGACTATATCAGTCAGCGTTACGGGATCCGTAACACATGCCGAGTGTGTTGTCCGTGGCAATAAATGGGTTTGATACATCGCTTGCACTAAATTAGGATGCGATACTTCGCATACAAGTAAATTAATAAAAATTTTAATTATCGTTTTCTTTGTTCTAATTTTGTGTTTAAATTGTTTTGTGTGTAAAAAATAAAACATTTCTATTCTATTCTGAGAGCACAAAACACATAAACGTCACTCTCGATAGCCATGTTCTAGTCGCTGCGGCCGAAAACGGTCGGGATATAATTAATATATATTTTATAAAAATCATGTGTCTTTGTTATCGAACTCCTCTGGAACGGCTCACCGATTATTATGTTTTTTTGTGTCTATTTATCAAGTATGAGAACACGTCATAATTAATATGACAAAACATTTATGTATGATTTACGAATTAAATTATTTATAATTATTAAGTTATAGAAGAAGCTGTATCCATTGTTACAGGTATTTTTATACTTACTATTGTCAACGAAATAAAGTACTTTGTATTTGTATATTGCAATTGGGTAGGAAAAAAAGCGATCTTTTATTATTATTATCTAACGTAGAGAAATTCGGCCAGTCGATAGAGTATAAAAATTTTGAGGAGTCTAGGCCCCGTTATCCTCGAACTGAGAGAGATCGGTTAGGGCATAACCGTCAGGCAGGTGTCATTATTAGCTATTAGCCTGTTCCCTTTCACGCCAACCCACTTGGTCACCAGCCAATATCGTCCAGTGCCTTCCAGCACCATTAGCAATGTCAACGACCTATCGGGTCGGTAATCTGCCTATCTGGTCGCTAGCCTCCCTATCAGGTCGCTAGCCTTCCAACCGATCGTCTACCCATGCGGATAGATAAACAGTTTCATCGCGGATTATTATAATTTATAGAGACATTGTCTGCAAGAGGAAATCGAAGGTAACTGAGAATTTATCAATAACAATACACACAATCACTCGTAGCCCTGGCTGCTTGAGTGGTCTTAAACAATGATGAAGGTTAAGCAACATAGGACGACTTCAGTGCATGAATGGGTGACCGTTTTTGACTAACGCTAGTGGCATGTTTCCGAGCGCTTCCGTGCTTCGCAATGCACGTTAAGCAGATAGTGCCGGCTGCTGTCGATAGATGGCAGTCGTTAAGTCAAGTCAGAGGCCTTTGGGTGGCTCAAAAACTTCTGACAGTAAGACCAGCCACCAGTCTTGGAAGCCTCCACCAATCCCGATTTGGCCCTCGTGGTGGAGTATGGCCGATACCTTCCTTAGGTCAGAGACCCGCGCCCCTCGGTTGGGACAAAATAGGGTGATGATGAATACACACAAGAAAAATAATGATTATTCATAGAGTAACAACTTGTTGAAGGACCATTTACTTTATGTGCAAACTGAAAAATGTTGGTTAACAAAATGAACACAAAGTGCCCAATTATTTCAAAATTGTGCAATTCCTGAAACATGTGGGTAGAGACATGAACATGTCATTAGAAAAAGGTTACAGTGCGTAAAGCGGGCATTGTATAAAATTATGTAAGCCCTGATATTTCTAGATGTAAATCTGAGAAAAAACTCCTAGAACAAAAGTTGTCATCAAAACCAAACTCCAATTGGGGCGTTTCAGGAACTGCTCATTTTAGAAACAAACAACATACATAACATAAAATCACGCCTGCACCCCGAAGGGGTAGGCAGATACCAGGGTCTGCAAACTGACATGTTTTTAGAAAAATAACTCTGTATAGTCTGTTAGCTCTTAGAACATACCTCGGCTACTATCGGATATATTCGTGTAATAGAAATAGCAGAACTAATATGACACTTAATTTCGAAATCAGAATCGATCATGAGTACGAAAACCGAAGCCTACTTTAGAGCCCGAGGTATTTTCTAAAAACTAACAGACTATAATATGAGTACATAAATTTAGAAATAACCCTGTACATAATTTAATGTATCTTAATAAACTAAACCTGCGATCGCTTTGATTGAACGGTCTTCACAATAATATATGAATATTCTTTATTGTACACCTGAGAGCACATAATATGAAACAAAGAAAACAACTGCTGAAAACTAGATATTATAAAAAAGTACAGTGCACTCACACGTGCTTAAGTTAATGCATAAGCATGCGCATGACCCTTCTGACGCATAATTCAGCAAATGACTTCGATATAGTCAGTTTTCGCTCTTTGCCTGATAATTGGGCAACGTAGCAAGCGCTGAGACACTAGAGTTTTTTCACAATGTATTCCTTCACGGCTAGCGAGTGTTACATTATTATACAACTTCACAACTGTACACCAAAAAACAGTCATTGGTACATGCCAGGATTCGAACCCACGACGTCCCTATGAGAAGCCAGAGTTCTACCGCTCCGCTACCACCGCTCATGACTTCGATATGTCTGGCTACTAATTTAATATCTGATACAAACTTATAGAAGTGTTTATTCAGACAGCGGAGGCCCATAAAGTGAAAGCAATAAAAATAGTTGAATTATAGCAGCAATAAAACATGTACTCACGTTAGTTGAAAGAGCAATTGGCGGCGTAGCGCAAAGTAGATCATTCAGTATATGGATGATCGTCGAAATATCTCGCTTAGGTCTGCCGTACCTGAAAACAACACGCAAATAGGTATCAATACTAATAATAAACATCTGAAACTTTTTTGAACTAAAACTTTCGTAAGCACAACACATTGTAGAATTTTAGTCCGGATCTACTGGTGATGGTGCATGGTGAGCAAAGACGGAGCTCGCGTCGTCGTCGGTTGCTCGTCTCACACGCGAGCTCCGTCTCTGCTCACCATGATTAAGCTCTGCGAATCGGAGCGAAACCTGATCGGACTCTTCCGATATAACAACACCTGTAAGTAGATCCGGACTAAAAGTCTACAATCTGAAACTTTGTGAAGATTTTTCGATTTTTGTCACGCAATAACGGTTGAACGGACTTTCATGAAACTTAGCGTACAGGTACAGATAGGCAAAGATCTAAATTGAGATGTTTGATGGGTCAGCTAGTCGCATCACACTTCACACTAATATTATAAAGGCGAAAGTTTGTCAGTGTGTATGTTTGTTACTTCTTCACGTCTAAACGACTGAAGCGATTTTAGTTAAATTTGTTATGGAGTTAGATGACACCCTGAATAAACAGAGGCATCGTTTTACCGCGGGAAAATATTGTTACGGGCTAAGGTTCCAGATTTGGAGGTAATTTCTTTTGCTGTGTTAACACACAATTTATTTTCCCTAATAAACTGCGGGGCACAACTAGTAATACAAATCTGAAAGTTTGTCAAGATATTTGGATGTTTGTCACGCAAGAACGGTTGAACGGACTTACATGAAACTTGGCGTACAGGTACAGTAAGACAAACATCTGAATTTAGACATAGGATGACGTTTGCTGGGTCAGCTAGTATTTAATATTTATGCAAACCATATCTCTCAACATGGAAAGAATGTAGATTAGAGTAAATGGTTAGAAATCGTATATAAATAAGTAAACTTTTCCGCCTACCTACACATTAGTAGGAGAGACTTAGTAATATAGATAGAGAACACTCAAAAATAAAAATTGGAAACGGTAAATAACAGCGTATTTTTTCCATTTCCTTCAATGTACTCATTTAAAAACAGACTTGATAAACATTTACAAGTGCACCAGAGTGAACTACACGCATCAGCCTAAAGCTGGTGTATTCAGGAATAATAATAATAATATTGGCCTTTTTGCATCTACTTAATGAGATGATTTATACAGCGTCCAGTGGTATCTTCACTCACACTAGATGGGTGAAGGGACCACTCCGACGCTGTAGTGCCTGGGTCATGGTTTTATAGATGGTGTAGGCTTGCCCAGCACCTATACCATCCTGACAGCTTAGTCAGCCTAGCCCACAGGAAAGACTAGTCAATACGTGCGGAGCCAACCAAGCCGCGGGTTTCCTCACGATGTTTTCCTTCACCGTTAGCGTGTGGTATTGCGACTGCTAATTCGCAAATGTACGTAACTTTGAAATTAAACAAAGTCATTGGTACATGCCCGCACTCGGGATCGAACCTGGGGCTCTCGCTTGCCAGTCTATGGTTCTACCCACTGAGCTACCACCGCTGTCATAATAATAATATTAAGTAATCATGTGGGTCAAAGCGGTACTATGGTAACCAATAGAGTTTTAGTACAAACATAGATCCCTGCTGTCGGCATAACATATGTATTATATGAATTATACTTTATTGCGCACGAAAAACACAAAAAAGAAGTACAATTTATGTGTACGACGACCTCTGTGGCGTTGCGGTAGCGCGTCTGCCTACCATGCAAGAGGTCCCGGGTTCGAATCCTGGCTGGGAACAAAAAAAAAGCCCAGGTCTTGGATGTTTACACGTTTGTGATGTCGTTGTTTCTGGTTCCCACGACACAGGCTATCGTAGTGTGAGGCCAGAACCAATGTATGTGCTTGTATGTAAATGTTATGTTATGTTTAATTGTTTTAGGCGCTTATTAATGAAAGTGTTGGTTGCACGTTGATGACCTCTATTTTATTGTTTTTGGAGCACACTGCACACTATTGACACCAATATTAACCGAATTTAATATACGGAGCGACCGGGAAACGTTGATGCTGCAGAAAGAGAGCGAAATAAAACGAAAGGGATAGAAGATTTAGATACGATTCTAAACAATTTAAGAAAATACACGCACAAAGGCGAGCCTATCTCTGTGAGAGATTTCATCCAGTAAACCTTGGGGAAACATAGTTGGCGTTTTCGTCTGTGCTGCACCACAGATATTTTTTTTCCATAAGGATTTCCCTTGGGCAAGCCCATCCGTGGGCAAGCCCAGACAAAAGTGAGTCTTTTGGCCTACCCTAAGCATAACTTTGGCCTGTGCATCTAAGTAATGAGATGATTTAAATAGCGCCCGGTGGCACCTTCACTTACACGATGAAGGGACTACTCGGACGCTGCAGTCGCTGGGACATTGTTTTTTAGATAAAGTAGGCTCGCCCAGCATCATACTAACCCATACGAAAGGCAAGTCAATACGTGCGGAGCCGACCAAGAAGCGGTGAAGCCTGCCATAAACAAGAATGTTCTATCTATACATTTATCTGTCCTAAGTCATTAAGCATACTACTTCCCGCCAGGCCATTGTAACAGTCGATAGTCACTTATCTAAGCGAAAGACACGTGTATTTCTAATAATGGTACTTTATCTAAATGTACATTATAATTATGTAGATATCAACATAGGTTTCGGGAGCCTAAAGGTTTACCGAAAATGTTTTGAGCCAAGCCAGCGCTTCAATTTGGTTGGTTGACATGACTCATGTCCATTCAGCATTTTATAGTTTTGAGAAATAAGGCCACTCTAAGATTATTTGCTTCATTTGTCACGCAAATTGTTATATTTTCCATTATTATTTCAACTGATAGCGTTCCTGCTTGAGTAATAAAAACATGTACCCAGAAACTGGTGGACTTTGATTCCGATAAAGTTAAATCAGACGTCATATTAAATGCCACGGATTGAAGTACGGACATAGGTACATGCGTTCGTAATTAACAAATGAACAAAATAATTCCAAGGAAACAATAAAGTATGTTGATTTCTACACTGTTTCCAATGTAGCCAAGGTAAGGCGCATTAGTTAGAGACCCAGGATTGACATGAACAGTCGCCATTTTAAGATGCAATAAATGGAGGCTCTTTAGGTGTAGTACCTTCAAACGGATTCTTAATATAATGGAATAGAATACAAAGAAAATCTTCAATATACTTTTAATACTTTAATTATTATTATGTTGTCTAGAAGAGATCCCTAATCGTATAACATTGAAATCATGGTTGTAATTCTCTTTTTTTAGCTGTGCAATAAAGTATTCTCTATTTATCTATTATACCCATACTAATTGCTTAAATAATAAACGTAGTAACAATCTCATTTCCTTTTAGGTTAAAGGAAGCCATTTAAAAATTTACTTGTTTACATTCAGCTTTAAAGATCATAAAATATTCTTTGTTTCCAGTGGAAAACAAAGAATATCTTTTAAATATACCCCTTTTACACATTAAGGTAAGTCAGCATACAATTTTTTTTGCGTACCTATTGAAGATTTCTTTGTGTAAAAGAAATCTTGAGGGAAATGGCAGGGGCCAATACAGTACTTGATAATAAGAAATAAGACATAAGAATTTTTTATAACAAATAAGCGGGTACTATACTTTTGTAGTTTTCTATGCTTCTTGTGTGACGGCACTAGTTTAAAAGAAAAGTTGTAAGTTACTTAAATATTTTTTTCGTGCCAAAAAAAAATTCAGTTCAGATGTAACGACAGTCTGGTATGTTTGCCGAAAAGAAAACATTTTTCAGTTGGGACTGGTTAGCATTAACGGTTGTGTTGTTTGTGGATTACGGTGTTAAATAAAAAGGTAGGGAATATTATAAAAATGACAATTGACTTACCTATCTTGAAGAGCAGGATTTAGCGTGCCCGAGAAGGTCCCAGAATAAATTCCCTTGCCATGGTGTTTCATGGACTCTATCACAGCTCCTGGGCCTATCTTGGAGCGCACTGACTCCTCAGCAGTTCTGAGATCAATCTTGTTTGTCAGCACCTCCTTTGACAACTTCTTCAGCTTCTGAGTTAGATTCTTGGAGGCTTCTATTAAGTCCTTCGAGTCGACCTGGGGGACTGGGGAGGCGCGTTGCGACTTCTTTGGTGTTTCTGGGGTCCTGAACGTTTGCTTGGACGTGGAGGGTGTGGCTAGGTCGTCGGTCTGACCCGCGCTCGGCTGCAAGATCAGTTTGCGCGAGTTTGTGATGAACGGTTCGGTACGGGAGGTCGAAGGCTGAGCTTGGCTGTTGTCCTGACGAATCTGCATCCGTTTCTTGTGTTTACTGACCACAGATTGCATGAACGCCTTCTGTTTGTTCTGGCCAATGGGGTGCTTGAACTTGGATGTCTTGTGCAGTAAGTACTGGAAGCGTTTAGTTTTCAATGGCTCACTTATGCTCTGGAAAGAAGGCAGGGACCCTGAGGCAGGTGATTCCTGAGTTCCGTGACTCATTGTCGCGAGATTGGATATTTCTCTGTCCATCATGGACTCGTCTTGTTCCTCGAAAAGGCCTTTGTCGACAGCAGTGTTGAAGAGGTTCTCCATTGGGTATTCATCGATGGTACTTTCGGCGAGGAAGGAGCTCTGGTCAGTGAAGTTGTCGCTGTCATCACTGAGCGAGCTGTCTGGTGTGGTGGAACACACTGGTGGCTGAGTTTTCTTATTAGTTTTAGGTGGTGTTTTGGCGTCTTCATTGACTTTTTTCTTAAGCAAGTCTATCAGGCTACTTCTAACGGAGTTCGCGATTGCCTCCTTGCATTCTGCTGTGGTTGCATCAAGAGGACTCGATACTAAGTTAGACAAAGACTTTATGGGTGACTGTTCTGCTTCAATCGAAGTATCAGACAGGTCTGAGATAGAGCAATTTGTAGTATCCATAGTCTCCTCTTTGTCTTCATTGTTTTCGTTATATTTTTCTTCAGCCATGGTGCGACATAAATTGAATGCGTTTTTCAGCATTTCCAAATCTTTTTTCTCTAGGATTTGAGGCTTTTTTTCGGCACCATTATCTGTAGAGGATTCCGAATCGCTCTGTGCCTTATCTGCTTGGGGGCTAGCGGACTCATTTGTGTCTCTCTTGGCAGTGCGGACCGGAGACGATGTAGAGCTTTTAGGATTCGAAGTTCTGAGGGAACGGGAGCCACCTGAGCTGGAGTTCAAGGTCGACAACTGCAGCTGGATGAGCATCATGTGATCACCGAGTCTCATGGTCAGATTCAGAGGGGACTTGCCACTCAAGAAGTCGTTGACTTGAGTCTCATTGAGGGACTCCAGTGCTTGCATCACTGAGTTTTCAGTTCTTTGGCTCTGTAAGTGAAAATCCCCAGGTAAAGGATAGACAAGTAATACAATTTTGAGACTACTCTACCTTAATTAGCATAGATACGCTTTTGTTAATTAAGGTTTGTAGTAGGTTTTTAATTACATGTAGCCCTTAGCCCATGGTTTATGTAAATATACAATAGAATAGGATAAAATTATTAACTGTTTCTTTGCAACCTGGGCCACTTTTCTATGGGAATTGTGACAGAAACTTTTTTGCACATCAGTACACTAATTAAAAAAAGAGGAGATCCATTTTAGAAGGAACTGAACAGAAAAGGTGTAAAAAAATATTTTACGAATTGTTGATGATTTTCAACACACAAAATTACAAATTCTTGGGAGAAAGTATATTTTTTAGATACTTATCCACCATGCATTCATACAGCATCTAATTAATCAAGTGCAACTGCCAAATGTTTGTGATGTTACTATTTCTGGTTCCCACGGCACAGGGTATCTTAGTGAGAGCCAGAAGCAATGTATGTGCCTGTATGTAAATGTTATTATATAAAATATTGGCAATTGCCTACCCCTCTGGCATACAAGTTTAGATAATATTTAGCTAAATTGGAATAGAAGTTCCTATAGTACTCAATACTATCAAACAGTATGTGGGCATTTCTCAGCAAACTGGACCGTTCACCATCCCAGGACAATATAACAAATATACCTTATTTGTTACTGGACAGTTCGCCATTTCGCCTGGGATGGCGAACTGTCCAGTTTTCTAAGAAATCCCCACATACTGTTTGATAGTATTGAGTTATGCTACCTACGTTCACAAATATAAGTATAGGGTGAATTTGTTTGACTTTTTTTAAGGAGACATGGAGCTAATTCATATAATTTTTTTTTAACCTACCCTTAATTACATACAAACAATATCTGTATAAAACGTAATAAAAATGGTAAAAAATTATGGTTCGAGCGTCTTATAGTCAGCGCCAGCCAACTCAAATGTTCTAATGTTCACTTTTTTATGCATATTGAAAGGCTCATCAAACATTTAACATATCAAACATTTGTAAGTGCTACAGGACATCCTACCACTTTGAATTTGTATATATCTGTATGTAATACAGAGAATATTGTAAAGAGGTTCGAAATTTCACTGATGCCAGTGAGTCGCCCATTAGCTCAGTTGGAAAGAGCGCTGGCACGGAGAGCCAGAAGTCGCGGGTTCGAATCCCGGCATGGGTGGAATTTTTAGCCTCTAAATAGGTTTTTAAAATTGTCCTTAGCACGGGTTAGTGCATTAAAAAAAATAGTATAATTTGTATATATTATTATAGTTTCTAACCAAAGCTAGGAAATCACAAATATTTACAAATATGATATACTATTACTGTTAAACCATTTATAGTGACTGTTTATCATAATGAACAGAACATTCTCTTAAAATACTGCTTTTCTTGTTTATGTAGCCTATAAATGTTCCACTGCAGCGCAAAGACCTTCACTCATAGATAGAGATTATGGGCGTCACAACCATGTGTGCCCACTGCAGATTGTCAACTTCAAGTGCCGAGGTATTTGAACACCTCAAATACTCAGGTTTCCTCATAATGTTTTCCTTCACACCTAGTGAGCGGTATCTGTACTATAACTTCACAAATTTCACAAAGTTTAATTGTTTTGAAAATCACAATATTTTTTGTCCGTTGCCCAAATATAACATAACATAACCTCACGCCTGTATCAAATAAGTAAAATTTGCAAATACTCCATAGAAAACAAAATCACAACATCGGTAATTAATTAGATAACTTTGAATTTTATGACAAAAAAGCCTAACAGTATTAATTTACTTAAAAAATACACTGCTAAAGAGATTTTAAACAGTCTGTGGTGAATAAAAAGACTTTAGGTAGTGTTTAGAGGAATCATGTTGTTATAAATTGTCTGTGCATGTTATGGAAAAGTAAATTAAATGATTTAAATGAAGTGTACCAAAAAGACAATGAGTAGATTCAACGATTTGTGAAAAGCAAGAGTTTGCTACGATACTGGTGTCTCAAAGCAAATACAAATTGAATGAAACCAGATTTTGCTTGACTCTCATCACATTATCTACTATCAGTCCTTGGACATTGATCAGGCAAACACATTGTCTTGTCTATGACCAGGTGAGTGTTTGAGCAAGCATTGTAAAGAGGTCAATGCCCAGCAGTTGCCAGAAGCCTAGCCAGAGGGACAACATTGAGTTTCCAGATAGACTGTATTCACATTATGAAACACGTGATTGGTCGCGTAGCCTGTCGCAAGTCGTAGTGTGTGCACTCACCAACAATCCCGTCTCGACGCTCGGCAGCAGGATCACCCGCGCCCCATCCAACAAGCCGTTGTCGTCCAACGTCCCATCCCGCAGCTGCCTGCGAACGCACAACACTCAATTCACGCACCACTCAAAGGACGCGAGTGCGTCATCGGGCGACGCAACATTTCCGTAATCTGTTTGACAATAGAAGCTTGGCTTGGCGTCGTCAGCTTACCTTTCGCGATGCAGGAGACATATCCTGTCCTTTGCCACCTTCAGCTTCTTCGAAACCAGCTTCTTCAGGTGTTCCACGGTGTTTTTGTTGCTCAAGCTGATGGAGAAATTACCACCAGTCGTCGTTTGTATATTCAGCGTTATGTCCGTCGATTGGGGCGAGCCACACCCGTACACTTCTGTTCCCGACGCACGCTCCATGTTTTACACATAAAGACACAAAGATTTTATTTCTAACACTGTTCTAACGGCGCACGACCTTTCTTAGATTACACAGCTCTTTTATTGTAGAATAGAAAATAACAGGGTCACACGCTAGACCCCCGATTTGATGTGGCTGCAGTGTGACCAGTCTCAACAAGCAACGATAATCCCGTTAATTTTTTTTCGCAACAGCTGATGCGAAGCAGTTCTACTTCAACGTTCCGTTGTACGGAATTTGTGATGATTTTTCCATTATAATGGGTTTTTAGGACAGCTTTGACAAATATCTTGTAAAAATTAAGCTTAAATTTAATTATAATCTACTCAAAATTTGTCAAAATGACTAAAACACGTAGAAACCATAAATATAAAATCACTGCTCACTTAAAAACTTCTTTTATTTTGTGTGCATCGAACCGTAAACGTCATTGATCTCTGACGTCACCCGACGCTCATCCGAGGCTTTGTGCGGGAACTTCAAAAGTTTACACTTGGTGCCAATAAGTACCACCTAGTCGTTTCATAATATTTATGTACTATTTTATTATGTATAATTATTTTTGGTTACTATAAGTTCCTCAACTATCTACTGCAATTTGCGAGGTGCGCGACTAGTGAAAAAAAGAGTGCCATCTCCACAAACCTGACATTGGCAGAATAGATAGATAGATAGATAGAGAACTCTTTATTGCGCAACCAGAAAAATATTACAACCATGATTCTTAAATCTAAGTAATCCTAGGGGGTGCCATAAAAAGAATTGAATTGAAGAATACTACCTCATATTATTCATTTGAATCAAATGCTGATTAACTTACTTGATAATGGGTAGTGCTAACGAAAGTTTTAGTTTAAGAATACTACTTAAGTTATACAAAATCAATAAGTTATAAGATTTTGGAATAAAAAACGCAAATATCCTCAACCCCCATATATTTCAGCACCAATAATACAAACTTAACAGGGCTATCACAGCAACATTCACATAAAAATGTTACAATAAGTTATTACATAAAAAAACTTAAGAAAGATTGATTAAATTACCAGCATTCTTAATTTTTTAAAGGTCCTGCCTGCCAACATAATATTTACCTCTAAAGTGCGCAATTTATGAAACGTTTATTAGTTTGTTTTTTTTACAAACACATTTACTATCTAAGTTTCTTGTCTTTTATTTTTGGAAATACATAATAACACTTTTATTATTTTATTTTAATAAGATTAACTTGTCTGATTTTACTCACCTTCACCCAGGCGAATAAACTCAGACAAACAGCGCTAATTCAAATAAAAAAAAAACAAAAGTCCTAAATCGGAAGTTGTAAATAAATGACAGATGTGTTTCCGAAAATGCGCATATTAGGGGTAACCTGTATAGTATGTGATACCAAATTACCTACAATTATACTATTTAGTTATCTAGGGATTTAAAAAACTTAAATACAAAATTTTTTAAAAGTGGAATTTTACCATAAAATTCACAAGTAAACCATTATATAAAAGAAACTAAAATTGGAAAATATAAATCTCCCGTTACACGTTTACATTCTACTCGGCTGCACTACTTCAACAAAAATCTAAATTTTGATAGTAATAGTACTTATGTCAATGATGTTTCTTTTGCTATTAATGTATGATGTTTATGAGGAATGTTGTTATTCATATAAATTACACAGGCATTGCAGTTATAATGTATTTATAGACACAAGTCTGAAAATGTGCAGTACTACATAGGTCATTTGTATAATTAATAATTTACTTAAAAATTCTACAATAAATACTAGATTTGTGATCACAAGTTTTAATATAATATATACAGAGACGTTATATTTAATTCATTTTGTAAAGAGAACACCCTAAGGTTGTACTATTAATTTTCGTAATAACATGTCAACCAAATTGTAAAACATCATCTAGCTTCAGATATCTACACATTAAAAATAAAGTACATGCATCCCAAAGATCACAAGAAGAAGAAAAACCTAGTTTTAAAACATAAAAAATCTACGTTATGTACGTGAAAGTACGCTTACATATTATTGCGATATTGGGTGCCTACCTTAAAATACAAAGTAAGTAGTCATGCTTTCTTAGGTTCGATAAAACCGTTCACCTAATTTATTATGTACAGACACAATTATTTGTCATTATTGCAAATAAATCTAACATGGGATCACATTAGATACATATAAGGTACTTGATATATGTTTCATTGTATTTCATTGGTCTTTAAAATGAGATGAATTTGGCATATGGCTTGGCAACTTTCGTCTTGGAACAAAAAATAGGTCCAATAAAGAGCATCCGCTTAATTTGCACCACAGTGTATCCCGCACTAAGAAATTATATTCAAAAGAGACGGCATTCTAAATTAATTCAGTGACCTTTTTAATTCACAGTTCAATAATTTGAATTGTTTGTCTCCGTGAAATAAATATATACTTTAGTATAGTTTATTTCATAGATAACATTCGGTAGAGCTCACCAATATTTAGGTGAAGTGCGACGCGGTTCCTTCCTTCGTGGTGCCGAGATATTCCCGACGGGTGGCAAAATGCCTGGCAGAGATTTTGCGATGATTCGTAAACGAAAAAAAATTGTTAAGCCACGTCAGAGGCCTTATGGGCGGCTTGATAACTTCTGAAAGTAAAGCCCGCCACTGTCTCACAATCCTCCACCAACGCGGACTCAGCCCCCATGGAGGAGTAGGGCCTAACCTTCCTGCGACGTAGGAAGAGACCCGTACCCTAGCAGTGGGGACATATAATTTGTTAAGTTGATTTAACTAAAGTCTAAAGAATTCTAAGCATTCCCTCTAATGAGACTCAATATAAGCCTATGCGAAGTCAAAG
This sequence comes from Yponomeuta sedellus, assembly GCA_934045075.1. Classification (NCBI taxonomy): domain Eukaryota; kingdom Metazoa; phylum Arthropoda; class Insecta; order Lepidoptera; family Yponomeutidae; genus Yponomeuta; species Yponomeuta sedellus. Next base: position 5,952,497 of record OW203726.1, on the reverse strand, counting down.
TTTCAAGTTATTTGTCGGATATTATACTAGTGAAGTATATATAAAACAAAGATAATAGTCGAGTAAGCAAGGATTTCTAAAAATCGTTGCCTCAACCATGCTATTGTGTCAACCGAGGTGCAAGGAACTCAGAGACGTTTTTAAAGTAACCTCGTTATCTTGTTCGCAACGTTCTTGTGAAGTCAGTCACCGCTGTTTGCGATAATCATCCTCTAGATCACCAATCTAAAGTAGCTCTGAGATAATCATCAAGTTAACGATTAAATTTATCCGTTCGGAAGAGGCGCATCGAAGATACATGTTATTTGAACGCAAAAATATGAATTGTTGACTCAAAAAGAACGCGCAGGTATCCGCAGCTAACCTCCTTTAAGCTGGCCACAGAAGCACGGTTTCCTGATTAGGTTTCCTCATCAGGAGATCGTCTTTCGTAACCGTGCGCGTGCGGCCAGTATTATTTTCTTCTGAATTATCTTCTATTCATCTTCTTCACGAATCGATCGTACCGAAGTCATTTTCAGAGTTCGACATTGGATGATAAGTCCACTACATCGTTGGACTAGTCTTCATACAACGTTGACACAATGGTCATGTAAACTACGAGTCCGATGGCGTGCCGTTATCCTCCATTATGAAGACTTCCAATGGGAGCGTTTAATTTTAAATTTTCAAATTCTAAATTCAAGTGATGTTCCATCTAAGGAAAAAAAAACTCTAAATGAACTTCTAAAATTTCTTTCGGTTGTGCGGCACGCTTATTGCTTGGGTGCGAGTTCATCTTTGATCGTCTCAGTCTCGTTTCCTGAGTGTTGTGTGCAGCGCTGCATAAGTCGTATAGCAAGTTTTTTTCACAGCTTGCTGGACCTCGAAATTATCTGGTCACGTGACGTTTTTTAAGATTTATTGACGCCTACAAGGAATGATACGCGCGCCTGCCGACATAGGGCCAGTTTCTGAATTGAGAATTTTTCGCTAAGTAATTGTTAACTGTAGTGCTGTCACTTCAAATTTCGTTAACGTTACTTAAGTATTTATATAGTAAAATTCTCCATTCAGAAACCGGCCCTTAAAGCCGCAATGAAACTAAGCCGACGCGTTTATGCAATTTTCAATGTATTACTTAGCCTAGCCCGGTTTATGTACATTTTCAAACCACAGTTCAATGACAGCTCAACGGTCAGATCACGTGACATGTTTGTATAGTTCATTGACGCCTAGAAGGATGACGTAGACTTCCCTTTAACGCGCAGGGCTAGAATATATTTTTCCTTTTTTTGGACTTTATTACAAAGTGATAAGGTTTAATTTAAGGTCTATTACACCAATGCCTGGTAAAGTGTTAGAGCGGTAATTAAATTATGTCGATGCGTTCATGCGATTGTCTTTGCCTTTGCACTACTATGCACTACTTAGACGAGTCCATGGCCTGATAAATGTACATTTTCGATCCATGAAAGTTCCACCAGCTTAGTCACCTATCTAACCAACGTGCCTACTTTATCTTCAAGCCGAATCACGAGCCGAACTCGAGGGTGTCCTTGTCAATAGGGCTGAACTCGTAACTTCCGCGGCCGTCCATTTGAAGATAGTGGTCGTGGTGCTTCCAGAGTGATTTGCGATGCGACACGGTGAAGAGTGATATTCCCATCTGCGGAATAAGGTTAAGAATTAGCGAAGGAAAGAATACGATAGTTTTCGAACACAAACTATATTTGTTCCAAATACCATTTTCTAAAAATAATTGTGTCTCTACACATTTTTGTTCCGCTCATTAAATGTTTATAACAAGAATTTAAACAATTTAGACATTTTTGCTACAAACTTTAGGCCTTTTAAAACTAAATTACTCGTAAGAGAAGCTATTAGAATGAAGGAAAATAATACTCACAATAAAAATTTAAATTTAGTACTTGTAATGTGATACGATGGTGTGATTAATCTACGAGTAATATGATGTAATAATATGGTTTCTAATATATTTAGTTAATTTTTGTTTCTTAAATAAAAAAAAAACTATCGTAAGCACTACACCTTATTAACTTAACGGTCGGACTCCAACATTAAGTTCATAAGTCGAAATTAGATCATATTTAAGAATATCATACAAAAATTCGTTAAATAAAGAGTCCTTTGTGTCGAAGAATGTTTCGCATACCTCGAGAAGGAGCAGTCAGTTATGGCAGTTATGGATAATAATGCAATCTGTATACGTCCCACTGTGGCACAAGCGTTATCGACGTTGTGGATTAAAATCTTTATTAGGATATTCTTTTATAAATAATCCTTATACGACCAACACTTCTAATCGCCTTCCCTTACCATAAGGGAGACGAGAGAGCTACTTTGTTTTCTTTTTCCAAAGTTCCGAATTATTTCTGCCAACAAAATTCCTGTCATGTTAAGCAACACCCCACCCACACTCATGAAACATGGATTCTCCGGAAAAGTGAGAAGAAAAAAGGAAATGTGGTACTGGAGAAGAACTCTAGGGGTATCGTGGACAGAATTTCGAACAAACCAGTCCATATTGCAAGAACTCGGCATCAAGCAGCGTCTCTCAGCAATTGTAAAGTCTCGCATTCTCACTTTCTTTGGACATGTGTCACGCCGAGGCGAAGTGTCCATTGAGCGTCTGGTGTTACAGGGGAAGTTCGAGGGCAAAAGAGCACGCGACAGATCACCCATGAGATGGACCGACCAAATTAAGGCTGCTTTTGACATTCCCTTAAACGAGTGCGCAAGGAAAGAGGCGGTGCGAGAGGAATAGCGGAGGATTGTGAGGCAGGCCACCGCCTCAACGTAACGACCACGACCGCTCTGGTAAGATCGTTACGACTAAGAAGACCCGCACTCACCTCTCTGCAGTATTGATACATTTGGCCCTCAACGTCAACGGAGACCGCGCTGGTGCACTCGTCAAGGATCGCGAACTGCGGTTCGTGGTAGAATAGGCGAGCCATCTGTAAATAATAAAATGAAACAATTGAATGAAGGAAAATTGTTGTAGTATATTTTTTTTGTAATTTTTATTAATCTTTATAAGCGGGCGGCGGTTAGTTCATAGATTTGTGAAGTCGCAGTAGTAATAACAATTGCTAAGGTTGAAGGAAAATAATTGGAAAAAAATTACGTAGAATATATTTTAGAATAATTTACGCACTTCTTCAAGCTTACCACTTACTTTCATATACCTCCTGCGGTTGACTGATAGAAAATGCTAAAGCATTAAGTCCGCCGCGTTGTCATTGTAAGAGTTACTTATGTGCAGTAAACGTATTAATAAATAAATATACACGTATTAAGAGAGTATGGGCTTTATGGCACAAACTTGCTCTACGGCGCTCATTAGGAGAGGGTTGAAATACCTCTGCGCTTCAAATTGCTAATCTGCGGTAAGCACTCGTGGTTATAAAGCCCATCTTCTTCTTCAGGCTTTATTAGTCCACTGCTGGACATAGCCCTCCCCTAATGAGCGCCATAGCGCCCTGTCGTCAGCTTGCCGCATCCAGCATCTGCCTGCAGTTTTTCGCAGATCGTTATCCCACCTAGTCGGAGGGCGTCCTACACTACGTTTGCCGAGTCGCGGTCTCCACTCAAGAACACGCGATGATAACTCACAAGATGTAATATATATTACTGACAATGTTATGGCAATTATCTGAGCTACTCACGGCGATACGCTGCTTCTCTCCTCCAGAGAGTACATCCATCCAGTCTTCCACGGCGTCCCAGCCTCCCTCTCTCGCTGCTAGGTAGGACAGCTGGACGATGTCCAGGAAACGCTCCAGCTCGGCGTCTGTGCGACCGCGCCTCAGCATCTCTTCTCGCGTCTGCGGGTATATTATCTGTGGAAGGATAAAATCGTATCGTAGTGAAGTGTTAGGTTAGGTTATGATTGCGCATTTATTTAATCATATTTATTTTATAAGCTATATAAGTCAGCTTAAAAATTAAAAAAACAATAGTAAACACTATTATACTATTTTTATTTTAATGCACTAACCCGTGCTAAGGAACAAATTTAAAAACCTAATTAGAGGCTAAAAATTTCGCCCATGCCGGAATTCGAACCCGCAACCTCTGGCTATCCGTGCCAGCGCTCTACCAATTGAGCAATGGGCGACTCACGGCATCAGTGAAATTTCAAACCTCTTTACACTATTCTCTGTATTACGTACAGGCAGCGACATCTGACTTAAGCAAATTGCATTACTTACAGCCCCGACTACCTACTTTGCAGTTAGGTTTAACATCGGAACGATATCACTGTACCCACATTATTATACTATTTTTATTTTAATGCACTAACCCGTGCTAAGGAACAAATTTAAAAACCTAATTAGAAGCTAAAAATTTCACCCATGCCGGAATTCGAACCCGCAACCTTTGGCTATCCGTGCCAGCGCTCTACCAATTGAGCCGAATAACTTTTTAGAGCAAGATTTTAGGTGAGTTGCCGACTCTGACCACTCTGGCAAGAATTTGTCGCGAACAATCGCCATCGTCTTCTTGGCCGCCTCTTTCGTGGGTACCTCGCGGCACCCACTCGATGGCAAGTCTCGTTCACCTATTCACCTTGAGTGCATGCGAGTTAAGTGACCGGCCCAGTTCCACTACAGTTTGGCGGTCTGAACACCCAAAACAGCTATAAGCATTTTGGAGTGCAGTGCGGTATTCCGGACACTATCTATTATCCGGACGCTCATTATACTGCGTCCCATCGCTCTTAGGCAAACCTGGAGTTTAAACTTCTGGTGTTCAAGTCTGTAAGCCACAAGTACGGACCGGCAGGATACATGTGTCACCGTTAACAAGGGGTATTGCTACAAGAAAGACACAAATATACGTACAGTCTGTTAGCTTACCTCGGCTACTATCGGATAGAATCGGATATATTCGTGTAATAGAAATATCAGAACTAACTATAACTTTACATACTATTTTTATTTTTAATGCACTAACCCGTGCTAATACAGAGAATAGTGTAAAGAGGTTCGAAATTTCACTGATGCCGGTGAGTCGCCCATTGGCTCAATTGGTAGAGCGCTGGCACGGATAGCCTGAAGTTGCGGGTTCGAATCCCGGCATGGGTGAAATTTTTAGCCTCTAAATAGGTTTATAACTTTACATAACATTTCAAAATAGTGAAGCAAAGTTTTATACAGAGCAGGAAGTAGTATTACACTCGTGTGCTTTCGACGAAAACCGAAGCCTACTCTAGAGCCTGAGGTATATTCTAAAAGCTAACAGACTGTAAATCAAAATTGAATGTCAAGTTCAATCGTTTAAAGTCATGGTAAATGGCGGTATCGAACCAAATAGTGCTCAAATGTGAGACCAGTGCTCTGCCGATGCGTTCTTCTTGGTCGATACGCTCTTGACAGAGCGGTCGTGGTCTTAATGAAGAGCTTTATTGTAGGCTGATGTTGCGTGCCTCACGAAGTCTTGCCATTCTTGTAATGATATAGATGTACTTAGATTAATTACAATAAGGGTTTTAGAATAAGACATACATACATACATACATACATACATACATACATACATACATACATACATACATACCTACCTACCTACATACATACATACATACATACATACATACATACATACATACATACATACATACATACATACATACATACATACATACATACATACATACATACATACATACATACATACATACATACATACATACATAATCTCACGCCTGTATCCCATAGAGGGGTAGGCAAAGACCAGGGACTGCCACTTGCCACGACCCTGACTTATCACCTTCGCTTCATCAACGTTCATAAGTCGTTGTATGCACGCACGCCGGTTCCGGGTACTTTTTATCTTCCCCTTTGCTAATAAATCCCCTATTTGGTCGATGTATGTCCGCCTGGGACGTCCTTACCAGCCCTTCCACTCACATTCGCATATGTATTTCTTTAATCAGACTATTGCGTATCCTGTCATTCAAAGTTACACTACACATACTTCTCAAGGACCTCATTTCTACTGCATTAATTCTACTTTCTTGCTTCTTAGCAATTAAGCACAGATCTACAATACATTTTTCTAAACTACATAGTAAAATCCATTATTTACTGCATGTACAAATTATTAAGTATCTATTGTTTTAATTGTATTGCTGTGGATTTCAGTTGAATAAATAAAATCAAAATAAATTCCTCTCTCGGTTGGATGCCGCTCTGGTGCATACATGCATATGCCCAGAATAGATGAATAGAATAACCGTGAATGTTTAACATAGTCCCGGGCCTACCTGGTCCCTGAAAGTGCCGAGGGTCATATAGGGCCGCTGCGGCACGTAGAACAGCTTCCCTTTAGGCGGTTTGACGAGGGTGCCCCCGAATATGGGCCATAGTTCGCCCAGCATGCGGAACATGGAGGATTTGCCGCACCCGTTCGGGCCGCATACTAGCACGTTCATCCCGGACCTAGGGAAAAAGAAAGAAAATTTAATATATCATAAAAATCTCGTGTCAGTTTTATATCAGAGCGTCTGATGTGGTGTACGTGGCGTAACTATAGGGTGGCAGGGCTGGCTTAATGCCGCGGTCCCCAACGCGATGGGGGCCCCCAGTCCACGAGAACCGAGCTCAGACATAAACATACATTTCTAACGAAATTTTGTAAAAAAAAATATTTTTTATACACATACCTACAGTAAGACCATAGACTGCAAACAATTAAAGGCCATATATAAATTTAAATATATTCAGTCAATTTTAGAATGAATCCATTGGTTACATTGAATAACATCGTTGCAACGCAACGCTGAACCGTCTGCGCGCTGGTGTTGCTCGATCCAGAGATAACCTGAAAAGATGGGGGATCCTGCCCGAAGATGCTGACGTCTTGTGCCGAGGTGGAGCTGCACAAACAACAATGCATCTTTGTGTCTGCCCTGAAGCTCCACAGTGCAGTTTGCGGGATCTCATGGAGGCATCACCCGACGCGCTCGCAGTGGCGCTGGTTGGTTTTGGGAGCGAGATGTCTGAGAGGAGGGCGGCGCTTTCGACACGAAAGAATAAGAAGAACGCAAAGATCGATTTTTAGTGGTAGAACCCCACCACCCATGACTTACTCTTTAGCGCAACTACACCCAGATGCTGTAGTTGCGCTACGGGTCTAATCGCGATTATTTATCAGAAAAAAGGTAATTACCTTAATTCCCGCCGTTAGAACTATTTATGAGCATCACGAATCATTAAGAAATATTCGTGTCACAGCGTTTATTATCGTATGGAACGTTGTATATCCTTTACAAATAATAAGAATTGGAACGACTTCAGGTGTTGTTTTATTTGTAGATATGTAGTAATATTAAAACAGAAAAACTGGATAAAAACGGATAAGCAGGTAAAATAGTCAGATCTGGTCGAAGGGTAAAGTAGTAATGATGAAAATGAGGGAAATTTCGAAATGTGTGACAAAATTTAAATATTTGAAAATGATAGATAGAAAAAGAAATAAAAATGGTGTAAAGAGGTTTGCACCGTTACACGTATAGCTCCGAAACAATCTAGATTTTGAAATTGACACCTAGTTTAACTTCTATCGTTCATATAGCCGTCGTTTCTGTGTTTTTTTAGAGATATTGGTTTCCAGAATTGAACTTACGACCTTCGTTTTGATTGCAAATTATGTTTTAATTACAAATTATATTTATAGTCATATCAAATACGTCCCACTGCAAAGTACAGGCCTTTTCTCAGAGACAGAGTAGGTAAGTAATTATTTATATGCGAGTATGAGCAGTATGATGCAGAGTATGAGCCTAATTACGAAGCGTGCCCACTGTCAACTGGTAATTTCAAGCGCTGAGGTATGTTAACACCTCATACAGTCTTTGACCTGAAACTGACAGTTTCCTCAAGAAGTTTTGCAGTTGGCAAGTGGCATTGCTACTTAAACTTTACGAATGTAGGCAACTTAGAAGGCAACGTCATTGGTACATTCAAACCCACGATATCCCAAATGAGATTAGCCGGCGTTCCACTAAAGCGCTACTACTGCTAATAGCTGTTAACGGTAGATTAACATATTATTAATGTGCAAGAAACGGGGGTTAGAGGTTCTGATGGGGTACATTTTAAGCAAGAAAGAGACTCACCTGACTTCAAACGAGAGCTCCCTGATCAGTACATCGCCATTAGGGGTCACAAGGGGCACCTTTTCAAAGCGGATGATCTTATCCTGGTAGATGATGCGGCCCGCGCCCGGCGCTAGGATCATCGGGCCGTTGGCTCCTGCAATAAGAAAGAAAATAAATACATAGAATATGCTAAAATTAAATAGTTTTGTCGGTAACTATAACTACGCGGCCTAACCAAAATACTTATCAAAGGTGTAATCTATTCAAGCAGTGACATCACATCTGGCCTTCTGAAATGAGATAGGCTGGCTTAAGTAATTTCACAGCCCTTCTCCGTACAAGCCGTACGCTGGATCTGCTATGAGTATAAAGAAGGTTAAGAAGGTTTTTTTATCAGCCGTGTTTGTGTCCCACTGCTGGGCAAAGGCCTTCCTCATGAGCTTCCACTCCTCCCTGTCTTTTAAGCAGTTATCTCCCATCCGGGCAAGAAGGTTGAGAGATCGTCCCGCCATCTCCACTTTGGCAGACCACGTCTGCGACATCCGTCGCGTGGTACCCCTTCAGTGGCAATTTTCGCCCATCTGTCTGGACCCACCGAATGACGTGACGTGGTCTTACTAATTACGTATTTATATATTAAACGGATCTAATCGTGATTATTTGTTAGGTAAAATGTAATTCCCGACGTTACGGTAACTAAAAAATACTAATCTTACAAACTATACATAATTTTCTTATTCTATAAAAGGCAAATGCAACTTTTACATTAAATCGTTTCCGCCAAACTAAATGATATTTCGTTGGCATATACCTGTGGGCTCGGCGTCGTTCTCCAGCATGGTCCTGGTGTAGTTGCCGCGATGCACCTCATCCAAGACTACTCGCAGCTGGGTGACGCGCGACGTGAGTCCGGCCAGCTTCGTCAGCTCGCGTCCCGATAGCACCAGACGACCGATCGCCTCCGCCATCTTGACTAGCATCCGTCCGTACGTGTAGTAGTGCTGTGGGAGAGGAACAGTCGATTATCGACTCGGAATGACACTTGGAAACGACTTGAAAATTTAATTAAAAGTATGCAAACTGACTCGTATGACTTTTTACGATTATAAGCGGCTAAACAAATGTTTAGAAAGACCAGGTAATAAGTGAGGATCGTGGCAAGTGGCAGATTTTACGTTCCTGCACAGCCGGAAGTCAGTTTATCGAGTCGGCTGAATAGAAGTTCCGGTGTTATGTTAAAAATAAAGACCCGTAAAAGCGTAGTAACGCTAGCTTACAGCTTGCAGTTAAAAGAAAGAATCACATTTGGCGCAATGGCAGCGGACATAGACCGTTAGTGCTTCCCACCTAAGCCTGGCATTATCCAAGCTTGTGGTCTCCAGATTGGAATTTTGAACTCAGAGTACAGTTTAGTGTGAAGAGACACATTACAGTTTAGCGGCCATAGAATGTTAGTGCTTCTCACTTTAAACCTGTCATTATCCGGGCTTGTGGCCGGGTGCAGAACTTAGAGTACTGATTAGTTTAAAGAGAGACGTCACAGTTTAGCGGAAATGGGGGTGTAAGTAAGGTGCGTACTCACCGAGTCCGTACGTCTGGTGCACCCTGGGCAACAAACAGTGAGTCCCTAACGCTGATTGCAAATCCTTTCACCACGATGGCTTGCCATCGATACGGTAAGAACAAGCTGACATAGAACTTAAGATTCTTACTAATAAACACCGTATAAGCCTGGTATAGTTACACAGTGTTTTGTTCACGTCATTTGAATGTAATTTTCAGTTGGAAGAAAAGAGACAAAACACTGCATAGTTATACAATACTTACACCTAGTTTATTAGTAAGGCTGCAAGTGTTTCTTACCTTAAACCTGTCATTATCGGAGCCGGTGGTCAGCAAGTTGTGGTCTTTCACGAAGAAAGGCCTCGACACGGCGAAGAATCCCACTGTTATCGCGACATCTGCGGAATTGATTTCAATTGACAAGACTGCATCGATGGTCTAGCGTAGCCGCTTGAGTACCGAAACAGCGGTTGTGGGTTTCATTTCCACTGGCGGCCGCCGTAGTATATCAGTACAAATGGCCTCAGTCTGGGTGTATTTTAATGTTTGTATTGTCCTGGCCCGTATACCATAGCCCAGGGTAACCTAGTTTGGGATCAGGGCAAGTGATTTTTACCACCGGCATTTCATATATTCCGGCGACTAAGTTGTCAGGATGGTATATGTGCTGGGCAAGCCTACACAATCTAAAAGCATGTCCCAGGTACTTCATCATCCGAGTAGTCCCTTAAGCCATCTAGTGTGACTGAAGATGCCACTGGACGCTGTATAAATCGTCTCATTACGTAAATGCAAAGGCCAATGTATATTCCGCTGTGCTTGCTTTGTCTAGATCAGTGCTCCGCAAATGTGTACCGCACACATGTCACTTGTGTGCCTTGCAAAAACGACGAGTGGTCAAAGCCAAAAAGAAACACATTTTAAAGGAATTGGAATCTTGTATTATGATCTTGGCCCTAGGTTCTAGGCGATCAGATTCTAGGGTCGTTATTGAGATTTGTAGTGTCACTTTCGCAAAGAACGATAAAAGAATCTATTATTACTTACCAACTTTGAATTGTAACGTTCATTAAGCCGCAGTTTCTGTGCTACTTTGAATAAAACCTTTTCATTTCATTTCATATTTCATTGGTTACACTGAGTAGTCCGCATTTTCTAAGCTATGCCTAACTAACAATAAGTAAGCAAGTATGCCTTTTGTATTTAGATAAAAGAGTTTTGAATGGGAACACTAATTTATTTTACATTTGAGGTCAATTTCGTAGCCTATAAACGTAAAAATATTATCTCTGAAATTTACTGTGCACCTAAATATACCTTAAACACAAAAAGCATGCAGAACACTGGTCTAGACTCATGTCTGTTGTAATACGCGGCACATATCCACTTACACTTAGCAATGATGTTGTCTATGAAGCCCATGCCGACTCGGAAGTTGAGGAAGTTCCGCAGATGCCGCGTCAGCTTGTAGAAGCTGGCCAGTAGCGTCAGCTGCTCCCGGTGGTTGCCCTGAGAACCATTCATGAGAATTGACATTTGTTAGCGACGCGCTCCCTAATTTGTAATTTTGTTATTTTTGAAGTTGGCAAGATTTATGTCAGTCTTTCTGTCTTCCCAGGTTTAGTCCCTTAAGGGGGTGAGGTCAAATACACGAACTGGAAGACAGAGTCAAAGGCACGAGACACGTGGAAGAAGATTGTGGAGGAGGGGTTGTAGGGTTGTAGCGCAATAGAAAGAAGAAGAAGGTAGTGGGGTCAGCTTTCCTTATTTTCTCTCTCCACTTCGTCCTTGACCTCGTTTATCGAAGCACCGCATTCTGTGAGATCTTTCGTCACTACATCCATCCACCTGGATTTCGGGCTTCCCGTGGATCTCCGCCCAGGCATTGATAAACGTAGCACTTCGTTTCCTATGCATTTATGTCATGCTTTCAATGTTCGTATCCGCGGCTGCAAGAGCTCATCATTGTCACATCCCATTTATACCAGCAACCACAACCCACAACATTGTTGACAAATATTGAAATAGTTACATTTGGTACTTCATTTTGAATGTATGAGTATTTTTTTATGTAGTAACAGTATTAAACTTTTATTTGATAATTAAATTAAACCATTTTATAAAACATGTTTTTTATTAAAAAATTAACTGCCTTCATCAAGGCGCACCCGACTTGTTAGGCGTAGCTCCATGTCATGTTGTATTCTGAATTCTGATAAACACTTCTGGACACATTTATTGGGACACCTTGCATTTTCAGTTTCGTTTAGTCCTTGTAGACTTTTAGTCCGGATTTACTTACGGGTGTTGTTATATGGGAAAAGTTGTGTGAGACGAGCAACGAACGACGCGAGCTCCGTCTCTGCTCACCATGATTAAGCTCTGCGAATCGGAGCGAATCCTGGTCGGACTTTTCCGATATAACAACACCCGTAAGTAAATCCGGACTAAAAGTCTACAATGTGTTGTGCTTACGAAAGTTTTAGTTCAAAAATTCGTTTAGTCCTAGCTAAAAAAATATATTAGGTCGAGCAAAAAGTTTTTATACAGTTTTGAACCTGATACATTTTACCATATTTTTCGATCGTATTGTTTTAAATTTGAATGCAGAGTACCACATGACATGGAGCTACGCCTAACAAGTCGGGTATGTGCCTTGATGAAGGCAGTTGATTTTTGAATAAAAAACATGTTTTATCAAAAGGTTTAATTTAATTATCAAATAAAAGTTTAATTTAATAACGCCTGTTGCCTCCATAGGCATCTACGACAGCTCTCATACGATTAGGCATAGAGTTTATCAACCGCTCTATGATATTTTGAGGGATTATCTTCCTTTCCTCTTCTATGGCAGTTTTCAATTCCTGCATCGTCTGGGCAACTGGCTGACGAGCCATAACACGGCTATTTAGCTCGTCCCACATGTGCTCAATCGGGTTCATGTCTGGGATCTCGCTGGCCAGTCCATAGCTGTGATGTTCCTATCCCGAAGATATTCCCTGACGATGCCGGCCGTATGGGCTCTTCCATTATCATGCATAAAAAGAAAATTTGGCCCACATGGTCCACGTATGACATCACGTGAGGTTCTCTAAGCACTCACGAATGTACCTTTCGCAGGTACACTCGCGCAGGCGTAGGCCTTCTCTCAGAGACAGAGAGAGAGAGAGAGGTGTACACCACAGACATTCATCTCTACTCAAGATCTCTTTAAAGAAACAAAACTAAAACGATTCTTAATCTTTGCAAACATGATCTTGTAGCGAGTGATGGTCACAAGTAACTGACAGCTCATAGGATCTCATTTTATATATATAACCCTGTATACACTTACTATGGGCGCTATGGCGCGCATTAGGGGAGAGATTTGTCCAGCAGTGAACTGTATAGCTGTGTAGATGACGATGGTACACTTACTTGGTAGAAGGCAATTTCTTCGGAGTTGGTGATGAGGCGTGAGTTCACGTATCTGAATTCGCCCTCCAATTTCTGCTCTTGTACCGTCAAGCGCGCTGAAAGAAAACAAAATAAATTCTGTATACTTATAACTTTTCTGGATTTACATTAATGGCTATAGGAAAATCGCCTTACAAGGTATACACATTGAGTTTATTTTCGTACAATAACCAGTAACAATTATAATAGTCGCAAAAACATGCGACTTCGACTAACGAGAAATGAATTTAATTTATTATGATGATGCAATTCTAATAGTGTTAACACGTAAGACGCATTAACCTCTGAAATTTAAAAGTCAAAATTATTGTTAAAGAGAAGGAAATATATATATATATATATATATATATATAGCGGTAAATGAAATGAGTAGTATTTAAACGAGCGAACGAGCAAGGCATGTCAGGCTCAGTGAATCGTTGATATTATCCAGATTAAACTACTGTGACGTCGTGTATGATGGCTGTATACTTGGTAGGGCAAAGAGGTTGATCCAACGTGTGCAAAACGCATGCAGTATACATAATACGTATTCCATTCATATGTATTATTCTATATAATAATATATTGGCCTTTTTGCATCTACTTAATGAGATGATTTATACAGCGTCCAGTGGTATCTTCACTCACACTAGATGGGTGAAGGGACCACTCCGAAGCTGTAGTGCCTGGGTCATGGTTTTATAGATGGTGTAGGCTTGCCACCATCCTGACAGCTTAGTCGGCCTAGCCCACAGGAAAGACTAGTCAATACGTGCGGAGCCAACCAAGCCGCGGGTTTCCTCACGATGTTTTCCTTCACCGTTAGCGTGTGGTATTGCGACTGCAAATTCGCAAATGTACGTAACTTTGAAATTAAACAAAGTCATTGGTACATGCCCGCACTCGGGATCGAACCTGGGGCTCTCGCTTGCCAGTCTATGGTTCTACCCACTGAGCTACCACCGCTGTCCTATATAACATATAAGTATTCTACTCGATATGGTATTGCCAATGATTGTATCGCACCGCAGTCTGTGACGCTCATGGGGTAGAAGCTGGCACTGGCTGAAAATCAGCGCTGAAGACTTGTCCAGCATATCATCAGCATATTGCTGAGTCAGTTGCAATTTATAGCAGCAGTGACACGCCGCCGTGACCTTCCGTTTATCTTCTTTTTTTAATGCTTCTTGTGAATGTCATGTTTAGTAATATGTTTTAAGTTTGTTTCGTTTTTTTTTTTATTAGTATTTATTCAAGACATTTACAGAATACTATTTAAATAAAAAAAAAAACCTTCACTGAAACCTGTACAGGTTTATCTGTGAGGTGAGTCACTCGTTTTTTAACATAAGAAGTGTTGTTTTAGGGCATGTCGGCACTTATTTGGTTCACACTGGATTTTTTCAACAAGTTCGGTGGGTAGTTCGTTTAGAATCATTGGAAAAATGTACTCCGCTGTACGATTCCCATAATTGTGGCGTGTGCACTATTTCTATAATAAATGTTTTTCTTCTTCTTCTTCAAATAGGTATAAATTGGTGTGAAAAATATGCAACAATATTTTAATGCCGCTCGGTTCAGTATCGGTACACGAATAGCCACTTATTTGTTTATTCGCTCGATTTGTAACTTGTTTTTAGTTAGCCTGTTTTGTGTCCCAATGCTGGGCGAATACCTCCTCTTTAGCTCTCCACTTCCCTCTGTCCTCGGCCATTCTCTGCCACCCCGGCAGACAGTTTGTGAGGTCGTCCCGCCATCTCTGCCTTGGTCGGCCACGTTTACGGTGTCCGTCGCGTGTGACCCAGTCAGATTGATAAGTTCTTCTTCTTCTTCAGGCAATATGCTAGATTTATTTATAACTAATGAAATAAAATTATAAAACTTACCAGTGGGCTTTCTTAGATGTGTCAGTAAAACTCCAGAGAGGAACAAGTACGCCATCATGATTCCAGGTGTCTGTAAATTGTAAAATTTACCGATTAACTCTAAGGTTGATGTGCACACAGTGTACGCGAATTCCCTAAAATGTTATTATAATCCAGTCAAATTAGCGATTAACCTCGGAATGAGAGTTAATTAGATAATGAAAGATTTCATCATCATCAGCCATTCGACGCCCACTGCAGGACATAAGACTCCCTCATGGTTTTCCAATCTTCCCAGTCTTGTGCCGGCCGCATACGCGTCGCTGGATTTGGGCTCACCTTATCTTATTATCTCTCATAAAATGAATGTATGCATCATTTTGGCATTCTAAAAGTTATCTCAAAAGTAGCATAATATCTTGTGATATGTCTTAACTTATCTTGTTTATTATCTCGGTTTCTATTACGGTAATAATGTTAACATATATTATATAAATTGTTGGGTTAGGTTATTTATTTCATGGGTTCAACCGTTTTTGAGATAAAGGGCGGTGAGGGTGAGCGAGCAGCGCTTTGCCCTACGTAGTACGTAATGCAAGGTCAACTGTGTCTGTGAATTCTTTTTCTAAGCGTTGTTTCAATACTGATATGATTATTCTACTGGTTCATAGAACTAAATTGTTTACTATGACAATTCGACAAAACTAACCTAACCTAATTCAATTAATTTTTTTATGGCTCCCAAGGCCAATGACAGGTTCGTGGCAAGAACCACATCTTTAGTTAAAGATATGGCATACTTTTCTAATAAGCATTTAAATAGATGTTACGTTTACACGCCAATAAAGCGAAGAGACACGAAAGAGGTGAACACAGCGCACCAAAAAGTCACACTTTCAAGAGCCACATTAGTGGGTCTTTGGGTACCTATAGCATTTCGCTTAAGAAGTAGTTTTGTATGGAGGTAACATACTACCACATACCACAAATGACTATACTCTAAATGTGATTGACATACTTTGTAAAAATATGACTTTTTTCGCTTTTGTGGTGCTGCTGCACCTCACGAAGCCTTGAAGACCTAAGTGGAAAGTATAAGTACGAATCCACTTTCGATTTTTTATCGCAAAATTCCGAACAATTTTTTGACAAAATTTCAAGTAATCCCTGAACTTCTTACGAAAGTTTTAGTAAGAATCCACTCACCGTAGCGCCCAGGTTCATGGTAAGCCTGTAGAGATAGATGCCTATATCCAGCATTGGCTTGCTGATATTGCTGTAGAGGTCCACGACTGTCTCACAGAACCTTTCCACGTCTGTCGTGAGGAGCTGGTCCGCGTTCGAAATCCGGTTGTCGAGGTTCGTCACTTGGTAATAGGTGAAGCCCCTGGTTAGGGAAAAATGAACGTTAGGCCAGGTGCTTTTTTGGGTGATATTTGTCTCCGTTGCGTTGTCCTAACATGACGTGTGTCACTGTTAATTAAAAATGGGGCTAGACAATTATTTGCCTCTCTCTCGTACGTTATTGTCGTCTATTTTGTGTGAGCGAGAGGCAAATAGTTACTCAGTCTCTTTCTTAAATTAACCATACTACAAGCTAAAGTTGCCTAACCTTCCTGCGCTGCAGGAAGAGACCCGTGCCCCAGCAGTGGGGACGTACAAGGGTTGAAAAAGAAGCTAAAGTTAACATCTGAAAATTTATACAAACAATTTTCGTTGTTTTCATTTTGTTTCCTCTCAAGCAAATAACAACAAAGTATTGCGCATTGTGTTGTTTAATTGAACACGATCAGGTTACACGGAAATTTATTTAACCGATAATGCATTGAAAACTTGAGAACCAATCCCGATGGAAGATGTAAGGCTCTTCCATTAAAATTATTGATTCGACTTAAGGAGTTATTTGTTGACTATACTTAATCAATTATTGAATGAATGAATCATTCAGCCCGTAGTCGGCTACTGGTTTTTTCCATTAACACGTTGTAAAATGGTTTATTATACAAGTTTTTAGGAATCAGATCAGAAATGAGACAACTCGCCAAAGAACTAAGGTGATTGTCACAGCCAAAAAATATTTTTCTTCTTTTGGACACTGCTCCAATTACAGGTCGGCTATCATTGTAGCTACTTTGCCGCGTGATTTCGCGGCTAGGAGTGCAAAAATTCTTGTATTACGGGCATAATGTCTCAGACACTGCAGCCTCCGAGTGGTCCCTTCACCCATCTGGGTGAGTGAAGATGCCACTGGACGCTGTATAAATCATCTCATTACGTAGATGCAGAAGCTAATGTTTCGGATATACTGTCACAGTCTCACAACGATTTTTAGTGATTGTATTAAAGTTAGTATACCTTTGATAAATATGGTCCTACGGTTTGATAGATAATAAAATTACGGTCATTTTAAATACATGTTAAACAAAATGTAGTGTGTAGAAAGTTGTTTCCAAAATTATAAAATTTTGTCCATCAAAAACTGGGTACAGAATAAGAAAAATATATGTCTTGAATGTGCGCTATTTTATTATCTATCAAACCGTAACATGCAAAGGTTTATAATTATAACTATTGCGTGAAAATATTTTTCTTACTAGTACGTGGGTGGGATCTCTTGTCACATATAACTATTACTAACAGCTAATCCTGCTTGTTGTACCATGTAAATCGTGAACAAGTGAAAATAAAAAAATCATTGCTGGCGGCCGCTGAGAATAGAGGGGTGGGACGTCTTAGTGAAGGCCTATGTCCTACAGTGGACGAGTACAGGCTGATCGATTGCTTATATATCAAGGATTATGTGGAAGGATTCAGTAACCCTTCGTTGCATTTTGAAAAAAATAAAATCGCGGCTATGGACGCGATTGAGCGTCGAGCTATCAGGCTGGCTATACAAGATGTATTTTGGAGAGTGTGCACAGGGACTACATGAACTCATACCCCCATCCCTTTTCTTCCATCGGACCACCAGACGATCGGCTCGAACGCACGCTTTTGTCGTCGAAATTCCGCGAATCCGCACCAAGCAATTCGCGAATTCTTTTATAATAAGAACAGCAGAGTTGTGGAACACGCTGCCATCGTCTGTCTTTCCGGAGACATGTAACCTGGGTGTCTTTAGAAGTAGAGTTAACCGCCATTTAGCAGCACGTAACGTCGTAGACCCTCTCTTCGCTTACCATCAAGCGTGACTGGGGTCAAATGTAACCTGTCCTACTTAAAAATTAGTAGGTTATGTATGGTCAGGTAAAAACTGTTTTTCAAGTGCAAAAGTGTGAACTAAGCCATGCTCGTACCGCGTGTGATTTGTTTACTCATCAAGTCTGTAGACTGTAGATGTGGTGTGATGTCATACAAGATTAAACAAGAAGTCCGTGCCTCTAAACACGTTTTCGGCTGCCTTGCTAGTGAGACAGATGAGAATCAAATATTCTAAAGACAGATTCATTAGAATGTTTGATTCCCGAAAGGGGCACTAACTGGAATAAGATGAATTTATTTATAGTCACAAGCAAACGACATTGTAACATCTTAAACGCGCAACGAAGAGTGTGTGTGCGACATTGGTATGGTCCCTATAATTTAGCGTTTTCTGTATGATGCAGAATAACATTTAAAATAAGGTGTCTAGAAACGCTTGACGGTAATGTACCTACTAATTTTTTTTTAAATAAAATCCTTGTTTCAATGGCGAAGCCAATGCTAAGCACTTTGCATAAATTAGTTAAAGCAGATTCACGAAATTAATAGAACTACATATATTGATATATATTTTTTTAATTCTTTATTGCACTAATTACATGAGTAAACGTACAAGGGCGTGCTTAATGCAAGAAGCATTCTCTTATAGCAAACCTTACTAAACTTTACTAAAAAGCAGTGACTGGTCAGACGTCGTAGTGTCTATACAACGGAGTCTTATTAGTTTCCGTACCCCAGGTCCTTAGCAACTATTAGGTACACTTCTTTTTATTAAGAATGGATAGACTGCCTATTATCCTTCTTTCATCCTTCATATTAATAGTCTATCTTTGGGATAGACTATCAAGATGAAGTGAACGTCAGATACTAAGGCCTACAGGGTTCCTTTAAAGTACAAATGTGTAAGATGAAGATTTTAAATCCATGTAGGTAGACAAAATTTACAACACATTCTTCATCGATCAAACTCTCCAAAAAATATCCGTTACTTTCCGTTGGCCATGAAATTTGGTCAATAGCGCAAATACGTAAAGGAAAATATAGCACTAGCTGTGGCCCGCGGTTTATTGATTTTGCCATGGGAATAAGATATTTTCCCGTAGTATAACGTGGCCTACGTGTTAATCCAGGGCGTCAGCTAACTCCATACCAAATTTTATTGGAATCGCTCCAGCCGTTTAGACGTGAAGAGGTAACAAACATACACACACACAACTTTCGCCTTTATGATAATAGTGTGATGTGATAATGACACGTTTTTTTTTTATTAATTTGGTGCGTAGGTGCTATAAGCTGCTAAGTTTCTATTCGAAACAGCACTGCTTTTAGCAGCGCTGTTTCGAATAGAAACAGCAAACGCTGAAACAGTATCATTGTCAACACTTTATTTTATAATTATTGTTACGTAAGCATATTTGTTTGTGGCAAAATAAATCATTCATAAAGAGCCGATTACATAATTATCGTAATTTAATAAAAAAAAATCGATTACGAACTTATCTTAGCAGCATTTACAAATTTCTACTGCACAGTTAAATTTCGTAATCGTTTTCGTTTGATCGAGACTCGAAGGAAGAGTGTCCTATCCTATGAAATGAAACGAAAAGGTTTTATTCAAGGTAGCGCAGAAACTGCGGCTTAATGAACGTTACAATTCAAACTACACTTCTGCCAAACTCGATAAAGAATAGAGGTAAACAAACCAATTTAGGGTTATCACAACTCACGTTTTACAAATCTTCTATTGTTTACATGATTATAGCCTTTTACTTGCTAAGTATTTATTAACAATTCCTATTGCAGCATATTTAACTAGAATCACTCAAATAACATGCATATTACCTTGTCATTTCGAAAAACTATAAAAAAATCGACATTAATTTTACGCGACAGCCCTACAGAAAAAGAAACATGGATGAAATTCAGGTGTGACAAATATTTTGGAAAATTCAGTTTATGCCAACAAGTGAAGTTTAGTCGTTTGTCAATACGTGTATATGGCATAAGTATATATAGCATATATGTGTGACAAAATGGCACAAGACAAAAATATAGATTATATCATTGTGAATTAAATCCGATAGAAATCATATGGGGGCAAGTAAAAGGCCATGTTGCTGCCAAAAATAAAACTTGTTAAACGGCCGAACTAAATAAAGGTCCTGTTAGATGAGGCAATAAGTAAAATTACTCCAGCAGCATGGCAACGTTGTGTTGAACACGTAATTAAAGAAGAGAATAAAACGCCGAATTTTATGGTGTAATGGATAATGTCATTGATGAATTTATAATTCAAGTCTCCGGAGACACAAATTCATCCTCCTCTTTGGCCAGTGACAGTGACGATTAGTGTGAACATATGAATAAAAATATATACAAAGAACTTTCTTTTATTGCAATATTGCAGTAGCTCCCAATCTCCTCATTTTCATAGTAGCATCTATAGGTACTATTAATATTATAAAGTTGAAGAGTTTGTATGTTTTTTGCTTAAGCGCGCTTAATTCTATTAGGAAAATCATGCGGCATGGCTCTAAATCTGTGTGTCATATTTCAGTGTTGTCATATGTCATATTCAAATCGGTTAAGCCTTTCACTATAAAATCATAAACATATAAACATAAATAAGCATTTTACATTAGTAGGAGGAACGATTATCATTTGTATGAAAATGATTTCTAGATAAGGTTGTTAACATCTGCGTTTTAGGTGTAAACAAGTCGTTGCCTAGCAACGGTTTGTTTATCGCCATTCGTTATCGAATTTGGCTCAGGTATAGGTGTCTACTCGCACTTGTCTAGTTTTTTATATCAATCATTAAACGGTCTAAAAATAGCCAATCATCAACACTAATAATACGGTCTGATAAAGTGTTCTCGCATAATTTATTGAGCTATACTGGGAAGGTTCAAAGTCTCACATTCATTACAAATATCGATCGTCTGTTCAATACAGCGGGCTCAAAGACTAATCTTAACATGTGGGGAGCCGATTTATCAGCGGAGGAGGAGGAGACGTGGAGGATTGTAAGACAGTGGCGGGCCTTACAGTCAGAAGTTATCAAGCCGCCCATAACGCCATTATATGACACCCGGCACCAACGGCTTAGCGTGCCTTGCAAAGCACGGAACCGCTCGGGAAAATGCCAATGGCGGTAGTCACGGGACGGTCACCCATCTCGTACCTGACCGCGCCTGCTGTTGCTTCAGCCCAGGCCTAGGCCACGAGTGATAGTGCTTTACTTGTGCTAAATTAAGTCATCATAATCATCAACCCATTATGTCCCCACCGAGGGGCACGGGTCACTTCCCTGAGGAAGGCATAGGCCATACATACTCCACCACGGGGGCCAAGTCCGGTTGGTGGAGGCTTGCGAGACTAGAGGCTAGTCGTGGCTGTCAGAAGTTTCCAAGCCGCCCTAAGGCCTCTGACTTGGCTTAACGACTGGCATCTATCGACGGCAGCTGGCACAACTGCTTAACGTGCCTTGCGAAACACAGAAGCGCTCGGAAAAATGCCACAAGCAGTAGTCATGGGACGGTCTCCCATCCAGTGCCTGACCGCGCCTGCTGCTGCTTAACTCAAGTGATTGATTTCAATCACTCGGTCAGACTAGGCCACGAGTGCTTAGTAACTACATACTTAAATTTAAGTCCTTTTTATGTCATCCCTAGGATTCAGCCAACGTCAGGTTTGTGGAGACGGCGTGTTATTTCTACCCCATCAGTCGCGCACAATGCAGTAGTTGAGAAACTCATAAACAAATTCAAATAATATAAATATAACGTACCTACATAAAAATTGCATAACGACAGCGGTGGTAGCGGGGCGATAGAACGCCTGCCTCTCATTCGGAGGTCGTGGGTTCAAATGCCGGCATGTAACTAATGACTTTGTTTTCTAAGTTTTGTACCTTAGTTATAGTAGCAATACCAGTTTACAAGTTGAGTATTCGTGCATTCTCCTTTTTATTGTCTTTTCCGTATGTCTCCATAAAGGTACACAATATTGTATTTATTTCCTCATCGCGTAGATTGTTATTATAACGTATTTATGTAAGTTTATCATAACTATAATGTAATTGTCTATGTAGGTATATTGTTATTTATATTAGTAGTGTATTAATATTATTATTCATATTTGCACCGACTACCCGTCTCTTATTTCCTTCAGCAACTTTCCGTCGTAAGGTTGTCTGGAAGAAATTGCTTTTAGCAATAAGGCCGCCAATTGTACTTTGTATCTTTACATGTAAAGAATATTCCTATCTTATCTTATCTTACCACTCGCTAACTGTGTAGGAAAACATCTTAAGGGAACCAGAGTGGAGTGTTAACATACCTCGGCACTTACAACGTACAATGGCCCAACTATGAGGCTAAGTGCGAAATATTGCCTAACGATTAGGTACTATACATATATCTATCTACACTTTTTCGAAACATCTGTAGAGGACGTCAGAAGAGTAATTACATAGACATCACCAATATATTTAAGAGGGAGTTTACACATTCAGTCTGGAGTCAAGTCAATTCCATCAGTCTGGTGAGACTGACGGCAGACTGATTGTCTATTCGGTGGACTGATGGACCAGACTGACGGATATTCGAATATTTTGATGCTTCACCAGTCTGGCGTCAATCCGAGCGTGATCAAGGTCACGGACTGAACTGACGCCAGACTGAACGTGTAAGCTCCGTCTAAGAGTTAGACTTTTGTCGGTGCGCATATTCCACGTACAGCCGACAGCAACCACGACACGCGTACGCTTTATCCAGTTATGTTACGGGTAGAGCGTACGGTACGCGTTCGCAACAAAAGTGTAAAGGTTGACTTGATGTCGACTGTGATCCTCCAGTTACAGACCACTTTTTATTTACTTGATGAAAGTCTTATTTTAGAAACCGGCGGCTATCGAAATAGCGTAGTTTTTTCTGTTTTAATTGTATTTGTGTCTTGCTTTGGTAATGACGTAATACAGAGAGTATTGTCGTGGGGCACGGGTTGATATCGAGGTTCGAAATTTAACTGATGCCGGTAAGTCGCCCATAAGCTCAGTTGGGCTGGCACGGTTAGCTAGAGGTCGCGGGTTCGAGTCCCGGCATGGGTGGAATTTTTAGCCTCTAAATAGGGTTTTTTTAAAAATTGTCCTTAACACGGGTTAGTGCATTAAAAAGAATATAACCTCTAATTTAGTTTGGGGTTGAGAGTTTTGTTCTGCACAATACACATTTTTGATTTCTTGTTTTTTTTTTTAAAGACAAATAAATCAACATCTTTCCAAAAAGAAACCATTGTGTTTATTAAAGGACTATATTTTATTTCATCTTAAAGACACGAGCCAAACACCTATAGCGTCTAATTAAACCATGATAAAAGTCATTATCGCATAGACCGGTCGAGTCCTTGAAGACTGTCTATGTTTAGCAAAACAGGAACTTCAGAACGTTAGCTCCGATATCGAATTATATTTGTGATTGGATTAGCCGATTATGGAGCCGAATTAATACTGAATAAACTCGCAGTATAAACTTATTGTATAAATTACTACGTTATTGGTAAGTCACAGATTCTATACATTTAGCCACGCCCCAATGGAATTAATTTTGAAATAGATTTATCATAAGATAAATGTAAAATAGGGAAATGTTTTAGTGAAATATTTAACCATTTATGAAATGAATTGAATTGTTGATTCATAAAATTTCAAACTTTCTGTTTTGCAAAAAATGGCGTTACATTAAAATAAAAAAAATAAAAACCGACTTCTGTACACTAAGGCAGTAAAAGCGGAGAAACAATTTAAACGAATATGACCCTCAAATCCTTACAGGCCATATTCGTTTAATACTAAAATAAAAAGATGGCTCGATTATTGAAATTTTCACAAATTATTTATTACCGTCATAGTGGTAATACATAATTTGTGAAAAAAAAACACAAAAAACTGAATAAAATAAATATTTACGTGGGGCTTCCATCCAAGAAACGTAATTTTTTTTCCGTGTTTCACTCGATATTATTAACGGCAACATGTAAACGCTTGAAATATTCACAGAATATTTAGTTGTATATTAACTTCAAAAATAAACAATGAAATTAATAATGGTACGGCATACGAATGTCATGTAATGACAGTCGTTAAGCCATGTCAGAGACCTTATGGTTGGCTTGATAACTTCTGACAGTAAGGCCCGCCACTGTCTTACAATCCTCTACCAATCCGGACTTGGCCCTCGTGGTGGAGTAGGGCCTAAACTTCAGGAAGAGACCTGTGCCCCAGCAGTGGGGACATACAAGGGTTGATAACAGACATACCATACGTACGGCACATATCGTGCGTGAGTCGGGTCATTTCTTAATGCCAACAAGATCATATTACTAACCCATTAATGTAATTATAATTATCGTAAAATAACCGACATCGACAGTTAGAAATAATAATAATTATAAATTCCCTTATTGTCAAAAAATTACCTTTTATATTAGTTTGTTTACAGGAGTAGTTGATATTCTCGAATCGTTTATAAGTTTAAAATAAAAAAAAATACATTCTGGAATAAAAGTGAATGTGGCGACTAGAATGAAGAAAAGAATTTTGCCTTGAATTCGAAAGGATGAAATGAAACGAATATAATTTATTTGCATAGTTTAGTTACATGAGTGTCTCCTGGCTATTAAACTAGGATACCTAGTTGAAGTGATGAACGAAGAAGTGATGAACGGAGAATGATGGACAAAAGAAATATATCGAACGAGTGGGGTGGAAGTCCGGTAAGGCAGGTCGCAGATAGTCCTAGTCCATAAACAAACAATTAGACGTATAAGCGAAGGGCAAAATAATAAGTAGCTTAAACCACCATGCTTGCATGAAGACAACGAGATCCGTCAGGACAGGCAGTACCTGGTCTCTTCCTACCTCTCCGGAATGCAGGCGAGAGGTCGTGTGTGTGTGTGTGTTTACTTTGTGTGCTGTGTGTGTGGCTGAAGAGCGACTATTGAATATTAATGAAGCGAACGAGGTTTGTCAGGATCGGGGCAAACGTAGTGTTTGCCTACCCTCCGGACACACAGGCGTGAGTTTATGAGTACAAAATTAAATACGCGGTGCTGTGCAGAGCGAGTGATGCGATGTCAAGTGAAAAAAAGCTGAGAATCTGCGATCATACGTGAAAATTTTAAAAGTGCGAAATTTTGTGACTCTGCCATAGTAGTTTAGCATGTAGTTCATAACTCAATAGACTTGAGTGTAGGTAAACAAGACATACCAGTAGTCTACAATGGCGAACATCATTTACCAGTTTGCTAAGAAGTAGCACAGAGTGACGTCATACAACCGCACACATCAACGTATTGATGAATGTATTGATCAGCCAACATTGGTGCGGAACCTGTTATTATGACGTCCGTAGATACAGTCGACCACGTAATTAAGCGGTGTTGGCGCTTAGTGGAAGCTTTCACTTTTTCAGAGAGAAGCCTCTTGCTCGGTCAGAATTATATAAGCGAATTCAGTTCTTATACGGTTCAAGACGAGAGACATAAAGGCCTAAATCGGACGATTCATTCGGATGTAAGTCGGTTTAATCTCTTTCATTCCTCGATCACACGACACAGTAAAAATTAACGTTAATTGTTATGACACGGTCCAATGAAAAATGCCGTACATATAGTTTGAGCGAGGCAGATAGTTGCTTGACCAATTTCTTCAATTGACCGCCTAGTTGCCAAACATAAATTCTAATGAGCCGTTCTCAGAACAACTTCACAAAGCAATTCACAGATGGCGCTTACAGGCGTGGCCATAGAAGAACCAGAATACGGCTATATTCTTTTCTTTTACGTACGTAATACAGATAATATTGTAAAAAGGTTCGAAATTTCACTGATGCCGGTGAGTCGCCCATTAGCTCAGTTGGTAGAGCGCTGGCACGGATAGCCAGAGGTCGCGGGTTCGAATCCCGGCATGGGTGGATTTTTAGCCTCTAAATAGGTTTTCAGAATACGGCTGTCAACATTAAGCAAAAATAGCAAGCAAAAATGCAAAAAAATGACAGCCGTGTCCCTGTTCTTGTATGTGCACTTGTTTTACTCGTAGTAACTTACGCTTTGTGAATTTGTCCTGAAAACGGCTCATTGGGTGGCTCAGGAATGGCGCATTTTAGAAATAAGGGTGAGTGGAGGGCCGTGGATGCCGAATTAAACGATCTAACATTATTAAAAAGTGAAAATTACTTTGCTAAATTCCGCCAAAAATCCCACAAGCACCATCCTCATTCAGGCTATATTAGTCAACTGCTGGACACAGCCCTCCCCTAATGAGCGCCATAGCGCAAGGTTGTGCCATCATTGGGGGGTAATGCCCATAAACACCATGCGGTTAGTTAATGCACCGCCCTCCCTCCCACTTTTTCAAGCAGAAGCAAGTCGGTGTCGGTGGTAGTCTGATCGTGTCTTGCTTCTGCTTGAAAAAGTAGGAGGGAGGGCGGTAACCGCATGGTGCTTGTGAGATTTTTGGCGGAATTTAGCTAAGTAATTTTCACTTTTTAATGCTATTACGGATTTCCGCAAAGTAACGCCTGATTCCATACACGATCTAACATTGTTCGATACATTCACTAATGAATTAATTCAGTATTCCTAGTTGTATGGCATGTCTGCGTGTACATTCATGTTTCCTTGCCTGGTTACCATACCACATGGTATCCTTGTTTAAGACCAGGACAAATGATTGGGTAGTGTGGGTGTTATTACCCGACTGCAGCGAAGCCCAAAAGGAGGGTAATGTGTTTAGTGCGTATGTATGTATGTATGTATGTATGTATGTATGTATGTATGTATGTATGTATGTATGTAAGTATGTCCGATTCTATGTTCCCTCATAACTCCTTAACCAATGGTCAGATTTTGTTAAACAAGGTGTCATTCGATTCGGCATCCTTGCGCGGGTGTCATAGGCTATATAAAATCATAATTATGCGATCAGAACCGTGACGAAAAATAAAATTCGTTAAGAAGCTTCGTTAAAGTACAGCTAGGAGCCACTAGATGGCGCTGTTATATTTAGTTTATTGAATTCGAATACTAATTTTATTGAACTACCCCCAACAGGTGTGACATATTTAAAACAGAATTTTGCGGATGACTTAGGTTACATAAAATCAGCATTAATAGAGAACCAACGGAACAAAAAATAACATTTACTTCTAAGTAATTAAAGTACCACTTTTGGCCACTTGATGGCGCTGCTATATTTTATTTATTCTAATACATGTGTATACATAATTTCGGCTTTGGTCTACATGTAAACAAACCATTTATAGAATCGATACAAATGCGGAAACAAATAATTCCTATAAAGTGGTTTGATCCTTCTAGATCATTCATTTAATTAAAAAATATAATTTTGTTTAACTACGCCTAACACGTGCAAAGTATTTAAAAGAGAATTTTGCGGGTGTCGTTGATTACATTAAATCAGCATTAATAGAGAACAAACGCAACACAAATAATATTAACTTCTAAGTAATTAAAGTACTGTAGCATTAGTTCCTCTACCCAACCACAGATGGCGCTGTTTGTGTTCTAAATTGCGGTATGGCTTTTTCCGAAGGCCCTACATAATATTAAACAAAATTGAATAGTATATTAGCACTCGACCAATCACTTCGACCAATACTGACTGCCCACTAATAATTGGCACGACTAGTGACGTAGGTAATATACCTCGCTTTGCGCTGTGGTGCGAGTAGTACAGTTACTAATCCGTTATCCTTAGTAAGTTTCATAATAAATAGATCCCTAAGTACGTGCTGTCGTGCTGAAACAACGTTTCTCTTCTTGTCTGCTGAAACCCTGTCCTACAGTACCACTTTTAGCCACTAGATCGCGCTGGCATATATATATTCTAGTACATGTATAAATTTACATAATATCAGCTTTGCTCTACATGTAAACAAACCGTCTATAGAAACGGTATAAGTGCTGAAAGAAATAATGCCTATAAAGTGTTTATTTCTTTCTACGCCATTCGTTTATCTCATTAATTTAAGAAATATCAACCTCATAGGGGGTAATAATACATTACTGCAGAGGCCGAGAAGTAAGGGATTGCTGGACGAGTTTGGGATGGACTAGAACGAGTCCTGTAATCCCTGTTCCGGCCGAGGATTGTATAATGCTTTTCTCAAACTATGCGAGGAAATATTAATATTAAAATAATTACTAGGTAATTAAGAAATAATAGTTTAGTTTGCCGCCTTTTTTATTTTTTAAATACACTAACATATTTGAGCACCATGTTTAACCGCACAAAAACCAATACCATAGATTGTTTTTTTTTTAATCTTGCAAGTATGCTTACATAACTTAGTAGGTGGTTGGCTGTATGTAATTTTTCCTTGGTCAGTTTAATTTTAGTAAGTAAATTTAAAAAGTTAGAGCAGTGGACGGTAATGGATTTTCATACTTACTTTATTGGCTTAGGCCAGTAAAGTGAGGCGGGAGCCATAAAAGAGAAACTTTGTGGCTTTATTTCATGGTAATAACACAAACATTTCCGAGCATGTGTGAGAAAAAATAATTAATTTCTTAACACTGATATTAATTTCCTACTGACACTTAGACCAAAACTAGTTGAACAAAATATATAAAGTGTAGCATGTAACTCCTTTTCCCCTGTGCGGTCATAGTCAGACAAGCTGGGTTCAAAGAAGAAACAATAAATGATAAAAAAATATTTGAACGCTCTCACTGGTAACCGAAGACGGATCCTCCGTGACCTCGTATCGTAGGACCCATGAAATTTTAAAAAATTCTAGCTCTATTCATCTTAACGAATTTTATCTCGTTTCCTCCGAAAATAAGATTATGATTTTGTGTTAGGTTTCCTGTTCACTTGTGAGAACAAAGATTGCTTATCTACACCTAAATATTCAGTAAAATTTTTCAATGCCTTAGGGGGCCACCTCAAGATGAATTTGTTATAGTTTCATTTTAATACCGGTAATATTTTGGCATTCAGAAAACCAAGATTTTGTATGTCTCCACGCCCATGCCACAACTCTAAATAACTACGCCAGGCCGAAGGCCGAGCCCCATCATGCGGGTGCGAGGAAACTTGCCGCGACGAGGTTGAAGGCCGAGCTCAATACAGGTCGCGGCACGGCCGAAGGCTGTGAAGCGGGCTAGAGGAATACTCCCACGGCGATTCCAAATGCTGAGCTCTATTTACGCTGATGCCAAATGGAGAGACTATTAGCGCGGCCGAAGGCCGCGACAGTTACTTAAAGTTGCTGTTAGGAGGAAACATGTCGCGCCTTTGTACAGGCCGCGGCTGAAGGCTCAGACCATTTATGTTCCCATTTACAAGTCCTTATTCTAAGTAATTAGCGAGACCGAAGACTGGGCCTAGCAATGCAAGCACGAAGAATTCTACTCTGGAGATGTTGAAAGCTGAGCGCCGTTCAGGTCGAAGAGATAATTCGTGACTATTCCAGTCCACACCTACAATCGTTAACATTAAATAACTAGGTGCAGTGGAGCATTTTTAGGCTACATAAAAAACAGACAATTTATGTAAGGATAATAAAGAAAAAAATCTGTCGTTTCCTTTGCAAATATTCTAGATAGTTTAACACCATTAGACCATATTCATTATACTAGCTAAAAAATATCGAACGACATAATTTTTTAATGCAGGCAGGTGGTACCTATGGCTATATCAAACAAGTATATCAGTAAAAATATTTATGATTTGCCGAGACATGTCCATTGTCGAACAAAAGAAAATAAAGCAATAAACTAAAATTCATTTAGGAAATAAAATAATATAACAATTTAAAGCATGTAAGCAGAACAGATGGACCTTTAAATTTTATCGTTTTACTGAGTCACTAAAAGGTCAAAAATAAAAAAAATATTTAAAAAAATAAAAAAACCCGACTGCAGTGATAAATCAACTGAAAGGGAAAAAATAAGATAATTGTATTTTCAAATGCTAATGTCGAATCAGAAGAGTTCATGCTGCTTTACTTGAGGGACCAAATAATATAACTTTATAAGCATTATTTGCTCAAACTGTTGCATTTATTATTTTATATAAAATGATGCAGTCGGGACCCATTAGAGGACTTTAAAAAAACAGTAATGGGTCCCGACTGCAACATTTTATATAAAATAATAAATGCAACAGTTTGAGCAAATAATGCTTATAAAGTTATATTATTTGGTCCCTCAAGTAAAGCAGCATGAACTCTTCTGATTCGACATTTTGTTAATGTTTTTTTAAGTAATTCCGTCTACTCTGAGACGCGTCGACTGAAATCGGATCATTATGAACAAAATTAAAACCCCTGAAAAGGGAGCGACAAAGGAAGTAGCGGGTAACTCACCGGCAACAAGCAAGGCAAAAAATTCACCACAAAAAAAGCTGAATGCCAACGCTACAGACTCGGACCAAAACTTAAAAAGGAGCAATAAACGTTTTGCCTCTTCTTCCCCTGAAGTACATACCTCGTCCACGTCCTCCCTACCTATAACATCGGAAATGGTCCGCACAATTTTTAAAGAAGAACTTCGGGGTATTGTTTCGGAGCTGAGTACTATGAAAGCCGAATTCACAACTGTCCAGGCCTCCTTGGCTTTTATGAGCGCCCAGTATGAAGATTTTCTTAAAAAGAACGAACAGAATGTCAAAGAAATTAACAGTCTTAAGCAAGAAAATCAATCCTTGATCTCAACGGTGGATGATCTAACTGCAAGAGTCAAAGATCTTGAACAAAGATCAAGGGAGAATAATGTTGAAATTCAATGTTATCCCGAAGCTAAGAACGAAAATGTGGTCCAGGTAGTTGCCAAACTTGCCGAAGTAGTTGGGTGCAAGATTTCTGAAGCAAACATCATGAAATGCACACGTACACAAAAACATAATGCAACAAATTCAGGCAGACCTCGGGCAATAGTGGCTCAGCTAAATTCGCCAAGAATGCGCGACGAATTCTTGGCTGCAGTCATTAATTTTAACAAAGCAAACCGGCATAACAAACTAAACACATCTCATGTTGGAATTGGCGGAGAAAAAAACCCAATATATATATGCGAGCACCTCTCACCTGCCAATAAAACATTGCACGCTGCAGAACGACTTAAAGCCAAGGAACTGAATTACAAGTATGTTTGGGTCCGCAACGGTCGTATATTGATGCGTATGAACGAAGGCACTGAATACAAACGTATCCATGACATGTCCTCGCTAATGAATTTGTCATCTCTGCCACCCCAAGCAATTTAAATCATCACTTGGAAGATTCTTCGTGGTAATTTATTAGATTTAAAATTCGTATTCCATAATTTAACTATTTTTTACCAAAACGTCCGTGGTCTCAGAACAAAAACTAGTGATTTTTTTATTAACTGTATTATATGTTCATATGATATCATAGTCCTTACTGAGACCTGGCTGAATGATAGTATTTTAGATACTGAGTTATTCGATACAAATTGTTTCTCTGTTTATAGACGAGATAGAAATTTAAGTAATAGTCATAAGAAAGACGGTGGAGGAGTGCTAATCGCTGTATCTAAAAAGTATAACTCTGAAAGAATGACTCAATGGGAAAGTAACTGCGAAGATGTTTGGATTACAGTAGATATACCTATAACTAACAATATTTCCAAAATTGCATTTTGTGTAGTTTATCTACCACCACCCGTAAATACAGCATTACTTGACCATTTTCTAAGCAATTGTAACAGAGTTTTTGAATTATCAGATGCTAAAAAGGCTATATTGGGTGATTTTAATGTGAGTCAAATCAAATGGGAGAAAACCCGCGTTTTTTCTTTGAAATTTGGGTCATCAGCCATAGAATCCTTAATGCTTGACTTTATGAGCCTTAATTCTCTTAACCAGTTCAACCATATCCTCAACCAAAGTGGCAACATTCTGGATCTTTTTCTTACTAACTTGGAGAACTGTAAAGTAACTGAAGCCAGTGATTTATTAACGAAAGTGGATCCATCACATCCCCCTTTTGAGTCCTCCATATACGTAACTAATCCTAAAACGTTATCATATAATAAACATCCCAGACATAATTTTCTAAAAGCTGATTACGGTAGCATAATTAGTACGCTAAAATCTGTCTCATGGAAAGATTATTTACAGGACAACACCAACGTCAATGAAAAGGTAGACCTATTCTATGGAAAATTATGGGAGATAATAAACCATTTTGTTCCATTAAAAAAGGAAAAAAAATCAAGATACCCGGTCTGGTACAATAGAAAGCTAATTAATCTTCTAAAAGAAAAAAACAATATAAGAGTTTGTTTTAAAAAGTACAAAAACCCCCTTGATAAAATATCGTTAGAAATTCTTAAAAAAAGGTGTAGCAAATTGGCCTTCGACTGCTATAAAAAGTATCACAAAGATCTAGAGGAAAGTTTAACTGCAAATCCCAAACTGTTTTGGTCACTGGTCAAAGATAAACGTTCTGGACGTAGCTTATTTCCTGCAATCATGAACAATGGTCTTAAATCGAGTTCAAATGGTGAAGAAGTGTGTGACATGTTTGCTGACTATTTTATATCTGTCTATGGCAACACAGCGCATGACGCGTTTTCCCCAGACGATTCTAACACAGCAAACGATATATTCAGTTCATTTGAAATCTCTCGCGAATCAATTATGGGTAAATTGAAATATCTAAATACCAACAAAGGTCCTGGTCCGGATGACTTACCACCGTTATTAATAAAGACATGTGCGACTAGCATCATCGAAGCACTGCATATTATATTTAATCAATCTTTGTCGAGTGGTATATTCCCAAAAAAATGGAAATTAGCTAAGGTCGTACCTATATACAAGGAAGGTAATCGTAACTCTGTACATCAGTACCGACCAATATCCCTCTTGTGTATATTTGCAAAAATTCTGGAATC
Source organism: Yponomeuta sedellus (assembly GCA_934045075.1). Taxonomy (NCBI): domain Eukaryota; kingdom Metazoa; phylum Arthropoda; class Insecta; order Lepidoptera; family Yponomeutidae; genus Yponomeuta; species Yponomeuta sedellus. The sequence goes on along the minus strand of OW203726.1, from coordinate 5,919,374 downwards.
TATAATTTGTCCACACATACAGGGTTACTGTAAACAAATGATAACGGAGCATCAGCATGGGTTCATAGAAGCTAGATCAACGTCTACCAATCTGGTGTGTTTCTTGGAATATGTGACACAAGCAATAGATGATAGGCAGCAAGCAGATGTTATTTACACCGATTTTTGTAAGGCATTTGATAAAGTCTCGCACAGTGTCCTACTTCATAAACTTCGATCGTTTGGCTTTGATGGATCAGTGCTATCCTGGCTTGAGTCGTACTTAAAGAATCGCTATTTTTATGTTGTGGTCAATGGGTTTAGATCGCCAGATAAACAAATAAAGTCGGGCGTTCCTCAGGGTTCACATTTGGGCCCGGTCTTGTTCAACTTATTTGTAAATGACTTACCCCTCTGCTTTAACCACACCATCCCCTTTTTGTAGGATAACCTAATAGCTACCAGATACAACATAGAGAACGTAGAATTGCAGGAACTCGAAGTCATCAGAGATCTGGGGATATTATTTGACCGAAAACTAACCTTCATACCCCAAATTGAAAACGTGGTGAAAAAGGGGAACAGAATGTTAGGATTTGTACTACGAAACACAAAAATGTTTCAAAACCAAAAAACTAAGATAATTCTTTACAATTGTCTAGTGCGTAGTATTTTGGAATACGCCAGTGTTGTATGGCGCCCCCACTATGCAACACACATGTTACGTATAGAGAGGATTCAAAAAAGATTCATGTGGCATATGGCATACTCAGCAGGGATAGCTAAGAAAGTAAAATCGTACAAGGCAAGGCTTGATTACTTCAAACTTAGTTCTTTGAATCAGAGATACGACCTGCTGGATATGTCATTTGCATACAAAATCTTAAATAACAAAATCAATTGCCCTAGCTTACTATCTAAATTTAATCTGAGAGTTCCCCATAATTATCCTCGTAAACGTGTCACACTTTTTTCTCCTCCCCTCCGCAAGACTGTACTTGGCGCCAACTCCACCGTTCCCAGGTTATGCAAAGTACTCAATCACTTTAGCAATACATTTGACGTATTTTCAGACAGTATATTCAAAGTTAAAGGAATTGTGCTGACTGACGGACATAGCAAGCCTTAACATGATTATGTATATCTACTTATTTTAAGTTTATATTTTAAGTCGCTTCTACTTACAAAAGGCACATTTTATTTGCATGTCGTGATAACTCGTAAGTAGCCTGTGTATTTAGACTTAAGTTGTGTCATATCTCCAATTGAATGTACTGATATACAAGCTGTGAGTAATCCAAATAAACAAAATAAAAAATAAAATTAGCATTTGAAAATACAATTATCTTATTTTTTCCCTTTCAGTTGATTTATCACTGCAGTCGGGTTTTTTTATTTTTTTAAATATTTTTTTTTTTATTCATTGTTTATATGTTTCAGTTCAAGTGAAAGATGGAGAATTACATACTATAAGCGAGAAGTGTACCATCTGATTTCGCCTACAGCTTTCGTTTCGATGACATTAATTAGTGGCTTCACTTCATGCACCCACGTCAGTTATATCAAAATGATCACTAGATAATATTTGTCGACCTTGACCACGAATTTTAAGAAGGCAACGCTTTTATAGTTGTGAACTGTAATATTTCTAACAGTATACATCAAATTGATCACTACAAAAATTACATGTAGCTACTTTGAAACGTTTAATGTCACATAGTAAACTTAATTACAGCGTTGAGTGTACAATAAACATCACATATGGTGAATTAAGTTTACGAAGTGCCTACTGCATGACAATTTATGGATTAATAACTTCACTGCAGTTCACTACACTGTTCAGACAGATGGATATACTGGAAATAGTCATTTTAACTGTCTAAAGAGACAATAAGACATGGTAAAATACAGTCTGTGAGCTTTTAGAATATACCTCGGGCTCCAGAGTAGGCTTCGGTTTTCGCCGAAAACACACGAGTGTAAAACTACTTCCTGCTCTGTATAAAACTTTTCTTATTAAGTTTATTTAAATAAGTGTCATATTAGTTCCGATATTTGTATTACACGAATATATCCGATTCTATCCGATAGTAGCCTAAGTATTAGAAATTCTCGTATCCGAAACAGCCGGATCTACCTTTATGCAGGTATACACTGTCTAAGCCCAGTTAAGTTTCGGACGACTTTACAATTAATGTGAAAAGGTGAAATTATCGGCTCAACTGTACATTTCTGCCGTACAACGTAATGGCAAACTTGTGAAGTCGTAAAGTAAGGTTTTTACGACGTTGTTATCTCAGCGGATACTCACTTCATGTAATTCTGATACAGGTGCAAAGTCAAGTTGGTCCGAATGTGTAGTTTCATCTCACCGATACTCCATTTCAACACGTTGTTCACTAGGGAGATCTGAAAAGAAAAGAAACTATTTAAACTGTGTCTAGTGTAGTGTAACTTTCAGTTGAAAACTCTGCAAATTCAGTTAAAACCTGTTTTGAAAAGAAGAAATGTGAACTGTCTTTATTAGCATCTCTTCTATTAATCGTGAAACTATTCGCTGTGACATGAATTAAGTAAATACTTTATTTTAATAGTGAATATTTTTTTTATTAAAGAAAATACAGGGTGAAAGAGGACAGGGGTTATAAACTTTCTACTCATGAATACTAACAACTATTACTATAGTTGTTAGTATTCATTATTTATTCAGTTAGCGGTTTCACATTGCACGACAACTACTAAAGACAACTGTTCTGCAACTTTTTCTTAAAAAAAAATTAACCGTAAGCAAGTAATAGAAAGTGTCCCTTAGTCGTAAAAGGCGACTAAGGGACACAAACCGGGGGGTGGGCAGCAGCGCCCCCTGCAGTACAATTCCACCGAACTGCGATCCCCAACCCGCATGCCCAGCGTGGGGATTATGGGCATTACCCCCTATGATAGCACAACGTGGCGATCTTTAGGGGAGGGCTATGTCCAGCAGTGGACTAGTAAAGCCTGACGATGAAGTAAAAGATACGTGTTAAGTATTTATATTATTATGTATTTAAAATTTTAAGTGAGTATTTTAGTTTAAATTATTATATTTTTATTTTCCTACAGTAAAAATACTGTCCGGACCCGGAGATATTTAGTGATCAATAAGTTCTTACACACTTACACATTTCATATCATGTCCTATGTTTCTCTTTTGCAAAATGCAGTATTATTAGTAGTGGGTGGGATTATAGTAGAGTAGAGTAAATAGTGGATTTATCGACATTCCCACGGGAATAAGATATTTTCCTGCAGTAAAACGTAGCCTACGTGTTAATCCAGGGTGTCAGCTAACTTCATACCAAATTTTATAAAAATCGCTCCAGCCGTTTAGACGTGAAGATGTAACAAACATACACACTCACAAACTTTCTTTTTTATATACCAAATTTGATTAAAATAGCTCCAGCCGCATCACTTTCGCATTTATAATATTAGTGTGATATGATGTGATGTGATATTCTTTGGTAGTGTAAACAATACGTAGAGGTAAAGTGAATAAGAAACTGCTTATTTGCTTAACTCTTCTACGACGAATACGGATGTTATACGAGCATCATTCATTACTCAGCTGATCGCGATGGACTGTTGTCAATGTCGTAGTCATAATAGCTATGCAATAATTAGCCGTGTTTTGATTAGATAAGGTGCATTATTGGTGTAAGCTACTATAGATATTGATTAATGCTGTACTGTAGGTTGGGTACCTAAGCTATCAAGGAAATGTAATAACGTCCCGTTTATCTTTCTATAATATAAAAATGAATCGCTGAATGTAAAAACCTATTTAAAAACTCGCTGAATGTGTTGGTAAGCGCAAATCTCGAGAGCAGCTAAACCGATTTCGCTAATTCTTTTTTTAGAATATTCCTTGAAGTACGAGAATGGTTCTTAGGGAATGAAAATTATTTTTATTTTAAAGAATCGTCTGTTAGGCGGTACGAAGTTCCCTGGATCAGCTAGTAATAAATAAAACGTTAATTAGTTTCATTAGTAAACACATTGGCATCTGTAAAATCCAATAAAGTAATCTGTAATATTATCTATGATAGCCGTTGTGTGCCGTTTGAAACAAAATATACAAAAAATACAATGGTCTTGCCCCCCGGGCGCGGGTCAGTTGTTAGCCTACGATCGGTAGATAGGACGGCGATGGGTCGATGACATTTCTAGAGCCAATCGCTAGCGATGAATTAGTAGACGTGCAATTGTGCAGTGTCAATACGAAAGGAAAGGCAGTAGTGGCTCCATTCTTGATCTGCCGGTCTTACACGACAAATATTTTGTCAGTGCAATGGCAATTTGTCTCTATAGATAACTCATCATCATGCAATGAACTTGGTCGAAAAAGTAGACAAACTTACCAAGGGCATAGCAGTGAAAAATTGCGCCAACCGCTGAACGAATTCTTTCTTATTCATCGATATTATGGACCTGGAACCAAGTGACAGTAATTAAAATCGGCACTTTACTTCTCCAAAAGCCTCACAGTATAATAATAAAAAATCAAGGACATATCACACAGATCTCGCTAGCCCCATACTAAGTACAACTAAATGACTTCTGTTACGTGTGCAAACTCGACGATAGATTTAATACAAAAAATACATAGATAACATCCAAGACTCGAGACAAACTAGAAAAGTTCGTTTCCTAGTTTGAACCGGCCGGGGATCGAACCCGAGACTTTCGGTTTTATAGTCAGCGTGCCACACCGCAGCGCCAACGAGGCCCTCATAATGAAATGTCAGAAAGACGATACAATTCATATTTGAGTCAAACACTCGCATGCTGCTGGACAAGGCACACCACTTCTCTCTATATACGGTCATCCTCATCCAGCCTCTACCAATTTGACCAATTTGTAGAGTCACTTAACGCTATGCGCGTTTCATGGAATCTTACCTGGGCACACATTTGTCACAAGAGATCTTAGTGGTACATGTTTGGACCATGCTATGCTTAAAACTAAATCTACATCTTCACTTACAATAGTAGCACAATCAACTGTCACAGACCATAAATCTGTGATTGTTAGCTTAAATATTGGGAAACAACAGGTTAAAACATATGGTATCTCACAGAGTGTAATTAACTCCGAAACCTTAGACCAAGATATCCATGACATTGACCTAGAGCCAATATACAACAACAGTGATCCCAATATTTCTATGACTTATCTGACTGAGAAATTGCAAAGTGCAATAGAGAAAAACACTAAAATTATTATAATATCAAAGAGAAATCGTCTGATCAAGCCTTAGATCACTACTGGACTTTTAAGATGTATCAAAAACCTAGACAGACTTCATAATAAAGTAAAACATAACCCTAGTAACAATATCTTAAAAATTACATATACTAGATACAGGAATCATTGTAATAAAATTTTAAGAAAATTAAAAATCACTTATGAAAGAAACTTAATTCTTAAGGCAGGGAACAATCAAAAACGGTTGTGGAAAGTCATCAAAGATATCACTTGTAGGGCTAGAAGGAATATAGTTGCAAAATAGTTACTTAGTCTAAATTCAAAGCCAGGCGACTCTTTAAACACGATAAATAACCATTATATAAATGTGGGTAGGATACTCGCAGATCAAATTGCACATAAAAATAATGTTGCTACTCCGGTAAATGGCATCAAAATGAACAGAACATCACAAATAAATTCCTTCGTATTACTCGAAACGGATGAAGATGAAATTGATTCTCTGATAAAAGGACTTAAGAACACAGAATCCACCGGTCATGATAAAATTTCAACCAATTTAATAAAAAAACATAAAAGTAAACTAATTCCGGCACTTACACACATAATATTTAATCACTGTATTCATTCAGGCATATTTCCTTCAGTTCTTAAGAAATCAATTATAACGCCAGTCTACAAAAGTGGAGACAGAGATCGTGTCATCAACTATAGACCTATTTCAATCTTACCCACCTTGTCAAAACTACTTGAAAAAATCCTAAATAATAGACTCAAGAATTATTTGGAGCATAATAATCTTAATAATATATTACCTGCCAATCAATTGGGATTTCGTAGTGGGAAAAGCACTAATGATGCTCTTCTCGCACTTACTGACGATATTATTTCTAACTTAGATAAAGGCAAAAAAATCATTAACAATTTTTCTTGATCTACCGAAAGCTTTTGACACAGTCCCTGTCCCACTACTCATTGATAAGCTGGAAAATATCTGTATCAGAGGGAACGAACTTCGTATCTTCGTCAACTATCTCCATGAAAGGCAGCAATGTGTAAAAATCGGATCAATGACCAGTGATTAACTACCTATTTCATATGGTGTGCCACAGGGCAGTATTCTGGGTCCAACGCTCTTCCTGAACTACTTGAATGATCTGCTTCAAATGAAACCATTCAATGGTAAAATCGTGTCTTACGCTGATGACACAGCGCTCACTTTTTCTGATAGCTCATGGGAAAAGGTCTTTAGCAAGGCACAATTGGGTTTTAACGCTGTCCACAAATGGTTAAATTGCAACTTATTGACACTTAATATTCACAAATCAAAATATATCACCTTCTCAATTCGTGAACAAAAAATAAATAAAAATTTGACAATAAAAGCTCACAATTGTACACCCACATCTAATGTTAATTGTTCGTGCCAGGCCTTGGAGCATGTGAACTCGATAAAGTATCTTGAAATAATTATTGATAAGCAACTCAATTTCAAAGAACACATACAACTGGTATCTACGAGGATACGAAAGTTAATATACGTCTTCAAAAATTTAAGACAATGTTTTAGATCCTAACAAACTAAAACAAGTATACATAGCACTATGCCAATCTCTTAATAACTTATGGAATTAATTGTTGGGGTGGTGCACCCAAAACCTCTCTAAAAAGGCTGGAGATTGCACAGAGAGCTATTCTAAAGATTTGTACATTTAAACGATTTCGTTTTCCCACTAACGAGCTTTATCACCATTGTGATGTTCTTACAGTTATGCAATTGTATATTCTCTATTTACTGATGGTGCAGCATTCAAATCTCAACATGCAGTTGTTACCAACAAATAAAAGGTTATCTCACAGAGTGTGTCAATACAACAGGCATTTTAAAACACATTTTAGTCAGAGATTTCTACCGTTCCTAGGACCATATTTGTATAATAGAATAAATAAGTCAGTAGAAATTTACAACTTGAACCGAACACTATGTAAACAAAAGATAACCACTTTTCTGAAAAATTTAACTTACGACCAAACTGAAAACTTGTTGACGGTACTGAAATAAACTGCAATGGCAATAATTATGACACTAGACGCTATGACACTCTTTGGAAACATTTAAAAATTTTGAAACTGTTGACTATAAATTTTATTTTAATTTTACTATAATCTATTTCAAAACTATAACCTCAGGCGGTACCAAATAAATTCACACACCCTCTCACACACACCCACTCACAAACACACCCTCACACACAGAGAGGACTCACCAATAACACTCCTATTATCTTTTTTAAGTTTATAGTAACTTTGCTAAATTTTGTTAAATCTCTGCTAAATTATTTCTTAGTTTAACATTGTATACATTTAAATATTTTAACTTGCCTTATTCGGTGGGGATTTGGCGCTGGATGCCGTAATACAGGCTTCATGCCTAGCTCGGCAACGGAGGCTAATCTATATACTTATGTAAGTCATTTCGTGTAACATTCTTATTTGTAAATCTTTCTAAATCATTGGTCAATAAACAATAAAAAAAAAAATTATCACGCGCTGGATGAGTATGACCGAGGGCAAGTAGAAGTGGCATGCTTGGGGGAGGCCTATGCCCAGTAGTGGACATATAAAAGCTAATGGATTGGAGCGGATGCCATGCGCTAGCCATAAGGTAATTCGGTGATTTGTAACTGCCGAGGTATGAAATACGTGCCTCACGGTGCCTCAAACATTCAAGTTACTTCAAAAAATATCGCGAGTGTTCGATCTAGGAGTGTTTTCAGGTCTTTACATACTTCGGCAGTTAAAATCGCCATTGAAATCGAAATCTCGCTCGGCTGCGCGATCACGTATATAGGTACCTAACTCTCTTTGGGAAAGGGCATACTGCAAGGCACTTCAGCGTATGTTCTTATGCTCGTGCTGCACTTGGCTTCTACATTGCAGGTTTAAAAAATATGTACAAATCAAATCGTCAAAAAAACTCCGGCAATGGATGTTTAATGGTTGCCAATGACGCAAATGTGAGTGGCCTAGTGAGGCACCGGCATTACGTTCGTAAAGTCTCCGAACTCTGAATAGAGTGCCCACCAAGACATGTCATGCTTGGGTGGTACGATGGTACGAGTCACACGTTTGGTGGCGATAAAATGTCAGAATTTGACAATTAATGTTTAATTATTAACTGGAAAGTCGCGACTTTTAACATTTAGAAAGAGCGACTAGCGTCATCGTACTACTCGTACCCAAGGTGGTGTCGACGGAAATCAGTTAAGGCATTGGCACATTCTACCGGCACCGCCGCTGGAAGCATAGGGTCCACAAGCTTGAGGCGCGTCGGCTGTGAGTTGATTTGTATGGTAGAGGCAAGCGCGCTGACTGCCTGCCGTCGACTTTTTTATACGAGTATTGGCCATTTGCATCTACGTACTGAGATGATTTATACAGCGGCCAGTGGCATCTTCACTCAGACTAGATGGGTGAAGGGACCACTCCGACGCTGTACGGCCTGGGACATGTTTTTTTTATAGATGGTGTAGGCTTGTCCAGCACCTATACCATCCTGACAGCTTAGTCGGCCTAGCCCAGAGGAAAGACTAGACAATACGTGCGGAGCCAACCAAGCCGCGGGTTTCCTAACGATGTTTTCCTTCACGGTTAGCTTGTGGTATTGCCAGTACGTAACTTTGAAATTAAACAGTCATTGGGACAAGCCCGCACGGGGGATCGAACCTGGGTCTCTAGCTTGCGAGTCCATTGTTCACTGAGCTACCACCGCTGTTATTCGAGGATGATACACAACTATATGCTCAAATTTGAATGAAAAGTTAATAACTAGGTTGGAGCCGTGCCGTTGCGAAGCCGGTATAATGTGCTAGGCCCTTAAAGCTATAAATGAAGTCGGACAACGTTTAATTACATAATTACAGAATACAAATAAAAAGGTCAAAGAATAAGAATAAAAGTGTACTGTAAAAAACTTTAAATATAATTAAATATGATGATGGAAAAATAAGAAACGATAATTTTATTCCTGCCTAGATTGCACTTTATTAATTTTTACATGGCGTAATCTGTACATCTGAAAATGAGGGATTCTACACGTACGTACAAATAACTTTCTCAACTGTGCCATTCAATAGGTGATGATAATTACTTTTTACCTTACTTAACTTGAAAGCGGCTGGAAAACATTGGACGAGAATAGCAAAGGACCGGATAGATTGGCGTGAAAGAAAAGAGGCCTATGCCCAACAGTGGGCTCTGTTTATGGGCTGATGTTATCTATGTATTTATTCTATTAAATCTATCGTCGCATCTATTTATTTATCTATGCTCGCAGATAACACAGTAAAAATAAAGGCAGACAAGGTAGATTGTACCTCCTTAAGCCACGTTGCCATCTTCACGTGGCGAGCTTTAACAGCGCGTTGTAAATAACTAATACAAACTACAGTATGACGACCTGTCAGTCAACTTTATTATTAACAACTACCTATATTTAACGTAATTATGAGACATTCTTAACAAAAATCGACAATAACACGACCAACATCATTCGACATTTAATAAAAGAACTAAGTTTTTCCTGAATTCCTGATAGTGCCTGATGGCATAGAACATGAATCATAGCCGATGCGTTGTTATCAGTTTAGTTAGTATTGTGATAGTAAATACGAAGTAGATAGGTGCTGGCATTGCTGAAGATCTTTAACATTAAAATAATATTGATTGCATACAGTTCTTTTAAATCAATACAGCAGGCAAGGGTACACATAGAAACAGTGGCTCAGGCGATATTCAGCGCTACATTTGCCTTTTGAGCTTACTGTAACGCTGTGGTTTTTAAAAGGCTAGATTAGCAGCAATACTTTCTATTTTATTATCTTTTTTTTTACAAAAACCTATCCTTGCTACGAGTCTCAACACGACTGACACCTACCTAAACAAAACGTAACCATATTCTTTTAAATAATTCAAACTCTGCTGGACGGCTACGCCAGCCAGCTACTATAAAGAAGTATCGTTACATTACACATAGAGAAACACTGTGCAAGTGCATCTACATTTTACACACATAATTGACTGCTTCATTTGTCCAGCAGTTAACGCGCTTGACTACCAAAACAGAGGCTGTGAGTGCAATTCCCACTGGAAGCTGCCGAACTTGATTTGAACAAATGGCAACATTTGGGTGTATTTCCATACCACAGTGTATCCTAGCTTGGAATCAGTAAAAGTGATTGTGTGGTGTGGAAGTTATTTGTTGTTACAGGCCAGACTGTTTTCCTGAGATAAAAGAAGCATCTATAGTTACATTTTTTACATCTACCCTGGGGAATGTCAAATTTCTTGCGAGACCGTTTAGCCTATTTTGATATTCAGCTCTTTGGCATAATTTATTTGATTTTATATATGTGTGCAGACTTAAAATTCTAAAAATAATGTAATAACTGAAGATTATGAGGTTTAAAAAGTCTATCACTAATGTGTTCATCAAATAATAATAGTCACTACGCATTTGATGGAGAAGACATGATAATATCAGTTGAAGCTTATTTGATTAATTGAGATTCAGTGGCCAATGACATAGGACTTGTTTCAGCCTTGAATGCTCAGTGACAGTGAAACAATGAAATGGACTATTATAATTGAATTCGAATGGAAATTTGAATTAAGTATAGCGTTGTCATCACTCTGTCTGCATATTGGGTTGAATAAGTGATTATTATTCATTCTGTTGACCCTAGGGCTTCAAGTTGATTGCGATGGAAATCGAAATAGGCACATGTCTATTTTTTCTAATAAGAATCATTACGAGAACTTTTACGTCTACACATATTACATAACAGAATAATTTGCATTGTCACTTATTACCAGTGCGATGAAAATAAATTCCATCCCGTGGCAAGAAGATACTGAATAACACAAAGATGTTAAAACCACCTGTATTGTACTGTTCTGTAATTTCTGTCATTGTACTGTGTACCACCAATTCCTGTCTGATTTGTAGTGATATTTATGTTAAGTTTACTCACTTCCAATTTAATTGTTGATTATTTAAGTACAATTTGAATTCCCTAAAACGCTCTTAACACAGAGTTAGGGCCAGTTTATACCAGGAATTCCTCAAATAAACCGGCTTCATCTGTGTTTTAAGAATTTTTTTGAGGTATCTATTTTGTTTAACCCTTTACCAGTGAGATAATAGTCGCCACCTTCAGTTGAACCATATCACTTTGATAAAAAGTTCAAAACCAATGAATAATTTATACTGGCCCTGCCTGAAGGGTTAAGAAGACTGTATTTCAATAAAACATTGTTTATGCTGATCCCCGTGAAGGTCCAAGAATATTAGCAAGATCACTGTATATAATTAAATAACTTACCCCTCTATCAAAGTGGTATGCTGAATCAACCATAAATCACACATAGATCGAGAGATCAGTGACAGTGCAATAAGTATCATGTAACCACTCTCCTTGGTCCAGAACCCTGGGACCATGATCCTCCATAGTGCCCTGAGCTCAGCAAAGAATCTGGCATCGACTTGAGCCTTTAGCCCTTTTCTGTCCTTCTTGTCCTTTATCATATACTGGATCTGTTCTTCTGGAGAGAGCTTGGCCACTTTGTTGTTTTTGCTTTTGCTGGAAAGAATAGTTACAAAATCAGGTAATTTTTTAATGCCAAATCATACAAGTAACTTTTAGGGTAATGTATGATATGAAGGGTGGAAATGAGGGTCGATTACTAAGCCTAGAATATCTGTCTAAGCTAAGTGGCATGGTTTCTTGAACTGTAATAGGTAACTAGTTGAAATTTTTACAGTATGTATTATTAAGACCATTTTTCCAAAATATACTAAAATTAGAAAAATTAAAAGAAATGTGAAAATGTGTACGAGAAAACTGGAGATTGTGACAATTTAGAAGCAGGTGTACTGCAAGGCCATTGTCCACACTCTGGCACAAAGAAGAATCCACACTCACATAGAAAATGGTCTCTCACTCAGATCTTAGCCTAGTGGACCAGTGTATAGGCACGGCCAAATGGAATCTATTTACAATTTTGTATAAAGATCATGGTCTCATGAGTGGAACAAAAATATCAGCACCTTGAGTACCCTTTGAAAATCACTTAGCTAATCATCATCAACCCATGACCAAGTCTCTTCCCTGAGGAAGTTATAGACCATACTCCATCATGCACAACAAGTCCGGATTGGTGGAGGCTTGCAAGACTAGTGGCTGTTCTTACTGTGAGAAGTTTTCAAGCTGCCTGCCTTTATTTATGTTTTATAATAAAATTTACTGTATTGGCTACACTCTTGCTCGCATATTCTAACAATTTCAATTTAAATTGCGTTTGAGAATTGTTTAAATTTTTTTGTATTTTTTTTTATGAATAACATCATAAGATAGTTTGCCTCTGCTATTTTCTTGTCTCTACAAGAGTTATAAAATTATATTATAGATAAATTTAGTAGGTACATAAATCATTAGTTTCTTTTTTGTAAAGTAATTAGGTTTTGCTTCGGATTTCTACTCATTGCCAAATTGTAATTTGTCGGAGGTGGTTAAAACAAAGTTTTAAATCTGTGGGTTGAAGCTAAAGAAACAATTTACAAATAAAGATCAGTTACCTTGATGCTTTCATGTAATTCCTGACATACCAGGCGCTCAAAGCAGCCGAAGCTGCCAAGGCAAGCTTCACGTCAGTCCTGGAGGTTAACTTGCTAAAGTTAGGTGCCATTTTACTATTGTTAACACATGGATTCCATTAATTTAAAACTTTATAATGGTAATTGCATTGAAATCACACCACCACACACAATCACAAAACGCGAGAAAAAAACGTCACGCGGCTACCCATCGGACAGCTGACAAAGAATGAATGGAAAGAATGAATTGAATGGGCTGAATGACTGAATTTTCACATCACTGATTCCACACTGATTCTTTGAGAGACTTAATGAGGATTGCCCTTGTGAAAAAATTTTTCCTCGCATTGTCACATAATTAAATTAAATTTGAACGCGATTTTTTTTATTCACTGGCAACAGTAACTTTAAACGTCATTCATACGGATGTCGGTTTCTGTCAAATAATTTGACAGAAACCGACCGAGATTAAATTATCAACAGATATATTCACACTGTTATCTAAGCATGTATTTAGCGCTGAAATTATCATTTTTTATGTTTTGTTTGTACATCTACATCCTTCTCTAATGTGTTAGTCCAGTCCATCCAAAGGTTGTCTGGGAGAGATCACTTTTAGTGATAAGGCCGCCGTCTGTTCTCTTAGGCTAAGAAACATCTGTGTAATTTCCATTTTTATGTACACTAAAGTGTTCTTTATCTATCTGACAAAAATTCAGACGTGAATCTGGTGTAAATATAATTTAAAATACTATGGACCAGTTTCTGAATTGAGAATTTCACTAAATCAAAACTTAAGTAACTTTTGTATGAAATTCGAAGAGACAGCATTACAGTTAACTATTTACTTAGCAAAATGCTCAATTCAGATACTGGTCCTATGTCTACCTATAAAGAAATCTTTGTAAAAAAGTTCGCATTACGTAATTTAAAAAAAATACTAAGTCTAATTATAAATAAATGCTTCATATCTAAATATAAAATAAATGAAAACATGGTACCCTTAAAATAATGGGGTATTCTATTTTCATGGTCACGCTATATACAACAAGAATCAAAGTATTTGGATAAGATATTGTTAAAATACGTCGTTTAGAAAATAAGTTAAATTAACCAGTAATAATCTTCTCTTCGAAGCGCTCGTGGCCTAGCCGAACCGAGTGTTTGGAATCAATCACTTGACTTAAGCAACAGCAGGTGCGGTCAGGTTTAGGATGGGTGACCGTCGCGTGACTACCACTAGTGGCAATTTTCCGAGCGCTTCCGTGCTTCGCAAGGCACGTTAAGCCGTTGGTGCCGGCTGTCATGTAATGGCAGTCGTTAAGCTATGTCAGAGGCCTTATGGGTGGTTTGATAACTTCTGACATTATTACGGATTGTAAGATAGATAATTAATTACTTAGGTTAATTTGTTTTTCTGGCAACACTGCGAAGAACGAATGATGATATTAATGTCTGTCAGCTTTGATAGTTCCGAAACTAATATTGACTAATATTTCATGTAACGAATAAAGAATGCAGTGCAATGCAAGATGACTTTCTTTATTTAATATTTAAAAAAAACCGGTCAAGTGCGAGTCAGACTCGCGCACCGAGGGTTCCGTACAAACCTGTATTATAGACCTGAGTATTTGGTATGAATTTCAATTTAATACCTCTACGCGTTTATGAGGAAATGGGTAGTAAGTTTAAAATTATTAAAAAAATATATATTATGTGATGTAACTAAAAATTTATGGTTTTCGTAATTTTTCCTTTATCTATGCTATAAGACGTTGCTTCGTACCAAATTTCAAGATTCTGAGTTCACGGGAAGCACCCTGTAGGTTTTGATTCCCTTGCAAGTGTCGAAAATTTGCGGCATAAACGGCTGTATCTTTTGATTGCGTTGGCTTAGAAGTTTGATTTTTTCACAGCTTTAAGGGACAGTAGATCTGAGTAATTGATATAAATTTCAGCTTCATACCTCCACGCGTTCCTGAGAAAAAGGGTCTTGACAGACGGACGGACGGACGGACAGACGGACAACAAAGTGATCCTATAAGGGTTCCGTTTTTTCCTTTTGAGGTACGGAACCCTAAAAACTAGACAACGGTCTTATTAAGTGTACTGTGTTAGTGTGTTTGAATCCATTGATTTTAACGATGGATTCAAGAGGAGGAAAAAGTGTCCTTGGATACCTTAATGGAGCCAATCAATGGATCCAAGTGGACGGAGGGCCAAAATGTCCGTATGGCGGAACAATGAAGATAAATCAATAGACCTTCAAGTTTATTGATTTATATCAATCTGAGCCCGTGATTTTGTGCCTTTTGCGCCATTTTTTTTTAATAACTTTGTTGTTGTAGGTAGGTACATACTTAGTACTTGTAAATAAATAAAATAAATAAATAGTAAATAAATAAATAGCTGCGGCCGCAATTACTTCCACGTCCATCGCAAGTGGTTTGCCAGACAGCAATGAGCCACGCGCCATTGTGTAAACAGCAAGTGATCGTGGCCTACGGTTGTAAATGGCAAAGCATGGCCCATCACAGGCCACTGTGCACTAGGGCCATTAGACGGACATTCTAAACAGACAGTGACACAAAACAGGGTTGGAATTATATCTGTTTACAAATGGACAACAAGAATAATCAGTTTAAAAAACTACGGAAATACATGGAGAAATATTTTAAACCAGCTAGTTTCTGGCACAAAATATGGATCACAGTTGGAGAGAGGCATCGTACAAATAACTGCGTAGAGGCATGGAACTCGATAATTAACAAACGGCTTGGACGAAAAAAAACCGAATTTTGTGTCGGTGTTAAATTATTTGACCAAAGATGCCAAACGGAACGCGGTCCGCATTAAACTCAATCGTAAAAACAAGCGGACACAGAAACAATTACAATATGATAATTTTGTTCAAGAATGTCAAGTGGAACTTATTAATAATGAAATTACTGTTCCACTTTTCCTAGAAAAAATTAGATAGGTAATCAGTATCATCATCATAACTTGTTAAGATAAATTAAATAATTCAGCAATTGATTCAGTAACTTGTTTTACTCGTTAGGTACTTTTCTATTTTATAGTACTTCCAATACAAAGAGAGTTTCAGCTATCAGTATTGGAGGATCTGAGAGAACCCTCGAAGTGTTTTTGAATCCATTGATTTCGACAGTGGATTAAAGAGGAGGAAAAAGTTTTCGTGGAACCCTCAATGGAGCCATGCAATGCCGGAGAGGATCCAAGTGTACTGTGTTAGTGTGTTTGAATCCATTGATATTAACGATGGATTCAAGAGGAGGAAAAAGTGTCCTTGGATACCTTAATGGAGCCTATCAATGGATCCAAGTGGACGGAGGGCATTTTGGGCGATATATAATTCACGTAGTTCTCCAATGCAAATCAAAAAATCATCGCAACAAAAAAAGTACTCTATGTCTACCCCGGTCAGCGGTCGGTGACGAACTGAACTGAACGATGGATGGGCCACTGTGTGAACAGTGATAGGCCACGATTCCTTTGAAGTGTGCTCAAAAAACGGACAACTGTGTACACAATACACAATGGCAATGACAACATTTCAAAATTGTATGGAGCTCTAATTCGAAAACCATTTCGAGATTTGGCTTAGTAAAGCACGTAAAAATTTATTTCAGTTTTTTCTGTGGTTTCATTTCCGAGAAAATGGTAAAAACACAAAAATACGCTGATGACATCACACCATGGCTCCCAGTGAACATGCCTGTGCCACGATAAAAAAAAAGTCAATTTCAAGATCTAACCTAAAAAATCAGTGTTGCCAATTTAGCGACTTAGTTGCTAGAAATGACGACTTTTGCGAGAGCCTTAGCGACAAGAAAAAAGTTTTGAGGACAAAAATAATTTAGCGACTTAGCTGACGACCAGTGTTATTATCGTCAAAATCTGGGTTGCCGTATCTAAACCTTCAAATTGCCGTATTTATAAAAAAAATATCGCAGATCTGCCGTATTATCTTTTAATTGAATAATTAGTGATTGAAACACAAAAATAATAAGTACATTTTCAACTTTCTATCATTTCTTCATCCTATATGTTTCTAATACACTGCTTGTGCAATGAATATTTTTCTTTGCTTTTAATTTTTAGATAAGCATAATTATCTCCTGACATCTGAAATTTTGTGCAACCGCCTTGATTTCGAATAGCTTGTTTGGCTAAGAGTAGGACATATAAAAGAGATTGCATGAGACATCTAGTTCAATTTATGTCTGCAGGAAAATTTTCTTTGTGATATCCCGAAAATCGGACACATTTATTACGTTTCGTTTGTAGTATTTTTTTGTTTTAAGGTTACGAGCATGTTGGACTTGAATTGCCGTATTATATGATACGGCAGTCGAAATCCTGCCGTATACCGTATATTACAAAAAACATCCATGAATTACCGTATATTACGGCAATTGCCGTATCAATAATAACACTGCTGACGACGTTTTAACCTGAAGATTTCGTTAAGTACAACATAAAAAAATATGCCCAACACAATTTGTTACTTACTCAAACGTCTACTTCAACTGAGCCATATGAGAATGAGGACGAAGAAGTGTTTAATTTATGTAGTGATGGCGAAGAATAATTTTTAATTATTAATTATCGTATTTCTTAAGTAGTACATTGTTATTCACGTGCCCCCCCCTTTATTTTTGGTTGCTGATGGTCTCCGGGGCCTATTTCATAAAACTGAAATCATGGTTTTCATCATCACGGTTGCACCTCTTATTTTCGCTGCATCGTCATGATGCATGAACTCCAAAAGCATTGAAAGATCTACCTTGGGTAGATTTCGGCTGTCAGCGCGTACGAATCCGTCTAAATCTGAAGTGTCCATTGTATAACTACCAATGACTTTCTTGTTCTTGTATAGGATAGAATTTGAGTAGAGAGAAATAAATTTAACACTACACAAAGTTTGTTTACGTTAGGTACCTACCTACGCAAGGCAAACCACACAACATAATATCAGGGTTACCATACTTTATACTTACCATACCATTATAAATGGCCTTGAAAAAGTAGCTACAAAAGTAACAAACTGGCAGCAAAAACACCCCGAACGCAGATAAAGGCTTTGCCAACACAAAGTACATTAAAATTTGACAAAAAAGGAACAAATACATAGGGATGATGAATTGAACTAAGCTGATTTAATTGTATAAAATAAAAACATATTTGCATATGTTAAAAAAATACAGAAACTGTTTTTTAATATGGCCCTGGCAATACTAAAATGACATTTGTAACTATATTTTTTTTAGGATATTAGGCAAAAGAAAACATATTGTGAGCCTCGTTGTTTCGTCACTTCCGGTAAAAATATTTTAAACTTTAAAATGTAAAAAATATAAGAAAACGTGCGCGTTTCAGAAAATAAAAAAATATGGTTCGTTTTATTTTGTATCTAGTTTCCTTTAGGACAATAAAATCTGTATGTTAAAAAAATGAAATGTTGTCAATGGCGAGCAGTGGGCCAGCCAGTATGGGCCATTGTGTACTGCGGGCCTGGTAAACTTTGTGTCATGTCATCTTGACCTAAAAGAAAACCAGAAAGTTTGTGAAAGAGAAGACTTAATTAAAATATTTTATTAGTACCTACATGGT